>ML685814.1:15639123-15672525 GCA_007922175.1 Pelusios castaneus | reverse complement strand
AAGAAAGAAAGAAAGAAAGAAAGAAAGAAAGAAAGAAAGAAAGAAAGGCCGCTGTGGGGGGGGAGTAGGACACCCGACCACGGCCCTGGGAGGCCGCCAGTGGGGGAAGCAAACCCCAGCCCCAGAGGCTGATCCCGGCCCCGTGCCGGGAGGCCACGGCCATCGGAGGAGCCCGGCCCCAGGCTGGGAAGTCAAGGTGGTTGGCAGGTGGGAGCCCAGGAGCCACATGGGGCAGGCAGGCAGGCAGGCCCGCACACCTGCTCTGGCCCTGAGCCTGCCTGTTCCACCCTGGGGGCAGGGAGGGCCAGCCCAGAGGCCGGGCGCAGGCCGGGTCTGCCGCGGCAAAGCCGCAGCCCCGGGGGTCTGGAGGGAGCGGCGGGGGCTGCTGGGCTGCGCGGGCGTCCCTCAGTGCACAGCTTAGAGGGAACACAGGATGTGACTAGACTCCATACGGACCAGGAAGCTCCAAACTGGGATTTACCTACACTGTTGCAGGTGAAATGTGTTAGTTAATGAATTATTCTGTATTCCACAGGGTGAAGTTGACAAAGGAGTCCCCTCCTGGTTTGGCTTGAGTTCAGACTCCATTAGTGAATACGGCTAACCTGTGAAAGTCCCAGGTGAATATGCCCAGACCGGAATTTCATGCCTTGAGTAATGCATTCTAATTGCTCCCTTGGGGAGTAACTGTTCAGCTAGGCAGCCAGTGCTGAGAAGACCCAAACCAAGTACATACCTGAAGAGTTTTAACTCTGTTCATTTCCCCCTGAGCTAATTTACCCATCTCCCACAGGCTTCGGAACATAGTGTTGGGGTCTCCAGTATCCTAGCACAAAAGAAACATGCAGGAGTTGTCAATCTTCCTCATTCTTAAATCTGCTTTGATCTACCATTTAATTTAGTTGGGTAGTCTCTTTTTCCTATGGCTTTGTAATTACAACAGCATATGAAGCATAAGACAGTGCTCAATCATTGTAAAATAAGATTTAATTAGGCAATTATTAGATTCATTAGTTAATATTTGTATAGCACTTTGAACATGTGAAGCACTTGACAAGTACTCAGTATTATTACTAATCCAGATCACAGCAGGCATTTTGGGGGAGAGGGAAAACATGTCTCAATGCATATATTTTGGCCAGATCCTCAGACCTGTCAGGTACAGTCTAGGTTTATTAAGCCTGCTTCAGGGCAGGGACTGGACTTGATGACCTCTCGAGGTCCCTTCCCCACCCCCAATTTCTCTAGTTCTATGATAAATGGCAGTCCCAGCCCCAGTTTTAAATCCAGAATGAATAACAGTTGTGATATTGTTTTGTTATATCATCGTAGCACACAGCATTTACCCTGCAGGGCAGCCCTGTAATGCTGGAAACCTCATTGCTTGGCCTACTGGAACAGTACAAATCTAACTTTTATTAGAAACCAAATAATTACTGAATCAAGTTCAACTAATTAGTTTTTATGGCAGTTTTTATTAGAAGAAGGGAGGTTATTTATCTATAGAACAATGGGGAAAGAGGAACACCTGAAAGTTATTCATCTTTAATGGTTCTACGGGATTATTTCCTTTTTGTCTATCACAGCTACTACTCTCTGTTGGTAGGAGCATTCACTATTTCTATTATTTGTTTCATTGCTTTTTTTTTACGTTCTGGGAAATCTGTGCAGGGGATGATGGTTCCTTTTGTGAATTGCTGCTTGCAGATGTCATCTTTTCTTTCTCTACCTGCTACACAGACAGCTTTGCTTTAACACACACTGGAATGGATGGAAAGGGACAAACCAGACTGTACTTCGATCTAGCATTCCTAAGACAGACCATCCCAACCTTGGGCAGTGGACTCAGAACATGCAGTGAAAGTGACATTCATTAGGAATGCAGAGGGTGTGATAACCACTGTTTGTTCATGGAGCAACACGGATTTTGGCCACAGAGGGGCACTTTCCCCCTTTCATTTTCCCATCAGGAACTTCCAATTTATTGTACTTGTGGCACAGCTTCATGGTATCATTCCATCCTGGGTGGTCAAAGTTTTGTTACAAAACTTACCAAAAAACTCTGGTAAGAGAATGTTAAGGTCAGAGGGGAAATGAATATTGTATTTTTAATAAGTAGCCCTTAGTTCCTCCAGTGCCGCTGATCCATTAGCCTGTCCAGTTTCTCCTTTGGTTGTGATCACTTGCTAGGTGATGCCAGCAATTCAATATTCTCTGTCGCTGTTTTCTGCCAGTTCTTCCTTGGCCTTCTTCACTTTCTCTTTCCTGTCTCAAGGACCAATTCAATAGCATGTCTCCTATTTTCTATACACTCTGTATGTCCAAGTCACCTGAGCCTTCTTTCTTTGAGGATACCTTTTTTTTTAAATGTCTTGCTCCATCAGTTCCATTAGTGTTGCATTTGCTATTTTGTCTTTCCATGAAATGTGTAGTATCTTCCTCAGCCATTTGTGATGGGCAGCTTCCAATCTCTTTTAGTTAGCTACCATTATGGGCCACAACCCTTCTCCATAGAATAGCGTGCTCAGAACAATCACAAGATATAAACTGACCTTTTGTTTGGTGTGGAGATAGTACACGGTCATTTAATTATAAATAATGTATCATAATGCATAGCTGGGAAGGACAGAGTTAAGGGTGTATTGTAAAGCATGAGCACAAATGGGCAGAATTAAGGCCATGCATACAAGAGTCTTTCCCTACATGAACAAACAACATAAAAGCACTAATGCAAAATGCTATTTATGTGCACCTTCAAAACTGCCTTTGTGTTATATGGTGATCATATAATTGTACATATTGACCACATTGTATTTTTGCTGACCAACATGTGACACTGCCTCAAGCTGGGTGATCATGTACTGAAAATGCTCTCTGAGTGAACTTCCAAAGGTCTGGTGGTTTGGTTTTGAGGACATGGCATATTTGGAAATGTACACATAGATGGATATTTGGCATGGCCAGTTTTGTTGTGAGGTAACGACCATGTCCCCTGTGGTAACAACACTTTTCATGGGAGCACAGCAGCTTTAACATTCTGTCCTTTGTTGACTTTGTCTTAGGAAATCTCATTGGCCTTTCTCACATTGGCAATAAGTAAACGTGTCAATGAAACAGCCTTCTGATGTGCAATTGTAGGAAGAGCATTACAATGAGCAAGGAATGAGGTAAAGGCTGCAGTGATCAGATGTAAGCCTAGGCTGGGAGTTTTAAAGTTAGATGGTCACTTAACTCCCTTACGACCCTTTGAAAATCCCATCCTTAGTTTGTAAAGTGATGCAAACTAGAGATAAACTGGAACCAAAATCCTGGATTTGAACATCCTCGCTATTTGAGAAAGTCTGGATTTGAGCTTTATGAGGTTAGGTGCAAACTTTCTTTGTATGGGCCATGTTTCCCCCCGCCAGATGGGATCTTAATGACTACAACAGTTCTGAGGTGCCTTATTCAGTATCTGGCAGGGAAAGGACTTACTCTTCCTGAGGTAAGAGAAGAACAAAGCTGCGAGCCTTCAGTGCTGGAATTGTTAGGAGACAATCTGTGAGGACAGGAAGGCTGAACCTAGCTGTGGCAAATCTCCTGAGATCTGTAAAAGCAAAGTACTGCATGTTAGACTGCTCTAGCTGTTGCCCATCTGACATCCTTTGTGGTGATCAAAAGGAAGTTAGTTGGGGAACCCCCTTCCCCATTTGTAAAGAACTTTAGCTGCCCAAAGCCATTGTTTTGTTTATCATAATACCTCACTCTAAAAATAGCTCTTTTCATCCGTAGCTCTCAAAGTGCTCAACTAAGGAGGTAAGAATCATTGCCCTTTCTTTATATGTGGGGAAACTGAGGTACAGAGGGTGAAATAATGTGACCAGGGTCACCCAGAAGACCAGTGGCAGGGCTGGGAATAGAAGTCAGGGCTCTTTCATCACAGTCCAATGTTCAATCCACCAGGAAACGCTGCTTTAGAGAGCTGGGTAATAAGAAGCTTCTGGTGGGGAAGGTGTGTGTGTATATATATATATATATATATATATATATATATATATATATAAAAAATTTAAAGAATGCTGTCATGTTCAGAAACCATGGACCAGATTCTCAGCTGTTGTAAATCTATATTAGTGCACCTGCAACCTGCCTTGATTCTAACCAGGTTCTGTGTGACTGGAGAGGTTCTACCTCTTTGCAGGACTATGTGTCGATTTCAGACCAGAATTATATTTTTAAATTGATGATGAATGGACAGGGTGGGCTTATCCCACACTGAGCAGGAAAGAGTTAAACCCACACTATGGGTGGTGGAAGTCCCACTCCCACAAGCTGTGCTGTGCATGCTCCAGCTGCTGCCCCAGCATAAAAGGGAGCAGCCCATCTCATACCAGGCTGACTACCAAGGAGGAAGGATGCTTGATAGAGGCTTCCGGTAGGGAGCGATTCAGACCCCAGCTTGAGGGACCCAGGGGCCCTGAAGACTCAAACAGAGACCTGCTGCCCCTGGCCGACTGCCCAGAATCAAATGGCCAGGGAGCTATCATCACCAGAAACCTGAAGGCCATGATGAGACCCAGACAACAGGGTCAGGAGGAATAGTAAAAAGTAGCCCAGGAAGATGAAGCTAATGGTTGGTGGCATCTCCCATCTGAGATAGGTTGCAGTGGGAACCCTCCAGACCAGAGCGGTGACCACCCCAGACAAGGACAGGGCTCTGGACTGGTATGCAGTAGAAGTGAATAGCCCACATTCCCTTGCCATTCCCCTTGGGGTGACCCGTTACCTGGGAGCTTCAGATTGCAGAGATATGCAAACCCCTGCTGTAGCTACAGTCTGCTTGCTTGTCCCACACTGCCCCCACCGTGGGGCCCCCCCGACCGTGAGCCCCACTCTCCTACACCCATCGCCCCAATCTGTGGGGCGGGGAAGGGCCAGGTGGCGCACGGCACAGCACAGAGCGCCAGAGGCCCTGCTGCAAGTCACCCCTCCTCCCCCTCCCAGCAGCAGCAAAGCAGGAGTGCCGTTAGCATTCCTGCCCTACCGGCACGGAGCTGGACAGGTGCCAGATTTCAGAGAGGTTTTAAGGGCTGGAGCCTGGGGCCTCCTTTTTGGCTAGGCCCCAGGGCTTAAGCCCCTAAAACCCCTTTGATAATGCAGCCCTGTGCCTGAGGGCTTGCTCTTTAGACCACTCTGTGGGCCCACCCTACCTGAGGGCTTGGGCTATACATTATGCATGGCATGGTACATACCAGGAGTGAGGGACAAAGTGCCAACAGTGTCAACAGACAAGACAGATGAAAGGATTATATTATCCTCAGATCACAAGTGGAGGACTAAGTCACAGAGAGTTCAAATCACATAGGAATGCTGTGGCAGAGCCAGGAATTGAAGTCTGCTGAAGTCCCAGTCCCCACAAGACCATCCTTCCGCCTTTGGTACAGAATAGGCCCCCGAGGAGCTCCAATAAGAAGTTTTACGGTTGCCTCCTTTTTTCACAAAAGTGCAACACAGCTTAATACACCTTTAAAAGCCAATATTCAGCTAAGACCATGATCAATAATTAAAGATAAACAATATTATTATGGAATTCAATGCACCTCTGAGTCTGTGTGAGCAGGAAATATCCTAATGAGTTACTGGCATCCTCCTTATTGATAAAAAGCATGCAGACGGTGAGATAGTTTCCCATGAAATAGGTCATTCTTCTCACTCCTGTATAGTGTGCAGCATTGACATTTTGTAATTAAAGAGCCACTGTCCTAGTATTCCTCATAATTTTTCAAAGTAATTTTTCCCCTCTGTTTTATAATAAGGAGGTGACAAGTCCATTTTTTTTTACTATGATCACCTGAATACCAAATGGGAGCCATCAGTAATGAAGCATGAGAAATAATTCTTGTTCTCTGGATTTTCCTAATCCACACTGTAACAGCGAGCTTTGTCAGACGGAGGCTCACATATATCAATAAACAGGGCTGCTGCAGTAAGAAATACATTGATGATGGTGTTGATGATGATCGATGATGATAAAACTTTTGCACTTACAGCGCACTTTAAATCTTCAAAGCACTTGGCAAAAGTTAATAAATTATCTGCGCATGCGGCCTTAGCTCTTCGAAACGGAGGGGCAGAACCTTGGCCTCCATTGGCATAGTGCAGATTGTATGAAGCCACATGAGCCCCAGGGTGGTGAGTCCTGGTCCCTCTGTGGTATTTGACTTTCCAGAGACCTGGCTGGAGTGCTCTGTTCTCTGGCAACCCTGATAGGATCAAAGACAGAGCAGCCTTAACACAATTTTACTTATACCAAAGGATAAAAGTAGGTTCTGGTTACACAAGGATCTAGTGGTGATGGACAGAACACTAATGCCTCTTCCCACCCCTCAAAGCATGATTAAATATGGGGGTAAGGAAAGAGTGAGTGGTTATCATGCTTAATTTTTTTTAAATACTAGTGGGTTCATTTGTATTAATTTAAACCTAACTGTATTAATTCCTTATGAGAGTAAAAAGGCAGCTTCCACTCCAAGTGGAAAGAGGCCCTCACTTTCGTTCTTTCTTTCTTTCTTTCTTTCTTTCTTTCTTTCTTTCTTTCTTTGCTTTAAAGAATATTGGGGAAAACTTTCTGTCTAAAACTGTGATAGCATCTGGATGGGGAAAACATTTTATCATTTTTCTTACCCTTTCCATAACTAGAGTAAGAGGCTGACATTTGCCTCTGTCTCCTACAAAATGCTTTGAGAGCAACAGATACAAGAAGCCATCAGAGCTGGCCCAACCACAGAGGTGAACTAGACGATCGCCTAGAGCGCCAGGCTTTAAGGGGCACCAAATGAGACAGAAGTGATTTTTTTCTCTATTTAAAATATATATTCATATGTTATCTTCTCTTGTAATGTGTGTGTGTGGAGGGGGGGGAAGGGCAAAGTCATAGTTTGCCTAGGGCACCAAAGACCCTTGAGCCGGCCCTGGGAGCCGTTCAAATGCCAGGAGGCAGTGTTTTTGCGAATGTGTATGTGTACCACCGCCCTCTACTTATTGGTGTCAGATATGCTCAGGTATTGGGATCATATCACCCCCAATGAAATCTCATGCCCATTGACCAACAAGGTAGATTATTAAGTGACTCTGCTTTCAGGGTAGCCAAGGCTAAATACAGGCAAGCAAGAGTTATTGTTACATCATTGTCCCCCAAGGATCAGTTATATCTATTACCCTCACTATACACAGCATGCTAGGGTGGGCACTTCATGGTCAACGAGTGATTCTACTGCCACTCTTTGTACTGCTTCATTTATTTGCCATCAGATAGACAGAGAAACAAATTGCAAGCCACTGCTTCCTATTCTTTAGGGTTCATGCTGGATAAGGAAATCAATGATTCGTCCTTTTCCTGAAGCAGCTATGTTGAAACAGGGCAGAGCTAGGTCTGACATTTTGTGTGTGCATGTGCTATCCATCTCCACGCTGCAAATCAACAATGATATGAAGTGCCCTGGGAGGGAAACATGCTCCTCTCACAAGCTCAGAGTAATGACTCAGCACAGTAGCAGTGTGTGATCATATCCCCAGTGCTAGAGCTTGCAGGATAATTGTTTGCGCTAAGAAAACAACCCCAAATTTGATTCCAGTCCTTAATGTTCCCTGACTGCTTTTCTACGTGAACTAAGCCAGTTAGACAAAGACCATTTAAATGCAAAATGATATACAAATGTAAGTCAGACTTGTCCTCTGTGTAAAACCCTCGTAAATTTCATTGAGAGTTTAAAGTCTCTTCTATTTCAATGACCTGATACAATGACTGCAGTTCTTTACAGCTCTGTCCGTCTCCCCTTTCAATAGCCCATAAGGAAAAACTTTAGGTGGACTTATTTCATTCTTAATTTCTTGGCGTGCATCATTCCTCAACTTTCCTACCTGATTCTCTCAGATCCCTTTCAACAGGAAACAACAGCATCATCTTGGAAATCTTCTTGAGAAGCTTCCTCCTTCTTTCTTGGAAAGCCAGGAAAGAGAGCTTGATTTTTATAATGAAGCCAATACAAGAGGTCTTTGCATGTACATATGATGTCTGTTTGTTAGCTCTGTGGTGAACTGTTTTTGTTTCACAAAGAATGAAGTACGTGCATGAAAAATGAGTTGTTAAATGTAGGTTGTTTTTTACCCTGTTTAACATGGGTGTGTCATTTTGAATATCACTGAGCTCTTTTTGTATACCTGTGCATGCATGGGAATGGGATAGGAGAAGGGTTTTTTATTTATCACACTTGGAGTATACATATTATTTATTGTTCTACAGTGACCAATTGTGTGCTCAGCTCATTATAGAACTTAGTTTTGTATTTTTGGATGTCTAGCCATCCATTAAAAGGTGCCCATCCCAAGACCATGGGCAACTTGCCATCAGTTAAGAGGTCAAAAATATATAGGACACATAACTCCAGAATCTTACAACTTAAAAACAAGGTCTTGTGGTCATATGTGCACGTGGACTGTTGTGACTGGGTGGAGATGCACAGACTTCAGCAGGATTCAGTATGGATCTGATTGCAGGACCAGAGCCCAAATAAAGACAGGACATATATAAATGGACACAATCAGAACAAAGGTCTTAAGGAATGTGAAAGGAGAGCAAAGGTAACAACAAGGAAACTCCCTTCCCCTAGAAGTTGAATATGGTGCTTCCATGGCATTCTTAGCCCTGCTGGCTTCAAACTGACCCTGGATTTAGATTGTCTGTGTTGCATAATGCTGCTAGCCTCCTGTCTGATCCTACTCTCCTCCAGGGATTTTTTTAAAAATTTGCTCAAACTAGCCTAAGCCACAGCTAGAATCCAGGAGGGGTTTGCCACCAGTTAATGTAAGATCTGGACTGCTTCCTAGAAGAAAACTCCAATCTTTATTATAGAAGAACCTGAGAAATGGATTGAGCTCAGGGTTGGAAACCAGGGATTTCTTGATTCCAGTTCAGCCTCTCACTTTGAGCCTGACCAAAACCCCATGCAATCAGTGGACACCTTTCCTCTGAGGTAGATCAGTGGACTTTGGACCAGATCCCTCCTGCATGATTTTCAGCAAGGCACTTACCGGTACCCACTATATCAACTTCCACATCTGGGGAAGGTATGATCTTCTTTTCCACTGCGCAAGGGTGTTATGAGTCTTAATAAGTTTACATTTATAAAGCACTACACAGGTTCTGTCTAGTTATATATGTTATTATCAAGGCTGTTCTGCACAGAGCACACCATACAGTTTCCCTTTTTTCAGCAAGCTGCTTCTCTCACCTTGGAAGCACATAGATGGACTGATGCACTAGAAAAGCCTTACTGCTAGGGGTATTAATCACTCTGCATTGCCTAATTGTGTGACCTTTACTGTGGTTTACAGTGAGACCAAGTGGGGCTAGCACAGATGGCAATCTATTATTAATTGATCACTAATAGTAATGAATGACTTTGCAGTATGGGCTTGCACTATTATAAATAAAGGACCTCACATCTCTATTAATGGCAGGCAGCATGTGGAAATGCTCTAATGAGAGGGATGCTCCCTGCCCATGTGGAATGCAAGCTGCCACCCAGGGGCTGTTATTTATTCCACACTTCAACAAGCCAAGAGCTTGCCAGACCCCTTGGGTAAAAAAGGCTGATTTCTCAATCTCTTCTGGGGCCAGATTTTTATATTTACTTAAATGGATCGGGGGGGGGGGGAAGGGGACGACTAATAGGCTTAAAAGATCGCATAAGGGCTGCTGATGGTGACTGAAAATATATACCTTAATGGAGGCCAGCATAGCAGGATGAGAAATCCAACCAGAGCACCTACCGTATTAGAGGAGCCTCAGGTTCATAGAATGAGCTGCCTCTACCTTACTGTGAATTAAGTTTGTCATTTGTTATTGTGTCTCACTGGTGCACAGAATAGCAGCCCGGGGCTGTAATCTCCACTCATCTGAGTCTGCAGAGTAATTACTAGCAGCCATGGAAACCTAACTTCCAACTGTCATTTATAGACTTGACCCTCCTCGCTTCTGTCGGCTTCATTTAGCTCAGCCTCCGTGAGGATGAATGGAAAGAGGAAATCACAAACTGCAGTTGCAAACAGCTGCTTGCCTTGGCCAGTAGTCTGATGCAAACCCCACTAGTGTCAGCAGGAATGTTTTTATGACATAAGGCGCTTTGGATCAAGCCCTAAGTGAAGGAGATGCTGAGCCTTGCCATTAGCTTCATGATGGGGGATGAGGAGGTGATTAATAAGTGCGGCAGACACAAGTCTACTTTGTCGGGTGGCAGTCCTCAGACCGAACCACACACAGGACTACATGTCATGAGATCTGGGTTCTCTTCCCACCATTGCCCTTGACTTCTAGTGTGACCTTGGGCAAGTTTTTTAAATTGTCTTGCCCCTCAGTTTCCTCAGCTGTAAAATGGGGTTAATAATACTTGCCAGGGTGTTGTGAACTTTAATTTGTTAATGTTTGTAAAGTGCTTTGAGGCTGGTGCCATATAAGGCAATGGGTAAATATTTCTTGTTGTTTTACTAGTGGGATTCGAGAGGGAACAAGGCAACTTTAACAACTATTTTCCATCTAGTTAATGTTGATGAAAGGTGATTGAGCCTGTCATCTTCTGTTTAGCCACAGACCAGACACAGTGTGAGCAGTGGTAGTCTGAGACTTCTCCATAGTGCCCTCTAATATTGATGATCCTCCCATACATGGACCACATCCTTGGGTCAGATTGGTCACCTCACTCTTCACCCCCCTTCAATCACACTCCTGTCTATGCACACTGCATATAAGAGGGCC
The DNA here is from genome assembly GCA_007922175.1 of Pelusios castaneus. Lineage (NCBI taxonomy): Eukaryota > Metazoa > Chordata > Testudines > Pelomedusidae > Pelusios > Pelusios castaneus. The sequence goes on along the minus strand of ML685814.1, from coordinate 15,661,733 downwards.
AATTAGTGCCAGTGCTGGTGCTTGTTTTGAGGACACTTGCCCGTTAATATGAATTAGACTGAGACCCTTGGCTCAGTTCACATAAGACACCAAATAATTGCCACAAGTAATGACGATTTTCTCTTGCTGCTGATCTGGTCTGGACCTGAACTGCTGCAAAGTCTAATAACAACCCAAAAAGTAATCTTATCCCCCAGGCCTGGGTATTAGGATTTATGAAGCCCCAGATTAGACCCTTAGAGTATGTCTTCACTATTAACTCAGGTGATCAGTGCCTGGATCTGAGCACCTAGTTTAGACTAGCCCATATGACAGGAGCCATACTACAAAGCCCTACCCAAGTTACTGTGTTTTCACTGGTATTACATTCACTTATGTGTATCACTGTGAGGGTATGTCCCATGGTTCTTTGTGCTGAAGTAAGCTGAGCCACTCTATGGCTATGTCTACACTAGAAAAAGTTAGGTCGACTTTGTTAAGTCGACTTAATACGGTCGGCTTTAAGTCAACCTAAAGTCGACCTTATTAAATCAATTTAACAAAGTGGACTAAGTGGACTTAAAGTTAAGTCGACTTAATCCACTTTGTTTAGTTGACCTAACCACCCTTAAGTCGACGTAAGGGTTACTCCCCGTCCACACCGTTCCTTTAGTCGACTTAAGACTTAAGTCGACCTAATGGGCGATTCTTATTAGGTCTACTTAAGCTTTCATTAAGTCGACTTAATGAAAGTCAGGTGTAAACATGGAGTAATTTACGTTGACTTAAGGGTCCTTAAGTCGACCTAAATTGCTAGTGTAGACATACCCTATGATTCTTTACCAGTTTATTATGGGAGAACTTGTTTGCACATCTGGGCACATAGGAGACTTATGGGAAGGCATTGCAGGTCTGCCAAGGAAGACTATGCTCAGGTGTTTAAAACGCTTAGCAAAAAGTTACTCTTTGCACTGAAATTCCTCATGTTCTCAGCCCAAAGATGTCTGTATTTTAAAATGTCTGTGGCTACATTTAAGTTATCCAGATTTGAAAACTTGGTTTTGTTTTGTTTTTTAATGTTTTCAAAAATCATTCAAATGCTTGAGATATCTCAAACCGATTCATTTTAAACTTTCAAACTTGCAGTGGACTGAGTCCTCAATGAAACAAATTTGTGAAATATATATCTAATCTAATATAATCTACTTCTAAAGTGTCGACCACCCGGATATATAAACATTTTTTTTAAATCAAACTAAAAAACATATTGGAAGAAACTGATATGTCTGGAGTAATTTTTTTTTTTTAAGCCTGTAATACTGATGAAGTTATCTGAAGCAAAAGGAGCTTTGAAAAATTGCATTCTGCACATGCTGAAGGTCTCCAGACTTTGTGATTTGTTTAGTGGCATTCTTACTAAAAAGGAGAAGTAGGATGGCACTGTAAAAAGCTAGAATATTTGCTTCTAAGATCTTGATTTCCAAGAAGTCTCCATTTTCCAATAGGAATTTCTTGATCTGGAGTTCTTAGCAGAAGAATTGCATCAAACTGTTATTTTAATGCTTTAGGCAAGTCTTCTTACTGGGATAATTTTCTTTGAAAATTCTACAAGGCATTTTACCCTTTGAAGCATAGGGTAAAAGTAAACTGTATTACAAACAATGTAAAAAATAGGATGTCTCCCAAGGTACAAAGGCAACTGAAAAAGGACAAATGTAGACTTTCATATGCTGACCACCCTAGGCCTGTCTCCTTCCTTAATCCTGACCTCTTAAATATTCTTTGCTCACCTCAGTAAAGTTCTCCCTGGAGTGATCTATCCAGATGAGGTTGGTTTTATGAAAAGAAACTTGACCTCTGATAATACCTTGAAAATTATATTTCTGACACACTACTGCTTGGATATTTTGGTGATGAGGGTGGTACAAGAACCTACCAAAAACTGAATACAATGTGAATAATTATCCAGACAAAAGGCTTTCAATTTCTAATTGATGCTGAGAAGGCATTTGACAGAGTGGAATAATCTTACCCAGCCTTAATTTTAAAAAAATAAATAATAAATAAAATCTAATTCCGACTTTCTTATATGTATCTCCATGCTCCACAATCCACCTCAGAACAAAAATAGTAGATGGTCAAATGATTTTTTTTATGAATTGTGAGGCTGATCTAAAACTCATTAAAGTCAATGGAAAAAGTCTTTAAATTTATTACAAATTGAACTTTTCTTCTCTCTCAGTTGTTTGTGAACCCATCTTGATTTTTGCTGTTGTATTTGCTATTCATAAGTCTGTCAAATAATTTATGCAAACAAATTTCAGCCTAAGCATAGTTTGTAAACTGTTCATTTTAACTGTTTATTATTTGTGGTGTGTGACTGGCCATCTAAGTCACATGATCTTTCTACTCCCTGCCAATAACAGAACTTTTTAAACAGGAGACTAATGAAGGATGATTAATGGGCAGCAAGTGCCACACTTCTGATATACTGCCTTTTGGATGAATATTTCCTTGAGCTAAAATTAATGAAACATTCAGGCTTGATGAAAATTTTCAAATACTCACTGGCTGCCTGAATACTAACAAACAATGGCATCCCATAGAGCAGAACAAACTCACTTTGCTTTATAAAAGTTTTTTTGTATAACTCAACCACCTCTTAAGTTTCTGTCATTTTTAGTATTTAGTATTTGAGTTATGAAAGCACCTAGGGACTACAACTGATATCAAGACCCCATGGTGCATATAAATATGTATAGGAAGAGACTTGGAAATTCTTTTACTTTCTCCAAATCCCCATTAAGGGTATTTTCTTTCCCATCAATCACTTTTAATTACCATGAGTTCTGATTTTAAAGCAGAGGTCCTAATCCTGCATTCATCACTCAGGCAAAATCCCCATTGAAGATCTTTCCAGGCAGAGTCTAGGATATTGGGAGAAGGATCAAGAAAGCATGAGAAAGAAAGATATTTTTTAAAAATATCTCTATCCCTCTGTCTTGCCACAACTATCAACAGGCAGGAATGATAACACTTCAATAATCATTATTTCTTCCTAGCTCCACTCCTAATGAAGCTCTGATTCTCTGTACAATCTACTTCCTTATTTTTTCATGGATTTAAAAGTTGTTCCCTTCCATCTAGCAGAGCACTGGAAAATCCCCCTTAAGGAGTTAGTCATTACCACTCTTTAACGGTACAGAAGGAAGTCACTGTTGACCAATGCAGCATTCCTGCCCTTCCAGAACCTGGGCAGGCTGTGATCATAGCTCCTAAAAGAATTTGAGAAGTCTGGTAGGGACAGCATCAGATCAGACCAGTAGGTCTACAGTGTCATGCAGGATTACTCCCTTCACTGGAGTCCCCAGTGCTTCGCATAGTATAATTTTAAATGTCTCAAGTCATAGAACTTTCATTCCCCTTGGAAAACTATTCCACATTCCACTAAAAAAATGCTACCATGTGCCATCTCTCTCCTAGCCTCCCATCGCAGTATAACTGCCATCATGCCCCCCACTGCCCTTGTCCATCCATGCTAGAAGAAAAACAGGTGACCATGGATGTGGTTTATTAGGCCACCAATTTATTCACTTAAAATATCTGGGAATACCTGGCACCAAATTGTACAGTGCAGGATGGATGGGATGGGGGAGTCAGGTGCCTGCTGGCCCAGATGTAGAAGAATCAAGCCCCCTTCCTTGATCTCTTAAAAGGATCTAAGAAAAGGAGAAGAATTAGTTCCCTGTGGTATGACATGTAGGAGCCCCAACTCTCTGAACACAGCTCCCATAAGGGATGCTTTCCTTCAGATCCTTTCCCAATCCATTTTATCTATAACCATATCTCTTACATACTGAGTTCCTGCACAAGTGTTACATATTAGATTGTGACATCATAACCAAACCTCTTACTCCACCCCTCCATGCTACAGACCAGTTATGGGGAAGGTGAAAAAAAAATTCACTATGCCTTGGTCAATCTGGCAGTGAATGACACATTCCTTTCCAGCTCTTCAAGGAAAAGGGCATCTAGTGCAATGCCACAATGGGTCAAAAGGGAATCCAGTCCTTTTGCTAAGTCCATGGGTTGGTGGGTGGCTGGTTGCTGCAACCCCAATCCTGGTAAAGAGGGTCTTATGATATGCCTGGGCTATAAATACTCTTATATGCACACTCTTTCAATCAGTGGGAAAGGCACTTCCTTCACTTCACCTGGTCCCAACTGCTTCCTGCCCTTCCTGTTCATCCTGATTAACTTTCCTTCTCCTCCTCATCTGCTGTAAGAGAGCTCTAAATGTGCAATGCCCCTTTTCTTCCAACTAGCCAGACAAAGACCCATTCATGTGAAGATTATACGGGACACACTTCATTGCTAACCCTCCTATTTTGGTGTCATACAAATATTTCATTGCTCTTCAATTTGCACCAAGAAAACACCTGCCAGAATCAAAGAAAGACATGAAATAGCTGAGCTGGGTGTTGATAGCTCCTAGTTGTTGTTTAGTTTAGTTAGTGAAACAAACTACTGGCAGCCCTAGAAAAGCTCTTGACTGAGCTCCATTCTCAGGAAATGTAACTGCTTGAAAAATGACAGAATTTTCTCTATTGTCGTAAAAATAGCTCCATGGATTATCTGGAATGGCTCTGCAGACCACAAGCACTCCATGAGCCACAGTTTGACAACCACTGATCTAGTATATTTCACTGTCAAGACATATTGATTTTTAGTGTCTGCTGGTTTAGGAGACTTTTATTATACATTTAAAATCCAGTTGTAGAAAAAATTTCCCTCAGTGAGTTATAAAACATTGTAGTGGAGAGAAATGTGCCAGTGCCTTTCAAGAAGACAGTTCATCGGGCGAGCTGATAACCCTTGCATCCACACTCTGTTCATATCTGTCTCCAGATATTCTGATCAGAGCTTCATTGGCCAAGGTACTTTATCCTAAAAGAACGGTTACTTCTTTCTAAAATACTATGCCGGGTTATTACATCTTGTCAAGATGCGTTAGGCCAAGATGAGTTAGTTTAGAATGTAACACAACATAACGCACTTGCTGACAGGTCAGGCATTTGAAAACTGTTCTTTCAGATTAAATATTTTCAGGAATATCCTCCAAGGGTTTGTTTTTCCAGCATATGAAAGTTGATTAAGATTTGCAAAAATCAGTTAATTTCTCACAAAGTTAGAGCTACCAGGGTGGGTAATTACTTGGGTCTTGTTTAAGCACTCAGGAAAAGGCAACCCTACATTTTGTTATTTCTATTAGAGATTGGTCTGAGAAACAAAGTTCAGCTTCTGATCTTATCTTCTCCAGTCATTCAGTTTGTTCCGATCCAAGGTTTCCATTTGGTATATTTATTTTTCATGCTGGAGGGAATAGCACTGGCCACTGTATGTTATCTAAAATGTTTCTTAATGACAATTAGTCTGTTGTTTTGAAGAGCATTAGTTGCCTACACAGTGTGTGGTAGGAACTTGAAAACAAACTAGGCTCAGGGAAATGCCTTTTGCTGTTCCCCCCCAAATCCATTCAAATCTAGCCAAGTGAGAAGCTGCTGAACATCATCATTTCCTGGCTGTGTTCACCTGAGCAGAACTTGCCAGAAGCTGGCTACAAAATGTAGTCAGTGTGGATGAGATAGGGTTGTGGCTGAACTTTGCGACTTTGTACTCACTCACAATCATTTCAGATTTCAAGATAATTTCTACCTTCAAGTCAGCGGCACTGTCATGGGTACCCACCTGGCCCCACAATATGCCAACATTTTTAAGGATGCTTTAAGGATGCTTAAGTTGACCTAAACAATGCCACATCCACATTGGGTTTTTATTAAGTCGACTTAAGCATTTCCTAAAGTTTGGCCCCCGATTTTGCAGCTTGCCCTGATTTTTGCACGTCCAGGAGGGTATCCCAGGAGGCCCCGGTCACACTCAGAATGTAGGCTTCAGATAGTTCCTGCAACTTTGATTTGAAGCGATTCCAAGCCTCTTCTATCTTTACATTCCTGAGTTCTTCAGTCCAGTCCACTTGCCCAACTAATTCTCTTAATTTTCTAAAGTTAGTCCTTTTAAAGTCAAAGATCCTGGTCACAGATTTATTTTTGTTTATGCTTCCAATTAGTTTGAACTGAATTAGCTCATGGTCACTTGAACCCAAGTTGTCCCCTACAACCAGCTCCTCTATGAGGTCCTCACTACTCACCAGTATCAAATCTAAGATGGCATCCCCTCTCGTTGGTTCAGTAACAGTTGGAAAAGGAATTCATCAGCTATCACATCCAGGAAAATCTGGGCCCTCTTATTACTACTAGCACATATCCTCCAGTCTATATCTGGCAAGTTAAAGTCTCCCATAATCACACAGTTCCCAGTAGTATTTTCTTCCTTAAAGGATTTAAAGAGATCCCTATCCATATCTAAATCACACCCCAAGCACTATCCCCAGAGAAACTCTAGTACCTTTCATCCCCAATACTATTTTTACCCAGATTGATTCTGTCTTGTTTTATTCCACCACTTTGAATTTCCTTACAGTCTACTTTCTCATTGATATACAATGCCACTTTCCCACCTTTGCCTCTATATCTGTCTTTCCTAAAGAGCACATAACCTTCAATACCGGTACACCAGTCATGACTACTATTCCACCATGTTTCAGTTATCCCTATAATATCTGGTCTCACTTCCTCTACCAGTAGCTCCAGTTCCTCCATTTTGTTACCCAGGCTTCTCGCGTTAGTATATAAACATTTTAGTTTTTGCTGCTTGGCCTCACTCACATTCTTTGCCTGATTTGCACTGTCGTTCTATGGCCAATGTCTCTCTCTAGGCTGACATTTACACTATCCCTCCTTCTAACCTCCATGCTGCTCCCTATTTCTGTGTCATTTCTTATTTCATTTTCCTTCTCAACACTAATATCAGGCATGGAGATTATTTGGACATCTTCCAACCATCTCCCCCAACTCCCTAGTTTAAAGCTCTCTTGATCAGTTGTACTAATCTCCCTCCCAGAAGAGACCTGGAGAAAATCACATACAATCTCTGACTCAGATGTTATCTATACTGGAAGCCTGATTTCAGCAGTCAATAGCCAGGTACTGGTTTACCTGCACCAGTTAGTGTCAGCGGGGTAAGCTGCCATTTGCACTGGTGCAGGTTATCCTGGTTTCAGGCAGATCACAGAATTAAGCTGAATCGACAGAAGTCTCCACACAAAGGGGTTGCACTGGTTCAACTAAATTAATTTCACACCGACTTAGTTAAATTGGTGCAATATCTGTGTGTGTACACTTGGCCAAAATTAATTAATGTTCATCAAGCACCTTGAGATCCTCACAGGAACAAGTAAATGTCAGCAGGGCTTGATCCTGCACAGCGCTGAGCATTCTGATCTTGACAGCAAAGCAAAGTTTAACTTTAAGCACATGAGTATCCCCTGTGGATGGCAAGGGAACTATTTGCATGCATAAAGCTGAGCATGTGCTTAGTTTGGGGCCAGAATGCACAGTGCCATTCAGGATGGAACCCATAATGATTATTACTATGATTAATGTTAACTTTATAAGTTCTCCCCCTTTTGGAGGCATATCTTTTTTTATGGAATGCCTCTGCATTGTCCCCTATCTCCTCCCTGGAAGTAAAAACATGTGGGGAATTTGACTGAAATCTATTAAGTGGGAGAGTGCAAATGTGAGCTGCGAAAGAGGCAGGCCTGCATTAAGGTTCTCGTGCATACCAGGTTTCAAACCAGGGTCTCTTTGTCATGGTTCCACAGGGTCTGGGACAGAGTATGCTGCTTTTTACCAAAAATGAGGCTCAGAATACACAGAAATAAAAGGAACCTTTCAGTCCAATTTTGGAAAGAAGCTGTCCACCAGTAAGCCATGTAAACAGTTTTAACTCTATCTATTTATCGCTCACTTGACTGCAAGACCTGAAAATGGAGAGATAGGCAGAAGGAGAGGGAGGCTAATTTTCTGTTACTATGGTGTTTATGAAACTGCAGGACTGTGGCAAAGAGCCCCTCATGTGCCAGGAAAGAGTTAAGAGGGCCCTTGGAGAGGCTTTGCCAAAAGTAACCAATAGGAAGTGACTGAGTGGCAGCCAATCAGAGCTCAGAAGGCTGGTATATAACAGGGAACTGCAGGGCTTAGCAATAGGGAGTGACTCCCAGGAGCTTGGAGAGGGATGATTGTCAACACCCTGGACAGAGCAATGGCTGGCTGCTGGGACTCAGTAGCGCGAATGTCCTGAAGCAAATGGAGAAGGTATTGGGCTGCAGGGAAGTGGCAAAGGGAAATCTATTGAGGAGTTGGGGGGATGCAGCAGAAGGCTGCCACACTCAGAGTTCATGAGCTGGGACCTGGAGTAGTGAGGGGGCCTGGAATCCTCCCCCCACACTGCAGTAACCATTGGAGTCATAGCAAGAATGTGGGGGCCACATTAGGAAGGAGGGAACAAAGATTGTGACTCAGCTGGAGGGCTAAGTCAGAAGAAGGAGGGTGGAGACAGGACAGAGGGTGAGACACTGCAAAGAGGGGCAAATGCCTGGCTGAGAGCAGCTTCCCCAGATAGCCAGCAGGAGGCACCAAAGCAGATAGTTGAATCATGGTGCAAGGACTAACAGAATTGGTAATAGCTAGAAATAGCAGGCAGATGTTCTGCAGACTTTCTCACCTAGCTCTGATAGTGTGACTTGTTGTGATCCTGCAGTAGCCATTGCAGTTCCATCCCTGACATCCCATGTAGCTTTGCTACTACATCTAAATAGTGATTTATAGTAGGCCTCGTTTGAGACCACCAATCATGCCCAACTGTGTGGTAATTTGGGCATATGAACATACTAAGAACTAGTAAACTGGGAACCCTGTACTTACACACACACACCATAATCTGGATCTGAATCCAGTTATTCAGAGGAGAAACACAGAAGCATTAACCAAGTCTTTTTGTTTGTGCGAAGGCAGAGTGGACCTGAGAAGTGGGGGTAGGCAGAGATAAACAGATGAACACTGGAATAATTTCGTCTTGTCTACAGTAACTTTTTGTGGAGCAATGTCCCAGTCAGAAGCATCAGTGTAGAAGAGCACTGGTGCTGATCAACAGTTTTATCACTGTGCCATTTAGATGTGCTCTGAACATGCCGAGATGATATGATGGAGGAAACACCAGTCCCCTAGCTGCATTATTATTCTTATTATTACCATTATTGTTTATATTCCCACAGCATCTAAAGGCCTCAGCCAAATGGATTCCACTGTGCTAGCTGCTGTAGATACCTGTAGGACTGGTCTGTACTACAAAATTAGGTCAGCTTGACTTCATCACTCAGGACTATGGAAAAATTTCACATCCCATGCAATGTAAATAGCTGAGCTAAATCCCATGGAAGACACTGCTGGGTCAACAGAAGAATTCTTCCCTTGACCTACCTGCCACCTCTCAGAGAAGTGGCTTTACTGCATTAATGGATGAACCCCTTCTGTTGCTGTCAGGGCTGAATTATCAAAGGGGCTTTGGGGGCTTAAGCCCTGGGCCCCAGCCAAAAAGGGGGCCTAGGCTCAAGCCCCTAAAACCTCTGCGGATAATCTGACCCTGCCTGGCTCAGCACCGGCAAGGCAGGAGCTCTGAGAGCACTCCTTCTCTGCCGGGGTTGGGGGCAGGGCCGTCCCTGGGGGGGGCGCGAACAGGGCAATCGCCCCAGGCCCCGCGGTTATGCGGGCCCCATGCTGTCCCGCTCCAAGCAGGGCAGTGCGGGGCCCGCACCACGGCACCCCCACGGCCACACTCTTCCCTGCTCCCCACTGCCTTCGGCAGGGAGCCGAAGGCAGCGGGGAGGGCAGGAAGCACTAAGCCCGGCCTCTGAGCTAGCCCTCCCCGCCCCTGGGGCGGAGCAGACAGGCCCACGGGTGGGGCACGTGGCCAGGACCCGCCTCTAGGCCGGCCTGCCCCATGTGGCCAGGGCCAGCCCTCGCCGGAGGCACCGGCCACAGCCACAGCAGCCTGGGGTCCTGGCAGTGGCCGGCTCACCACCGGCGGCCTCAGGTTCCCCGCCCATGCTGGCTCCCTGGGGGGTGGAGTGGCCCGACTGCCCTCCAGCATGTGGGGGGACCCGCCTAGGCCAGTTGGCCCTGGATCCCGCTCCCCCCACGGGACAGCGCTGGTTGAGGAGCGGGCCCTGGAGTCAGAGGATGGGCTCCGAGTGCCTGCCGCACCCTTGGGCCAGCTGGCTCACCTTAAGGGACAGAGCGGGGGGGGGGGGAGGGCAGGTGGCTTGAGGTGGGGCCTTTGCTGCTCCGCGCACCAGCCGGTCCCTCCAACCCACAGACTGGCCAGGGCAGGCTGGGAGTGCTACTTTGGCTCCAGCCCCCCCCCTCCAGCAATCAGGGGCCCCACGTTCAGGGGGGCCAGGCACGGGGGCCCCATGGTGGGGGCAGCCCAGGGCCCCCAGGCTGGTTAATCCAGCCCTGGTTGATGTACTAAATATCTACACTAGAGCAGAAGTAGCATTTCTAGTGTAGATCTATAATAATATATATAAATAATAGTGTAATAATATAATAAATAAATATGATATAATAAATAAGAAACAATTCCTGCCTCCAAAGCATTTCCAGTCTAAGTAGACAAGATGGACGAAGGGTTTAGATTTTTACATAACTGAGGAACAGAGGGATGAAGTCTCTTGCCCAAAGTCTCACAAAGCATCTGTGGCAGAGTGCGTATTTCAAACCAGTTCCTCATCCTGTGCTTTGCCACAAGATTATCCTACCACTATTGCAGTGGTTCCCAAAATGTGGGGTGTGCCCCCCAGGGAGGTGTGGAGGAACATTCAGGGGCATAATGGGACCAGGGCCAGCCCTCACAGGTGGGGGGAAGGAGTACCACCCAGTCCCATTCTGTCCCCAGCTCTTCTCTAGCTCTTCCTCCAATCCCAGACACAGCTCTGGCCCTAGCTCCAAGCTGCAGCTCCAACCGTGGCCCCCAGCTCCTGGTCCTCACTCCACTCCTGGCCTTGGCTCCATATCTGGCTGCTGTTCTGCTCCCAGCTCTGACTCTGGCCTTAGCACGCAGCAGTCGGTTCCCATTCTTGGCCCAGGCTCCAGACCAGGCTGTGCTCTGCTCCTGGCCGCAGTCAGAGCCACAGCTCCAACTCTGGCTGTGGCTGTTGTGTGGGGTGTGGACAGACCCCAATACATGTAAGAGGGCAGCACAACAGAAAATGTGTGGTGACCAGTACTGATATCACTATTGCTACCATGGTGCAGCTGCACTGTTGGTAATGAAACAGCAGGCTATTCCCCTAAAAGGGAAGATATAGACAGTCTTTGGAGAGGTGAACATTTTCCTCAGTTAGGCCCTTGTTCAACAAGATTCTTAAGCACATGTGTAACTTTAAGCAGTGGCCTAGCGATGGGGAGGGGATGGGGGGGCCAGGGGAGCTGCAAGGTGTGGAGTGGCATGAGGTGGGGTGCCTGGGAGAGCACAAATGTGGGCTTGGCCCCTGGGCGCCAGACACCCTTACTATACCACTGACTGGTTCTGGAGTAGTGCTATAGAAGGCCAAAGCAGAGTCCTAAATCCCATAACCATGATAAATAAGAGACTGTACTATAGTATTTTTTCCAAAAAGGGACTTCCTAAATCCATTAAATTGCTAACGTCCATGTATGCAGACCTGAAAGAGAGGTGCTGGATTGATGGATGGACTTGTCATATTTATGGTTTGTAGCAGAGTGATTAATGTGCTTTGTGGTTTATAATGCAATGCTCATTTAACTCCCCTTTTTAAGGTTCTGGTGATTGATGGGATCCAACATTGCTCTTGCATTTCAATAGGATGACAATTATATTATTATATCATAGGGGATTATCAATTAGTCTGGTACAACAAAATAAGGTTCCAAGTGAAGGAGTCTAAATTGGAAAGTTTGTGACCCTGATGAAAATGGAATTCTCACAGAGAAGCTTAAACACACATCTCTGATACTATCTTGACTCTACACTGTATTATAGTCTCTAGTCAAGTGGTTCCTGGCCTTTTTGGAAGCTCTAATTTATGAGACTGAAAACTACCGGCTTTTCATTTCCAATGTGTGTTTTAACGTAGAAGGGTCCTGGGGCTGTCCGAACTGGCTTACCAGCTCCCCTGCGTAGTTAATGCTGGGGCAGCTCTCTGCAAATATAGAGCACCATTTATGTGCTAAATATTTCCAATATGCCTAGTTGCTATTGTTTCCAATTCCAGACTCTTTGGAATATGTTAACTGCTGCCATGTTCAGGACAGCTTCCCTTTGGGAGTCTATTACACACATGAGTTACTCTCTGGGGGTGCGTCTACACTTGTAAATTAAGTCAATTTAAGCTTGCTTAAGTCGACTTAATTTACTCTGTGTCTACACTACACTTTCCTTAAGTCGACTTAAGGAAAATTAAGTCGACTTTTTAAAACCTCGTTTTAAGTCAACTTTTGGCTTAAGTCGACTTTCTAAAGTCGACTTAAGCCAGTGTAGACCTGGAGTAGCTCTAAGTCGACTTAGGGCTCTCCAGGACTCCCCCACTGCCCTCCCTGCCAGGAGGGTGGCACAGAGAGAACCTGGCGTGCCTCCCCACAGGGCAGGGCAGAGCCCTGCCCAGCCTGCCCCTATGCCCTGCCAGGGTCCCTGTCCCCCTTTGCCCCATTGTACCCAGGTACAATGGGGCAAAGGCTGATCCCCCTGGCACGGGGTGCCCCTTGCCACCGGGGACCAGTCCAAGGTCCCCCTAGCCCCTAGAAGTCGACCTAGGTGTCCAGTGTGGACGCTCTAGGTCGACTTTGTAGGGTCCCCCCAAAGTCGACTTAAAATTTAAGTGTAGACATGCTAAGTTGACTTAAATTAACAAGTGTAGACATAGCCTGGGAAACAACATTTTAAGCAGCTCAAAGGAGCAAGAAACTGAGGGCCAAATGCATGTTTAGCTGCTCGCAGAGGTGCACGGGGAGGTCACGCTGCCAGGGTGCAAAGTGGCAGCAATTTTATTCCTGGACAGGGGTATAAGTAGTGGGCCAGTGCAACCCAAAAGCTGGCAGTGTGGCTGAAAGGAGAGTGTGACTGGGAAGCCCACTGATGCAGTGTTTCCTATGGAGTCATGACAGGAATTAATGCCACTCCGCCACGTGGAAGCCAAATGGAAGACAGAAAGAGACGCATCATTTGCTCTCAATGTATGAGTGGCCCTCAGCTTCATGAGTTTAGTGGGGACAGCAGAAAGTACTTTATCCCTTACTGCACTAGCTTTGCTGAATTTGGATCTCCCCTTTAGGGAGAGGAAAGATAGGCAAATAGACAGGTCCTGGGCTGTCACTCTTCCATTCTGTAAGTGTCCCATCTTCAAAGCATCTGATGAAGTGGGATTTTCTCCATGAAAACTCATGCGATAAATAAATTTGTTAGTCTTTAAAAGTGCTACCGGACTCCTTGTTTGTTTCGATGAACAAGACTAACACGGCTACCCCTTTGGAACTGGTCAGGAGATCTAGTTTCAAATCCTGGCTCTGCCACAAGCTTCCTGGGTTGCTTTGAACAAATCACTAAATCTACCCTGTCTCAGCAGTGTAACCATCTCTACCAGTCTGGCCCAGAGGTCCTGGGCTGCCCCTGCCTAGGGTCCCACCACCCCCCATGCAGGGGGGAGGGGCCTGAGGCCAGAGAGCACTCCTGCCCTAGCCCAACTCCAGCTGGTCTGCCTGGGGGGTGGGGTTGGCTGGCACATAGCGTGGCAGTCCCTCATACAGCCTCCCAGGGCCATGGGCCCTGGAAAGCTGCACTGGAGTGGAGGCTGTGGCAGTCAGTCCTGCCCCCCAGGCAGAGCAAACAGGCACTGGCCCACCCTGCTCCTGGGGGTGGCCCAGACGGCCCAGGGGCGGGGCAGGAGCACAGAGCCCGGCCTCTGGTTCCAGGGCACCCCCCATCACCAGCAGGGCAGGAGCGTGCTCAGCCCTGCCAGCACTGAGTGGGATAAGTGGCACCGGATTATAGCAGGGGTGTTAGGGGCTGGAGCCTGGGCCCCCCTTTTTGGCTGGACTCCAGGGCTTCAGCCCCTTTAGCCCATGTGATAATCTGTCCCTGCTACCAGTAATGTGATTTTAGCCCTTGCTGGAACCAGTCTTCCCATGACTCCAGACATTTCAGCCTTCAGTCCTGTTGGGAGAGGAAAATTGCTCTGATTGGCTGCCATCCCGACTCCTCTACATCCTAGGAAACAGCAGTTAATCAGAAGTTGGAATCTGCTGCAAGAAGCAGGCAGAGCTCTCCCCTTCAGGAACCAGAGAGGTTTCGGCTAGGGGAGAGGAGAAAAGGAAGTGCAGAGGAGGGAACAGAAAGAGTCCAGCAGTCAAGGTGGCTCTGCTTCCCGTTCAACTTCTCTGTGAATAATGAGTAAGTCTGCTCTTTGTTCCTCCCCTTTCCCTCTGCAGCCCCAAGCATGGGAAGGAAGAAAGGGGGTGGAGAACCCTTGCATCTCCAGCGAAGCAGAGCTATGCTGAACAGCATGGGACACATGTGGGGCTGCAGGGCCAGAACTGATTAGCAGGGAAGAAGGGGAATTTTGGAGTGCATAATTAATTGCTGGGCTAGAGGAACAAAGGGTGAATTAATTTGAATTTTAGGGTGAAGCTAGAAATTCTGCACCATCAGGCAGACGGTAAGAGTCCTGTGGCAGGAATCAAGGTCACTTTACTCACTGCATACATTTGGGTGAGCTGGCAATCCAACCCTGTCTCCCTCTCACTCTCTCTCACACACACAAAGAATGGACAAGGGGGATTAAAAATCAGACAACAACCCAAAAAATTATAATATAATCTTTGGTTTTTCCAAAAAAAATCTCCTGATTTTGGAGCTAATCTTATGATTTTAGGGTGTCTGACTCCTGGTTTTTGAAGGTGTAGGTTTGTCAAGATTGCCTGTGTGTCAGTTCCCTATCTGTTGATATGGGGATACTATTTCCCTTCCTCACAGATGGGTTGGTAAAATACAACCTGTTAATGATTGTGTGGTGATCAAACTGTGTTAATGGCCATATGGCTGGATGGACAGTAGAGTGTTTTGATTTAGGGCTCCTGCTGGCTAGTTCAGTGTTAGTTTTAGGCTGTTGAGCAGCTTCATACATATAACTTTAAAAAAAATAAAGTAAAATGGTAGTGAATCCACTTACAGTCTGAACCCATTAGTATCCTTCAGCACTAATAGATCCATCAAAACTAAGCCAATGTAACTGAATGCAGAAATGCATATTTGAGATGCTGTTCATTTCAATAAAATACACTGCATGAATAGAATAGATATTGAATTTAACACATACTGGCATGAAATAATTTTTACTAAGTAGTGTCTGGATTCATTTTTCAATCTAATTTTCCCTTTGTAGATTCTGATATAAATAGATTCTATAACAGTTCAGCAAATTAATCTTTTTAATGGGTAGCAGGTTTTTTCTTCTTTGTGGAAGACAAGTCTGGTTTAACACCCACCCTGTCTTAAGACACTGACATTTTCCCCCTAGATGTGATAGGCTGAAATTCATCTGAATCCCCTTTATCAGAGAGAAATTGAATTTCTAAGTGCTCCAGGAGGGTTTTGGAAGCAAAAGACTTGTGTCAAGGTTAATTGTTAGATAACATTGGAATAATACCAATCTTGGCCTTATGCTGGTCTGACAGTGAGGACAGAATTGTCACTGCCTCATTATCCTAATATCATGAGAGTCATGGGGACATATATCAGATGGTGAAATGAGGATTGATTGGGCAAGAGGCATTGGGTGTCAGCATTTTGAAGATTTATTCTTTTAGGGTGAAATTCAATCCTGTGCAGATGGCCAGCAAAAAAGGTATGTGTCCCTGAAGTCCTACTATAGCCTTCAAATAGGGCTTAAATAGGACTTTAGGATGCATAGGACTTTGCCTGGGACTCTCCCTATAGCTGTGAATTTCACACGTAGAACATTTTCCTCTCAGGGTCCTGGTGAAATTCCAAGATTGTTAAGGCCAGAAAGGACCATTAGGATCACTAGCCATCTGCATAATACAGGACTTGATCTGAAATAATATCATAAATTGTTCCCTAAATCCAGACAGCATCACACCTATTTTTAAGAAAAAGGAAAAAGTGATCCAGGAAACTATAGGTTCATTAGTTTGACTTCAATTGTATGCAAGGTCTTAGAACAAATTTTGAAAGAGAAAATAGTCAAAAACATAGTAGAAAATGGCAACTGAGGCATGCAATGTTCTTTGGGTCTCAGGGCCAGGGCTCCCACTTTGGCAGTGGTGGGGACTGAGTACTTGTGCTGGGTGGATCAATCAGGCATCCTGGTTTGCAGCCAACCCACTGGACAAGTGATTGCTCAGGCCTCCGAGAGGGAGTTAAGTAAGCAAGCAGTCAGTGGCTCAGGCCTCCTGTCTGAGAGCTGAGCAGTGCAAGGTCATGCACTTAGGAATTAAGAAGAATTTTTGCTATAAAATGAGGATTTGTCAGTTGGAAGCAAAAGAAGAGAAAGACCTGGGAGGCAAGGAAGTGCTCCCATGCTTCCCTGCCAACCCTATAATGGGATCACTCATCACTTTTAGGGTCCTAGGATGAGACCAGGTGGAGCAGGACAGACTCGGGTCCTCTTACTCCCAGCCCCACACTCCACGCTAGATGAGTGATTACCCTTAGGCCAGGAGACCTCAGCTATTAACTGTTTCACTGCTCAGCCCTCAGACATATGCCTGTTCTGGGAATAAATAGAAGTTTCAACCATAGTAAATTTATTGCACACACAAATACGAACTTAAATTTGCTTTCCTTCAGTGGGTGGCTATCTCAACATACAGCCTAGGAGTCCTGTACCTAGCAACAGGCCCTAACTATAAAATTAGGTGCAATTAAAAGTAGCAGTACCCAATCCTGCAATGTGCTTTGTCCCGCTCTCCAAGTTTGTTGTGAATCTAACCCTTTCTCATACCTGAGATAAGCAGAAGATACCACAGCCAGATTAAGTGGCCCCAAGGCCCTGAGCTACTCACCACTATGAGGACCCCCCCCCACTTGGGGCCCCGGCCCCCCATCATGGCAGTCTGTGGGCAGACCATCGCCAGAGGTAGTCCTGGGGCCAGAGGATGCTTCAGCTCTGGCCCTAGCACCAGCCACAGTCTGGCCGGTCTGCCCATGGGGCGGGGCCAGCTGGTGTGCAATGTGGACACCAGTGCAGCCCTCCAGAGGCCGCACTATGCACCAGCCAGCCCTGCCCCCAGAATAGAGCAAACACACGCTGGCACCTGGGCCAGACCAGAAGGAGGCAGAGCTGGAGTGCTTGGAGCCTGGCGTCTGGCCACAGGGCCCCATCCCCCAAGTGCCAACCCTCCCCCCCACCCCCCACAACCAAGTGGTGGGGGTGGGCAGCGGGGGACAGATCTTGCAGGCTTTAGGGGCAGGAGCTTGGGACCCCTCATTAGGCCGGGTCCCAGGGCTTCAGGCCCTGTAGCCCCTGCATTAATCCAGCTCTGAAAGATACTATGCGGCGGTCATGTTATTATGTAGCTGTTGTTTGTGCAATCTGTTTGTGAGTTGTTCAAATGCTTCCCATCCTTAACAACATCACTATACCAATTTCTCTTTCTACCAATAACGGTTATATCAGTCCAATTACTCTAGTAATGTAATATCAATAAAGCTACTAATTATGGCAATTGGATAATGGATCATTAGCCAGTGATTATGACATTGTCAAGTGCTTGGCAATTTTATACAAGAATCATTCAGTATGTGTCATGGGAAAATTATCTTTTCAGCGTTCCTAGTTTCTTATCTGTGAATTGGGTCTTAAGTTTGGACTATGGCTGCTGAAAGTTTGAATGAAAGAGAGATGACCCTGTGATGTTTATAGCAATGCATCCCATAGCATTAAGAGGGTAATGCAGGGAGAGAGCAAGAGATCTTCCACCAGATCAGCTCAAAGTTCATTATTTTCAGCCCTGAAGCCTTTCAGAAAAGCGTAGCCTAGATAAAATGGCTCTAGTGTACATAAGGTGTTGACACATTTTCCTAATAAGCGACATCATCATTTTTACAGCCTCCCTGGCAAATCTCAGTGTGTCTCATTTTATTTGAATAAATTATTAATTTAGTTTAATTAGGATCATCCATCAGCCTGGAGACAGATTTTACAAATTCACGATTCATGTGAGGGTCTGAGTGCATAGGTTGCATCCATGGAAACAGCGTTTCTTTAAAAAAAAAATTAAGGGGAGTGATTTCCAGGGCCCACTGGCATTTATGCTGGCAAAACTTTTGTTGCTCGGGGATGTGAAAAAAACCAAACATCCTGATGGATATAAGTTTTGCCAGCATAAGGGCTTGTGTGGACAGCACTATGTCAGTGGGGGATGCTCTCCTGCCAATATAGCTACCGTAGCTTTAGGGCATCAACATAACATGGCTACACGAGCCCTTTTCCAGTGGCCCCGCTGTACTGATACAGCTGTGCTGCGACAAGTTTGAAGTGTACACTAACCCTTAGTTTCCCAACACAAAAAGCACTCTGTCTTCACCTCTGCTGGAATACTTTCGGTGACTGAAGCCCTGTGTGTTCCACAAATGCTGCCTGTGTGGACAGATGAAGCTTAGGGCATCTCCATATCTCATTAATGCATTTCATGGTGGGGTTAAGCTACACTTCTGGAGCTTTGTGGAGGAAGCAGGCGTACTTGTCTCTACCTGGGTTTAACCTGTGATGTAAATCCCTCACTTCCATGAATAATGGCATTCACCCCGTCCACCCAATTTTTATTAAAGGCAAAAGAAATGTGCAGATTTTAAGACCAGAAGGGACCACTGGGATCATTTAGTCTGACCTCCTACATAGCACAGGTCAACGATTTCATCCTGTGACTCCTGCATCAAGTCAAATTACTTGTGTTTGAACTAAAATGAATCTTTTAGAAAGACATCCTTTCAAAGGACCCAGTCCTGCACGGTATTGAGATCCAAATGGCTGCTAAAAGTGCACAGCATTTCTTAGGACCAATCCCAAAGCTTGGAATTCTTACAAAATTAAAGAAACCGTGTGGGGTTACTTTTAATCCTCAACAATACAGGTCATACTGGCATGTCAGGGGGAGAGATGGGTATCCCAGCTTCATGAACCTTGGGCTTTTTACAGTGTGGTTCCTTCTGGCCCTTTGTGTTTGACATTCGAGTGATATTTATTGCAAAATAATCAAGGAGGGAGTCCAGCGCACTAGTAAGTCCTAACTAGCAATCACTTCAGGCATTAGGAAATAGAAACTCCTTCTTGCCAGCCCCAGATCTAAAAGTGAAATATTCATGGCAGAATTTCTGCTGAGCCATTGGCTCACTTCATGGTCTTGGACAAGTGGCTTGAAAAGTAAAAAGCCGAACCTCAATGAAAACTAGATGTTGAATCTGAGCCGATGAGCCATCATGGTGAAAATGCAATGCTCAGAAAACCCAGGCTCCTCAATCAACTTCAAACAGGTACCCTTGTGAGCGATCCACATGGACTTCAACTCTGCTTATTCCACAGCTGGATGTAAATCTGTGTGATGAGCAAAGTCGTGCTGGTCTGCACCCAAGGTTTCACGTAAACAGAAGTTGGGGATGAAGGAGTGGTACTGCAGATTCCAGCGCCACCCCCACCTCTGCTAAAGGCAGAGGGAGGGCTCTCCCTCTACCCTGAGTATTACAGTGAGTGCTCTTCCTTCTATTTAAATCCTCTAACCACCCTCCACACAAAACATTTTAGGACCAGGTCCAGCCCTCATTTACAACTAAACTACCCCTGTGATGGAGAGAGGTTGATGGGGTGTTGCTGGGGGCACAGTTTAGCCCACAACTATTTCAGATACTCAGCGGAAAGAGTGGATGCTTTATGAGATTATAATGAATCATTGGAGGAATCCTTAAGCATGGCAGAATGTACATAAGCCCATCAGACAAGACAGTGTCAAGATTTTTCTTCTTTTTTTTCCATACACAAGCAAGCACAAATTTTAAAAAATGCACCTTAAAGTATTGTAGGAATGCCACTCCTGCCTGTATCAAAGGAATACAGGCAGGAGAAAGACTGATAATTCACCTCCATTTTCATTTGACAAGGTCAGATTAATTGTGATGATGTGCAGCTTTGGGTCACGGGAGTAAAATCTGCACTGTTTATTCTGAGCGGTCACCATTGATTTACCCTCACTCGAACTGAGAGGTTATTTAAGCAGTCATTTCAGTTTCCTGAAATTCAGATGCAATAAATGGATTCTTTCTTGCATCTGACACATTTTAGCCAGCACATTCATGGGGAGGCGACTGTTGATTATACTCCAAGGCATTTGAAATAATAATTGTGATAACAAAATGTCATGAGAAAAACATGTCTTTTAATGGCTTTCCAGCATGCCCACTTCTTTATTTCTCTCTCTTGTGCACTTTTTTTTTTTTAACACTCCCTCCCTTCCCTTTTTTAGGGCAACACGCAGACCAATTTCAGGGCACAGACCGCTAAGCAAGACTCATTTGATCTGATTGTTTCTGATCATTGGGGGAACTGAGCCTTTCAATTCATTTAGTTATTATTTGCAAAGCACATTGAGGGCAATGAAAAGTGCTTTGCCTAAAAATATTGTTATTTCATCTCTGGCTAACTGAGGACCTATTTGTGGTTTTGTTGCAAGGTCCCTGAATGGGATGACACAGAGCTGAGCTGACCCAGGAGCAGACTGAGAAGGCAAATAGAGAAACTGGGAGGCAGGTTGTGACTCCGAGTAAGAATCTGCCACCCAGTTTCCCCTTGCCTGACTGGGGATGGATCTGTGCCAACCCTTTAGCTGGCGCAGCATGTATGCCCTGAAATATTGAGAGGCCCCACCCATTTCCCACCCCTTTCTGACCACTCCTGCCCCATGCACTATGGAACAATGTAATGGCCGCATGGAAGCTGCTTTCTCTTCTACCCAACCACCAGCAGTATGGATAGCTAGCACAAGGGAATGAGGGGTTACCCTACCCTGAATGGCCACTGATCATGGGACATAATCTGTGCCTAAGTTGTCCTGAACTGAAAATGAGTGGCCAGAAATCATTACCCTCTCACAATGCTTTAGTGGCTAAAGCACAAGGAGGTGAACTGGGTAGTGACAGTCCAGTGGCTAGTGGAAAAATGGTGTGTCACGAAAAGCAGTGGCCCAGTTGGCATCCTTCCCTGCACAGAAGCCAAAGCTCAAGTGTGAAGCTAGAACATCCCACTCAGTCTGGTCTCCCATTCCAGTGCCGATGCCCACTGCTGGGGGAGCGAGGGAGGCAAACTGGGCCTGGGGAAGTGGGAGCTGCTCAGAGCATGCTGGCACTGCTTCTGTAGATGAACAAAACTCTTCAGACTACAGAGATGTCATTTTGGCACCATTTGCCAGCACGACATTTGAAAGAAGAAAACAGAAGGAATGAGCAACTCTGTTGGTTCCTCGCATTAAGCAGTGAAAATGACTTCACCTTAGTGGCACAGAATGGATGTAACAGTAATTTAAATGCAACAACCAATCGAAAGCTATACCACAAATAAAATAGCCGCTTAGTCTCTGAGCCAATTTCCAAAATTATTCTGATTTTTCTCAGTCCTTTTTCCTTCCTAAATAATTGTCTGCAATTTGTGCTCCTCTAAGGTGCCAGATTGATAGCCCTGGAGACTGCAGTCCTCTGCTTATGCACAAAATAAGTTGAATAAAGACCACAAGCATGCGAGCAGCCCACAATTCCCCTAGCAGTAAGCCTCAAGCCTGTCCTCAAAGACCACTGAGGATGCTTCTATTCTAGGACACTTTGTAGCTGTTTTTCAGCCGGGGTGCAAGTGTTAGTGAAGCCCAGCCATAGGTGTTTGGATCACCATGTTATCTAAGCCTTCATCCTGTCTACACGAGCATTTACGCAACAGCTGAAAAACAGGTAGCAGTTCTTGTAGTGTGGGGGAGGCCGGCCCTATGGGAGTGAGAAGACAATTCAATCTCTAGGCACATTCAGTTTTTGGCCCTGCTGCACAAACTTCCAGCAAAGGCGCCAGCTGTGGTTTTTTTGGTGTGGGCATTTGTTCACTAAGAAAGTGTACTGAGACCTCTGCCTGTCCATTATATGGCACTAACTTCTAGTCACCTCCAGTCTGGTCTGAACTTGACTTAGCAGGTGAAAGTCTCTGTATCTCGCTTCCAATTCCCTAAACCACCCTGCGTCACACTGAGTCTGTTTTTGAGATTACTTGCTTGGCAGATGGAAGGTAGTAGCTTGTTAAAATGTACAGATGGGTTGTTCTAGCTGTGTAAAGAGCTCTACTGTATCTGTAATGCAGGCACAGAATGGTGGAGTGAAGCATGTTGATTATTCTGTGATGGACAATTTCTCTGATAAATGTATTAGTGCCTACAAGCCCTGGTCATGGGCCAGGATCCCATTGTACTAGGCATTGTACAAATGTAACCTTCGGGTGGGCTAAATTCATTTAGTTGCCCTTCTCCAGTGCCTCACAGAAATCAATCCCAATCCCTGTGGAGGAAGCAGCTGGAGACCCAGGATCCAGTCTGTACAGGACTCACGGCGAA
>ML685814.1:15596191-15638834 GCA_007922175.1 Pelusios castaneus | reverse complement strand
CAACAACAGTAACCCACCCTCAGCAGGTCTCTCAGAGATAGCCTTTTCAGGCATATGGGTTACACAAACACAGAACAAAAGGATGGGTTTCTGCCCCAAGGGGCTTACAATCCAAGTATAAGAAAAGAGACAACAGGTTGTCACAGGCAGATGGGAAAGTACAATGAGACAGTGGTCAGCATGATAGGCAACAGGCTTTGATCATGAAATGCCTACAGACAGAGCAAGACTGTAACAAGGTGTTTGTTATTCAAAAATATTAGATGAATATTTTTGTGCAAACAATGTAACCCTGTGTGGGTCACCTGCGCGCTGATGATTCTGAGCAAGCAGTATTGGGTGTTTGCATTTCATCGGCTACTGGAGCTCATTCAAGCTTTGGTTGTCTCTGGATAAGGGTGAGGAAGGAGCATTTTGGGGAGCGAGAAGTAGCATGGAATCAACGGGCCCCGGAACATTTCAAACCTTGTCTTGTCCACAGGAAGGAACATCGTATTTGACTACATATGTGGCACCCAAATTTTAAAACAATATTGCTGATTGAGGGAGGAAGCAAGACATAAACCTAATGTGTTTTGGCTATCTAGCAGACTTTACATTCAGTTTTCTCTTGTCACATTCTCATAAGTAATTGACATAGGCGCACACTCCTATCTGTGAAGAGTTGAAGTCACAAACCTCCTTCTGCCTGCCCTTCACATTTGATTAATTGTTATAGTGCCAGGGAACTGCCTACAGTGGTTTAAGAAACCTCAATTTAATGTAGTCATATATGTAGCCTCAGTCCCAGCTGCTAAGGAAGCAGCCACAGCCCCTTTTGACTGTCTCATTCATCTCTCCGAGGACAAAGAAAGGAGTAAAGAGGAAATTCCCACGTGATAGATGCTAGTCATGTGTTTAATGCACTACTGTCAGGACCTCCGATACCACAGTGTTAGGTGTGGCATAAGAACCGACAGAACAGAATTTGATTAACTGTGTCAGTGCCAGATCACTAGTCTGGGGTTTGTGGAGTTGCTGTGTTAAATCTCCCATCTTATGCACAGTAATATTTTTATACCTGCCAAGTCGATTGATTTGAATTTACTCAGCTCCCACTTTCTGTCACCACCTATCACGAATCATCCCAGTCACTGATGCATTATTAATAACGCTCTGTGAGAGAGAGAGAGAGAGAGAGAGAGAGAGAGAGAGAGTAAAGAGTCTGTATTGAAAACAGCATAGGCAGACATGGGGAATAGCATCTGGGCAGGGGCTGTATCTAGGGACTTGGGGAATGCTCGCTACGAGCTTGTTTCCTTGCTGTGTCAATGTGAGCAACGATCCACACAACTGCCATTTCTACTCAGTAGCACGCCCAATGGACAAAGGAGGTGCCACTGTGAGTGGCAGGGACGGAGAAAGGCTCTGGCTAGGAAAAAAAATGTTTGAGCAGAAGGCAGTTCTAACAAGGCTCAGTTAGCGGCATGCTGCCATTCAGGGATTTTACAAGTAGGACTCCACTTCAGCCCAGGGAAATAATAGCTTTGCACTGTCACACCGGTTATTGGGAAGGCTCTGGGTGTGCATTTCACTGCACTGGAGCTGGAGGTATAATTTCCAGCTCAGGAAGACATACCCATGCTAGATCTGGTCAACCTGGTGTGAAAAAAAATAGACAGCAGTGGTGGGAGGAGCTAGCTGCCCCACGTATGATCCTGTCTGAAATCTAGGTATGTTCTCTGTTGGCTAGCTCATTCCTCTGCCCGTGCTACTGTGGCTACTTTGCTTTTTGTAGGCGCTGGTCCAATATTTCTTCCCAAGCTGGAAATTACCTCTCCAGCTCCAGTGTAGACTCATAGGCTATGTCCACACTGGCAAGTTAGTTCGAATTAAGGAAGCTTAATTCGAACTAACTAAAGCCATGGCTACACTAAGCTTTAATTAGTTTGAATTAAGGGCTTCCTTAATTCAAACTAATAACTTCGAATAGGGTATTAGAAGTAAGGGTTAATTCGAACTAACTAACAATGTGGCCATCTGCCATGAATGGCACTTGCTTAATTCGAACTAATTTTTTTCTAGTTTGAATTAAGCTAATTCGAACTAACTAAAATTAGTTCGAATTAGTTAGTTCAAACTAACTAACTAATTCGAACTAATTTTAGTAAGTGTAGACAGCTATAGACTTTAAGGTCAGAAGGGACCAGTACAATCATCTAGTCTGACCTCCTGCAAAATGCAGGCCTCAAGACCTCACCCACCCATTCCAGCAATAGAGCACACACCCTCAGTGATATCCTGAGGCCTTGCAGTGCGGTGACAACATTTTTTGGTGGAATGATGTTATTCAGCTGATCTGACCACTCAAAGTGGTGGGGTGAATGTAAGCTCTGTGGTCAAGCCCTGCAACCAGGGAAATAACTACTGATGATGGATGCTGTAGAGAAAACACAGCCTGGTAGATGTGACACTGGTGCAAAAACTGTTCAGCATCCTGATGCACGACGTCTGCCTAAGAAAAACATATGAGCAGGAGCCTTCTATGAAAGACCCGTATTTTCTATCATTCCAAAAATTTTTTGGTGCCCCTGCAGCACAGTGGGCATCATTGATCACCTTCATAGCTTGAGGACCTCTCTATTTAGCCTCCTGACTTAAACAGCTCCTGTGGGAAGGTTCCAGTCTCTAATGCATGCTGAATCAGAGGGCTATGATTCACTTTAAAATAGCCAGACTCACTCCATTCCCATCTTTCTTTTTATTTCAAATTGCAAGGGTCACTCGGCCCCAAAAGTGAAAGCCCCGAACAGACTGTATTCTTGGGTGGTGTGCAATAGCTGTGGAACAGTAAAAGGCTGTAATTTCATCCCTAGGGTGCTGCTGTCTAAATGGGTAGCATTTCATCCTTGGCAGAATCATCCAGGGACTCCTATCACAGTAGTTTTACTGCCCCCCCATCCCAGATTCCCCATTTCCCTGCACACCAGGAGCTTTATGGCCAGTGACTAATAAAATATCACTTTCCAAAGGGCAAAAACATCATTACATTTGTTGCCATTTTTTTCCTGCTTAAGAAAGGACAAGACCAAGACTGTAGTGAGAACTCAGTCCCTCTAATTCTGAGTCCCAATTCAGTACTCTCAGACCTGGTCTATGCTACCAATTTAGATCAATGAAAGCCACCTTACTTAGATCTAATAATGAATGTGTCTATACTACCAGGTCCTTTCTGCCAACCTAACTCGCCTGTAACATCGAGGTAATTACTCCACCTCCATGAGAGGCATAGCTTTTAAATCAATGTAATGGGTCAACAGAAAGGCAGTGTGGATGCAGTGTTGTGGAAGCCATCTGAATTAGCCTCCAGGAGGTATCCCATAATGCTCCACTACGACTGCTCCCTGGAGATGGTTTTCAACTCCACTGCACAGCAGTCAGGTACACAGAAAACAGCTCCTCCCCGGTTAAAGCCCCAGAGAACTTTAAATTCCCATTTCCTGTTTGATCAGCATGGAGAGCTCACTAGTGTAGCTGATCGTGGTGATTCAGTGCCCCAAACACACTCCCGCCTGGAGTACACAGAAGGTGGCAGATCCTGGCAGTTAGTGAAGAGAAGAGTGTGCAGGCACAGCTTCAATCCCGCTGAAGAAATGTAGACAGCTACGAAAAGGAACTGTGGGGTCTAGGTGAGAAGGGCTACACCAGGGATAAGCATTAGTGCCACATGAAACTTTTGGCAAGCATACCTGAGGAAAAGGGAGGCATACGGTCATTCTGGTTGTGCACCACAGACATGTCATTTCGACAATGAGCTGCAAGCGATTCTTGACAGCAACCCCACCACTACCCCCAAATGCAGTGTGGGTACCTCCTAGGAGTCTGAGTCCCAGGCCACCTCAGGCAACAGCAAGGAGGACATTCTGGACAGGGGGAGAAGGAGAATGGGAGACAAGTGAGTGGGGTATCCATTCTCACTGAGAGCCAGGAGCTATTTTTAACCGCATAGCAGGCCAGCCAGTCACAGGACAATATGGTAACTGAGGAAGGCACCTCTGGTGTGTATGCAATTCCAATCAAACTGTAGGGGTTACATGCTCTTATATTTTATGTGTAATATGGAGAAGAAATGGGTATCTGCTTGGCCGCTTCAACTAATCAGCAGATGTCCCCTGGAAAAGACTGTTTATGTGCACAGGGGTTGCTTGGGAATCCTCCATGGAGATCTCCAGAAAACTTTCATAGAGGTACTCAGCAATCCTTTACAGAAGGTTTCTAGGGAGGGCTGCCTTAGTTCTTCCACCGTGGTAGGACACTTTCTCATGCCACTCCTGTATTAATTCTGCTGGTATCAATGTGATTCAGAGCGTAGCAGCATAGGAACCAGCTCTGTACTCAGACACTTAGAGCCTCTGCTCTCTGCTATCTCTGTTATCCTCAAGAGCCTAATATCACATAGGGCCATCTAGGGGAGATGGTGGAAGTTTTCTTTACAAGTACTCATACTGCAAACAATAGAGCATGTGATCTGTCATCAATGGCAATTCCTGGGTCCCTCAGCCATGGTTTCCCTAACATGCCGATCATTTAGTTAGCAGGAATTGGCGTTGACCTCAGAATCAACAAGTCCAGAGCGACTACTACCAGCAGCATGGAGGGAAGGAGCAGGGCTCCTGTGTTTTCTCGTGGCCACAAACACCCCTCCCACCTCTCCTCTCCCCATAGCCACCTCAGACAAAAGTCCCAATTTGGGAAGTTTAATGCTAGTCCCTAGTCTCAAAGCAACATCCATGTTGCTGGGGGAGGAGGCACTGCCCACCTGTGCTCTTGTCAGAGGTGTCCCACAAGTTGCAGCACAAGTCCAATTTCCCATGCTGCTGGGCTATACTCACCATGGCTGAAACAGCAAACTGGTTCACTGAATAACTAAGGATGCTGATTACATTCCGACTTGCACTTGAGTGTAGTAAAGGGATTGTTTTTTAAAGAGCAACCTCGTACTAGACCCAAGGTATGCACTGACAGTGGTTGCCTTGTGCTTGGCATGCCTTACGGAGGAAAGCTTGGCCTTCAGCACACCCTCCATGCTGGTGGAGAGGCTTTTGCCGATTAGAAGGTGGAAAAAGAGAATGTGTGATGACTTGTTCAATGAGATAATGAATGCCTCCAGGACAACAGCTGACATGGAGCTAAAAGCCCGGAGGATTTCATTGTCCAAAAAACTGGACACGGATATGGAAAGCAGAAGAAAACATCTCAGGACCATGAGCATATCATGCAGAATGAGATATTCCAGATTACAAAGGACCAGTCGGACAGGTTGAGGCATCTGGTTGAGCTTCAAGGAAAAACAACTTGAGGCTAAAGTGCCTCTGCAGTCCCTGAAGAACAGCCTGCCAGCATAGCCTTGTTCCCTCCCACAAACATTCCAGAAGGCAAGGAGTGTCCACTCAGCATCGGGGCAGGGTACTAAGAGCAAGAGACAGCCATTCAAAGACTTTTGAGGGGCAAAATTTCTGCACTTTCATAGACAAACTGTGTTTGTTTCTCCCCTTTCAATTGTATCACGTCATTTGCCCAAGGTTAATTTATTTTCCTGTTCTTTCAGGTTCTTTATGTTTGTGCGGTAAAAGTCAATGTTTCATGAATGAAATACTCTTTATTTATTCCAGTCATGAGGGTTTGTGGGGGGAAGGGGAGGTTCAAGAAAACTGATGCAACGAAGAGGAAGGTATGGGAAGGTACAAAACAGATACGCGATACACACTACTGTGGCTCATTACTAAAATAGGTTTTCAAAGTCTTTTGGAGATGCAGAGTTCCTAGCTAGGCTCTTCTTATTGGGTGTCTGGCTGCTCAAAATTAGCTGCCAACCTATCCGCCTCCACTACCCTAGAGGAAACATCTCTCCCTTTGCCTCACAGATATTATGGAGCACACAAAGTACATTGATAACAAAGGGGATATTGCTTTCACTGAGGCCTGTGCCAGTGATCCTTTAAACATCCAAAGGCACATTCCACCACCATTCTGCATTTGGTCAGTCTATTATTGAATTGCTCCTTACTGTTGTCCACGGAGCTGGTATATGGCTTCATGAAGCATGGGAGCAAGGGGTAGGCTGGCTCTCTCAGGATCACTATTGGCATTTCAACACCATCAATGGTTATTCTGTGATCTGGAAAAAAAAGTCCCTGACTGCAGCTTTCTGTGTTCCTAAAAGTGCACGTGATATGCACCTTTCCTTACAATCCCATGTTGATGTCAGTGAAACATCCCTTCTGATCCACCAGCATTTGCAACATCATAGAAAAGTATCCCGTTCAGTTCATGTGTGTGGTGCCAACATAGGGATATGTTTGCCATCTATCACCCCACCACAGTTAGGGAACTCCATCATAGCATAACCATCCATAAGTCCTGCATGTTGCCCAGAGTCACTGCCCTTCCTAGCAAAAATTGATTAATAGTCCTGCACACTTGGATCACAACAGCTCCCACAGTGGATTTACCACCTCCAAATTGATTCCCCACTGAATGGTAGCAATCTGGAATTGCTAACTTCCACAGGGCAATAGCCACTCGCTTCTCGACTGTCAGAGCAGGTCTCATTTTAGTGTTGCTATACTTCACGGCTGGGGGAAGCTCTGCACAAAATTCCTGGAAAGTGGCCTTCCACATTTCAAAGTTCTACAGCCAGTGTTCGTCATCCCAGACCTTCATAATGATGCGATCCCACCAGTCAGTGTTTGTTTCCTAGATCAGAAACAGACAGCACTCTACTGTGTTCAGCTGCTGCATGACTGCCAGCAACAATAGGGAATTGTTTCATTCTATGGCTTGCAGCAGGGCTGCTTGAATACCATGGCAATGTTCTGCACGGCAGCTCCTGTCTCGGCTCTGGAAATACTGCAGAATAAGGCAGAAGGTGTTTGTAATGCTCACAGCAAGAGTGCAGTGCTGAGCAGGGTCCATGCTTCTCGAGCTATGGCTAAGCCAGACTTTCAAAAAAAGGGGAGAGAAAGTATGGGTTGTTTGCCATTGATATCAGGGAAGGTGCAAGGGAAAAAACTACATTATCGGAGGCTGAAGCCATGTTCTCATTCCCCTGTCTGACAATGTTTTGGTCCAATGAGGCTTTGCAAATCCTTCCTAAAAACCCCTTCGCAAAACCTAATTGCCCTGTGGGATAGCTACCCACAATACACTGCTCCTGCATCAATGTAAATGCTGCTAGTGAGGATGGATTCCAGCAACCCAATGAGTGTGGTGTGGACATGCCCCGTCAGCTTGATTACTGCAGCATGGGGATGTCGACTTACATTAAGGTGACATAACTTTGTAGTGCAGACGTGCTCTCAGGCTCACACAGCACCATGTTCTAGATTTTGTTTAATTTATTTTATTGTCTGTTTCATTGATTTCTCATGAACATCAGGAACTGGCAGCGTTAGGTTCAGACAGCTGCTCTGCAAGTTTCCCCACATGTTTCTTCTAATGCTTCTCAATCCCACCCTGCACCTACTCCAGTCCTAGGCTTTCCTAGACAGATCCCTAGTGAAACGCAATCTTCCTGCCCTGCAACACCACCAGAGACCAAACCCAGCTGTGATAACATATAGGGAGATGTGATTTGCCATAGTAGAACCAACCATTGGTATTCCATATCCTGCAGCAGTCTGTCCCTCGTACCACCAAGGAGAGGGAAAATAATCCCAAACACTCACAGTGCAGTGAGCCAGTTCTGCAATGCTCTGCATGGAGAATTCCTTCCTACCCCACAAGCAATCAGTTAATGTCTTGAAGTGATTTGATTACCCTCCTCATTATCTTAGCTGGCATAGCCATCAATGCTACAAGCAATAATAAAATGAGCCATCCCTCTTTAAAACCCAGCCATAGCATTTGCCTCAAGAACCTCCTGGGGTGATGGATTCCATAGGTTAGTTGTATGCTGCATACAGAAACGTTTCTTTTTATTGTTCTAAAGTGACTGGCCTTTCATCTCAGCAAGTGACTTCTTGCTCTCATGTTACTGGAGAAGGTAAAAAGGAAGGATACACCCTTTATCACTGACTGCCTCAGACAAGTCCCTTTCTACCTCTTCATCTTTCGAGGCTAAATAGTCCTTGAACTCATTCATTGCATACTAATTCAATCACACATTTATCATCATTGACCTTCTATGGACCTTTTCCATATCCTCTGCATCCTTCCCCTTCTGAAGAGTGACCAACTCTGAACATCAGTACCCCCAGCTACCACAGTCCTGTTCCTCTCCAGAGCGAAGGTAAAGTGCATTGCCCAGTCAGTACCTGCCTGTGGTCTTCCTTTTAGTTAGTTAGAAGTAGTCATTAAAGGCACTGTTTTCTAATCTAATGCACAGTCTTTTCCTTTAGTCAGATTGTCAAGTCAGAGAATGGGTTGGTAAAATCTTTGCATAAACCTGAGAAGAAAGCTTTCAAAATGAATTAGTCCCTCATTCCTGCTATTAACATCTGGCCAGATCTGAAACTTGATACTCCTTCTGTCACGCAGGAAGAAAACTCAGAGAGCAGATTTCATTGTAGTGTCATCCACTTATTTTGGAAGCCCTTTATAGTCTCACTTATCTTTGGCTAGCTGTCTTCAGGGGAGGCAATGGGGCCCACTAGGTCAAGCCATGGACTAGGAGTCTGAAGAGCTGCCTTTTAGTCCCAGCTTTGCATTAGCTTGTTGGGTGACCTTGGACATGTCATTTATCCTCCCTCACTTAGTTTTCCTACCTGCAAAATGGAGTTAATGAGATTTCTTTGTAAAATGCACTGTGTTCTACTGCTATACAGCGCTGTAAACAAGATAGTCATCACCACCACACAGGCTTCCTTTTCATTCTGAACCAATAGACATACTATAGACTAGTGTCTCCCAATCTCTGAAAGCTTTACACCCTCTCCCCACCAAAAAATAAAAACCAATGCGCACACACAGACACATACTCTCCACCCTTAAAATGTGCACGTAAAGGCAAGATGCAAAGTGAGTGCTCATTTAGAGTAGATTGTGTAGTGTAGATCGTCATAATATGATCCTCCGTCTCTTTTCTCACATGAAATAGTGAAATAGCTAACAATATTGACATTTACCATACCCTCACTAGCATTGGAGGGAGGAACTTCATAGCTTAGATTTGTTGTTTCAGGTTCTTTGCAAACTCCAAAAGACAATGCTGCCTCAGTTACACTCACTCCGTTTTCAAGATTTTCTTCACAATCATAACAATAATATCTTTTTAATGAAAAACAACAGAGTCCTGTGGCACTTTTAAAGACTAACAGATTTATTTATCGCATGAGCTTTCGTGGGAGAAAATCCCACTTCGTCAGACGCTTTGAAGATGGGAAACTTACAGAATCGGAGGAAATTAAATGCAGGGGAGCATATGACATAGGACCAGTTCAGTTTGTAATGCAGACTGAGACTTGGAGAGCAACTGAGGAACTTGTCAATGTGCCCCTCAGCTAGGCCTTTGTGCTCCCCATAGGACATGTCCCACACTTTGGAAAACACCACCGTTGACCAGCAAGCTCAGAGAGCAACTGCTCTTGCAGGTTTTGGGGTTAGTGCTGTGGATAGTTGCCAATCTCATCCATCTCAGATTCTCCAGTATTAATCAGAATTTCTCAAGGTAACTTCCCAATATACACGGGCTCCAAGTCTCTTTGGGGGATTCCATTGCATTGTTGTGTCAGAACAAAGTGGCATTTGGCACAAGGATAATTGTCCCATTACAGAGTCTCACAAAGACAGCAGGTGGTAATTCCAATACTGTGGCTCCATCTGTCAAATCGTGGTTCTGAGAACTTTTTCCCTTGTGATTCAGCCCCTTTTTCTCTCTCAAACCCACATCCCAGAATCCTTTACAACAGTCCCAGTAGCACTTTGAAGAACTGTGACAAGGCTGTCACTTCACTTTATTACCCTTCTTCTTGGTTGGTGGAAGTAGGAAGGCCCCATTGTATTTTGTCTCATTCCAGTTTCACTGGGTTTGGATTTTTCCCCAACGGCAGCACATTCATGGTGCCTGACCCTTTGCTTTAACCACTAGACGACATGGCCTTCAGCCTGCTGACAACAGAGGGTACAGAAATGCTTGTAATTGAAATAGGGCATTTACCATCTCCCCAGTTTTATCCTGGTTACTTGCAGAGGGGAGTTTTATTTTCCCCACTGATGGCTGCTTAGAGGAATAGGAAATCTCAGGCTGTTCTTCTCTTTCACTTTGTGAGACAGGGCAGGAACTGTATTCTCAAGTCCCTCTCTTGGGCTAGTTGTACCACTCTTCCTATGCTGCCTGGCACTCATATACCGTATCAGACAGGGTTCTCCTGAGATCCAAACTTGTCTCGCTGCACCAGGGGCCAGGAAAAACTAATGGAGTGCCTATCAACAGAACATATGCTAGCAAAGAACAGGAAGCAAGCCCGTGACCCCACAAAAACCAGCTGGTATTTCCTCTCCATTTCATGGCTTACTGTTGGAGACCCACTGTCCTTGTAGATGAAAATAACCTAGAACTGAGGAATGTTGCTATGGAGCACATGTAACTTTGGCAGCTATGCTGATGCTTGACTGTCTTGTTTCACTATTTATATCTGCAGTAATATCATACAGAGAAATTAATTATAAAGCTGTTTCCCTGGCCAGAGAGTCTGTTCATATTAAAAACTCCTGAAAGCGCAGTTCAAGCAGTTTCTGATCATCCGTAGAAGACTGAAACTAGAAAACAAGCTTCTTAATTAATCTCTCCCTCTTTTCAGTGATGTTTTCCTGATATTTGTGAAGTAGGGGGGAAAGGCAGAGAGAAAGTGCAAAAAATTCTCCCTTTTAAGAGATGAGTGTAGGGGAGCAGCTGGAGGTAGATGCTGGCAGGAGATTTTCAGCATCATGTTTGACATTTCTGCTCAGAATGTGCATTAACAGTGAAGGGAGTTGGGCAATAATGAGACTGTACCTTACATTTTTCACCTTCGAAGGATCTAAATGTATTTTAGTCTGGTGGTTTTCAGCCATCTGCCTCCGATCCCCCATCAGTGGTATTTTTCTCCTGTGACCACCACCCTCCCACAACATCCTGGAATCCTTTATGCCGCTTCTTGTGTCACATCAGCTTCACTTTCCCTCTCCCTCCCTGCGGATTGCTGAGTCAAGGAGCTCTACTGTCTCTTCCCTACCCCCTTCTGGCTGCAGGGTGGGGAGAAGGCTCTATTTTCCTCTCTCTGCTCCCTACCTCCGTTACACAGAAGACGAGATCCTACTCTTTTCCTATCCTTCTCTGAGCTTCTGGGAATGGTGAAGTTGCCACTATCTTTCCTTCCCCTCATCCTTCTTAATCCTGGGAGAGAATATTTCTAGCCCGGTCCCTGATCATTGGACGGGGGATAATCCATGCAGTTGTTCCTCTCAAAACACCTGCCTGTGTCCCCGTTGAGGAATGTGAGCCATGGGCAGAGGGTAATGGCTTTTGATTATTTAGGGATCACTCTGCCCACTGCTAAATTATAGCCATCTCTGGGGTTGAACAGGTCAGCCATTCTGCACCAGCAAAATAACACAGCAGTTTTTTGAAGGGGAGGTGAAGAATGAGTGATGAAGCAAATTAATGCATTGTCCTTTCAGCTCTAGCAAACAGGAATTTAAAGTGAAGATTGTGCAAGGGAAGAAAAATTACAGCAATGGCAAGAAACGTTAACCTCCTCATTTCCAAAGCATTGTGTGGGGTTTCAGCCACTTGTGTTGCCTCACACCACATCATGCATGTGCTTGCAATGGGAAAGGGACATTCCTATCTCCCACAGACCCTGATTAACTAGCTGGAGGGCAGAGAAGGGAATTGTCCCCAGATTTCTATTAAATCCCACCCCAACCTGACTCCCTGTGATGATCTGTTAACCTATGTTCACCTCTTTTTCAAGACTCTGATCAATTTTGTACAAGCTAGGTATCATTGAAAAGGCATAATTTGCTGATCATTATTGCCCTGGTAAAATAGTATGGTGACTCGACTGTATGTACAGTTATAAAATTTGGCTGCATGATGCTACTAAGACATATTCCAAATATGAGGAAGCAGACACAAACCAGTTCCTCAAAGGCAAAAGGCAAGCTGATGCCTCCGCCAGATGTCAACAAAATCAAATGGACTATCATTGGGTTAAGCCATTCTATGGCAGGAAAAATGGTATGAGTAAAAAATTTTAATCTTGGCAAAGCAGCAGCTGGAGGTTCCTGTTCCCACAGACTTTTTGGTCTCCTGAACCTGAGTTGAAGAAAATTCTCAAGAAAGGGAAAAAGGTGTAAAGAATGGGGAACATTTACCACAAGATACTCCTCCTCTTCTCTCTGCTCACAGCATTAACAACACCTGAAGGACAGGGAAAGTAGAACTGTGTCGGGAGAAGGGTCCTGGCTGAAAGGAAACCAGCCAGTCAGAGTGCTGAAGGAAAGAGAGCAGAGGCGGCTTTTGGGGTAGGCGAAGCAGGCACACTCCTAGGGCTCCGAGCAGTAAGGGGCCCCATTGCCTGCTTCACCTACCCCAAAACTGTGTCCACCTCAGTCAGCAGCAGGAGAAGGAGCTGGCTGAGGGGAACAAGGTCACATTGTTGGGGGAGCTGGGTTAAATATTAGATGTGGTTTACCTTTTATTTTCTTGTAACCAATTCTGGCTTTTATGGCCCATTACTTAGAATCACGTAAAATCTTTCTATAGTTAACAAATTTGTTTTATACTTTTATCTAAACCAGAGTGCTCAGATTGAAGTGTTTGGGAAACTTCATTTGAGACAACAGGATTCGTGCACATCATTTTCTATTAATAAAATGACTGACTTTATGCTCATATTGCCCAGGAGAGAGCTGGGCAGTACAAAGTGCAACTTTCTGGGGAAAAATCCAGTACTGGGAATTTCTTGGTGTTGTTCTGAAGTGTAATTCAAGAGTGGCTCACCAAAGCACTCATACAGGATCGCTGGGAGTAATTTACATGCTGGGGCCTGCGTGTGAGTACACCAGGAGTGGTTTCTCTCACAGAGAAGCAGTGTAAAAGGCACCCCAGGTTGGAGAATATAGGGGAAATAGCTGTTCAACAGTCCAGACTGTACCCTGCGTAAGATCACACTCCTCACCACTAGGCTGCCTTTCCATTCGATCTCAGCCCTGCCCATATGGGGACAGAGGATTGGTTTCAGGCCACCTGATTGGCTCTGAGCCAATTGGCTTGCATTGGGTAAGGCAATGAGAAGAGCCACACAGCTGAGGTGAGAGCACCCTGGTGGTGGCTGTAGCAGGATCTAATGCAGCTTAAGGCCAGGGCTGAGGGACCAGCCTAGGAAGCAAACTGGGAGCATGGCTGCAGCCAGACTTAGGCACAGAAGAAAAGCCCGGTCTGTTATGGTGATGGACACAAAGCAAGGCAGGGATTTACCCCCCGAGTCTGCGTTGTACCCAAGTATCAGGGACTAGCACTGGGGGGCAGATGGTACCAGACTGGGTCTGTTCGGTCTCTCAACAGGGTTAGAGAATATTAGTCTGTATGTGTAGCTATTGGGGTTCAGTCGAATGGATTATAGCTATGGGGTGGAGTTTTTTGGTACCTTCTAGAGGTCTCTGACTGGTCCCCTGTACTAATTCAAGTTGTTTCTCTGCCCAGATAAGAACATAAGAAAGGCCGTACTGGGTCAGACCAGAGGTCCATCTAGCCCAGTATCTGTCTACCGACAGTGGCCAGTGCCCAGGTGCCCCAGAGGGAGTGAACCTAACAGGCAATGATCAAGTGATCACTCTCCTGCCATCCGTCTCCATCCTCTGATAAACAGAGGCTAGGGACACCATTCTTAACCCCTTTCTGGCTAATAGCCATTTATGGACTTAGCCACCATGAACTTATCCAGTTCCCTTTTAAATATTGTTATAGTCCCAGCCTTCACAACCTCCTCAGGTAAGGAGTTCCACAAGTTGACTGTGCGTTGTGTGAAGAAGAACTTCCTTTTATTTGTTTTGAACCTGCTACCTATCAGTTTCATTTGGTGACCCCTGGTTCTTGTATTATGGGAGTATTTAAACAACTTTTCCTTGTCCACTTTTTCCACATCAGTCATAATTTTATATACTTCTATCATGTCCCCCCTCAGTCTCCTCTTTTCCAAGCTGAAGAGGCCCAGCCTTTTCAATCGTTCCTCATACAAGGCACTCTCCAAACCCCTAATCATTTTAGTTGCCCTTTTCTGAACCTTTTCTAGTGCTAGAATATCTTTTTTGAGATGAGGAGACCACATCTGTACACAGTATTCGAGATGTGGGCGTACCATGGATTTATATAAGGGCAATAATACATTTGCAGTCTTATTTTCTATCCCCTTTTTAATGATCCCTAACATCCTGTTTGCTTTTTTGACCGCCTCCGCACACTGTACGGACATCTTCAGAGAACTATCCACAATGACTCCAAGATCTTTTTCTTGACTCGTTGTAGCCAAATTAGCCCCCATCATATTATAGGTATAGTTGGGGTTATTTTTTCCAATGTGCATTACTTTACACTTATCCACATTAAATTTCATTTGCCATTTGGATGCCCAATCACTTAGTTTTGTGAGATCTTTTTGAAGTTCTTCACAATCTGCTTTGGTCTTGACTATCTTGAGTAGTTTAGTATCGTCTGCAAACTTAGATACCTCACTATTTACCCCTTTCTCCAGATCATTTATGAATAAATTGAATAGGACTGGTCCTAGGACCGACCCTTGGGGAACACCACTAGCTACCCTTTTCCAATCTGAGAATTTACCATTTACTCCTACCCTTTGTTCCCTGTCTTTTAACCAGTTCTCAATCCATGAAAGGACCTTCCCTTTTATCCCATGACAACTTAACTTACATAACAGCCTTTGGTGAGGGACCTTGTCAAATGCTTTCTGGAAATCTAAGTACACTATGTCCACTGGATCCCCCCTGTCCATATGTTTGTGATGAAAGTGTTGAAAGATGAAAGTGTTGGTTCACATCTAAGTGCAGCATTCATTTGTGGGTTAATTCCTGCCTCCTGAAAGGAAACTAAGCGGTTCAGGCCTAGAAGGATGGTAAGCAAAGTTTTCTCATGCATGTGGCTTGGTGTTTGGGATCCACATAATGAATCTGGGGTGATCCCCACCACACGTCCCTCAGATTGAAGTCAGCAGGAGCCACACAGCTCAGCACCACATACCAAGGCAATGCACTTGCTTTGGCATGGCGGGCAGTCTTTGACATATTTTTTGCCAGTCCGGACGTGTTGTAACTGGCACATACAGTCTAAGGACACAATCCAGCCACGCAATCTTTTAAGCTTTGCATTAGGAATTTCAGAAAACAAATATGCAAGGACCAGATATAACTCCCACCGAAATTAAGAATGAAGGTCATGGATTTTGAGAGTAAACGCACATCACTAACCGGGCCCTGAGCTGAGACCCAGTAGAATAAAGTGGGTCTGGATCTCCCCTACCTACTGCTGCCACCTCCACACTCGGAGTTGGCTGCACACTTCTCCTAGACCAGAAGGCCTGTACTTGTTGATTTCTGTCTGCCCCAGCCAGAAGTGTCAACTAAAGACTCCTTGTTGTTCTGTCCCACCCAGAGAGCATGAACCCCTACTCTTTGAATTGGTTTCCATCCCAGACAAGAGGCTTTGGGCTATAGACTGCTTGTTTGGCTAGCCCAGCCAGTGGGGCTCAAGCCTGACTATTGCTGCCTGCAGTAGTGAAGCAGTGTGGCCTCCCTTCTCACTTGAGAGTGAGGGACCACTACATGGAGAAACACAGAGTCCTAGATGAGAGAGCATGGCCTGTTTTTCCCATTGTTGCTGGTCCTGCATATGAAGCCTACAGAAGAACAATGGCTCCAAGGCTGTGGCAGAGCTGCAGGTTAGCCCTGTAAGGTAGTATAATTAGTGAGAGAGACAATGCATCTGTTGTGCTTCCAGGGAAGTTCTTTGGGGCAGAGATTGTCTCTTGGTCGTGTGTGGACAGCATCTAGCACCACAGAGCCCTAATCTCAGTTGGGGCCTTCTGCATTCATATGCAATCAGCCAGCAAGAATCCAGTTCTGTGGGGCTTCCCCCATGAAGAATTATGCACATAACTATACAGGCCATAGAACAAGCACATAAACTAGGACTATCATGAAAGCTTCAATGCTTCTTCTCCTGAATGCAGGATATTGTCCACAGTTTAGTTATATGGGGCAGAAACAGGCATGGGAGCTTCTGGCAAATCTGGAAACTCGCTGTGAATGAGAATGGCTGCTTGCAGAATAAGGGGTGGGAACTACATGGCAACTGTTTTCTTAACAGCCTAACTCAGCCTAGCTTCTAGGCATCTTTCTGCAACTAGCTTTCTCCAGCCTACCAAGATATATATGCATTTATGTTTCAGATTGATAGGTAAGTATAAGGCCTCTTCTCTCAAAAGCCTCTGATCTTTTCTCACCTTAAGGTTGAGAAGCACATCCTGACAACAGCCGTTTTCCATGTTGAGGTAGGACTCATTCATTAACTGAGAAGGAACCGTGGGGTTCTATTGAGTGGGTCAGACCTAGCTTCTCCCGATAGTGGTATGAGGCTGACCTGAGCCAGCCACGAGCATACCATAGGTCTTTGATTGCAGTGTAGATGTACTCATTGAGTAAATAGTCCAGAAATTCCTTTTAGTGACATCAAAACCACAAGTTCAGCTGTGTTAACACTGAGTTGATACACTAGGCTGGCTAAAACTCAGTGGCAACAGCTGGGCCTGCTTTATCTGGTGCCACTGAAACCACAGACAATAGAAAGTTTCGTCATTGTTATCAAAAGCTCTGCAGAATCACAATAGGCTGCATAGAGCTTCACATTTATACGGCCTGGGTTAATCCAGCCCAGAGCTTCAGTGGCCAGCAGTTATTCTCCTCTGGCAGCTGTTTGCAAGCTTTGTGAAATAATGATGGAGTCTCTGGCCCAACTGACACATCCAGGCGATTGCACTGGCTTTGAGATGCTGGTAATACTAATAACAAGATGGAAATGCTGTGTGTGCCAGTCACAGCCTATTTTATCATACAATTGCCCAAGTCAAAAAGCAAAGGCACAGCACAGGCCTGAGACAGAACCTCATGCAAAAAAATCAACAGGTTAGAGCCCTTAGAATACCCATTCTGCAAAGAAACCTCAGTAGCTGATGCATTGGAACTGTCCCATCTCTGTTCCTTCCCCCAACTAATAAACACCCAGCCCTACCACTGTTTCCTTCTCCTGAAGAACATTCATCAGCCAATGCTTTCGCTCTTCTCTTTCAAAACCTAAAGAGGAAAGGGAAGACAGTCAGATTAATTTGCCTAGCTGCCAGTGGTCTCAATGGACTGTTCTAGCAGCCACAGGTTGCAGAGATGCCCTGACTACACCATTTCCCAGCCACAGTCCCTTTACTGGTCACAGAGATAGAGGGTACCCTTGGAGACACTGCACCAGCTCCACTCAGGCTTGATCCTCTGGGAACCAGGTAAGCAAACTTTAGGGCTCATTAGTACCATCAGAGCAGTGCAAAGCAACCCTAATGCCAGGCAGAATCAGGCCTCAAGGAATTTAAAATTGGGGGCCCAACATAAAGACATTTCTTTGACTGACTCATGTGTGGCCTGAAATGTTAAATAGGAAAGTGTACATAGACTTTTCCTAACTAACATTAAAGCCAGAGAAGAAGACCAAAATATTTCTAAGATAGCTTGTCCATAGTTAGGATTTGGCTAGGTTGGCAGTGAATGGAAAACAGTGCCAAAGCAAATGTCAATTTCATGCTCTTTTTAGTCTGTGGGGATTCATGAAGGAGCTCACTGATACTTTGTTGTCTATGGTGGTGAAATACCTCAGGCTTGTGATCCTGGGAGACGTCAACAAAATCTCCTCTTCTAACTTGCCTTCTTTAAGGGCCACCTCCAGAACAACCCACATAGCTGGTCACACCTTTTACCTGGCTTTTGCATTAGATGTCAAAACCAAGGACTTCACAATCCAGCCACCATCTTGGATTGAGCTGCACCACTCAGATAAAGATCAGAGCGCTGCCTGTCCTGATAAATCAAGATCAAAGGTCTTGTTGTAACAGTGAAGACTCATGGGACCTGTAACAGGTGGTATCCCTAAGCCAGCTTCTCACAGCTGACCCTCTAAATTACTACTACTCCACTATCTGGCTCCAAACAGACTGGCAGCAAAGTTTATCAATGAAAGAAATACCCTGCAATCAGATATCCCTTTCTTCTTCTCAACCATGCAAAGACCTAAGTGGTTAAGAGCTGTTTCCAAACTTTGGGATGTTTCTATGAATGGCATCATCCAAGGTTTAACTATAGCTGGTCACCATCCACTAGGTTTTCACCTGAAAAGCCAGGATAGTAAATATTATAGTTATTACAGAAATCTGCAACAGGGGTTTTCTTAGATGCTACCCTTGCCTCTTGCCCTAGCCTATTCTGTCTCCTCTCCCCGATCACCTCTTCACTAAGCACATGGCCAGATTATCAACTGATGTCAACTGGCATGGCCCCACCTAAATAAAATACTGATTTACACCAACTGA
Source organism: Pelusios castaneus (assembly GCA_007922175.1). NCBI lineage: Eukaryota > Metazoa > Chordata > Testudines > Pelomedusidae > Pelusios > Pelusios castaneus. Next base: position 15,620,229 of record ML685814.1, on the reverse strand, counting down.
GCATGTGATCCTTTGATGGGAAGGGTGGAGGAGGTCTGGAGAAAGGAAACAGGCTAAGGGAAGCATCTAAAAAACAAAACTTAACCCATAGGACTCAATGATAGAGATGTTCAAATAAGGGGTAAAAGATTCTCACATTTGTGCGAAATTTAATCCTCATTTTTCTTATGGACATTTTTAAAAGCAAGTTTGACATTTTTAAATTTAATCAATTTTGACTTATTTTTGCTCATCAGTTAACCTAGAACTCTGATTTGTATATTTTTGAGCAGAGGAGAACCAGAGCTCCTCAGAGCAGCTTTTCACTTAATCTTTAGAAGTCTGGGACCAGCGGGATCGTTGTAGCATTCTTTGAGAATGGGGCTCCAATGGAGGTGATCATAGTATGAATTTCCAACTTACTAAATTACTAGCTAACTACGTTCAAATGATCCTTGTAGGGGCAATTGCATGAAGCTATCCCTGGACTGTAGGGGAGCAAAGGCGGAGACTGTTGCTACAAAATATGGCTGGATGCTTTCCCAGCAAAGCCATTTGTTAAAAAACCTAGGCTTGCACAAGTAAAGGAAGGAATAAATGAAAGATAAGGGATTGCACAAGTGTAACTGAAGGCACCATTTGTCTAGCATATGTTGTGATAGGAAAGAAAGAACTTAGCTTGACTTTCAGATCCGAGGGTGAGTTGGCAGGACTAGCAGTTAAGAACTTGTTGTTACTTGTAAACAAAGCACATTTTATATGGAATCAGTCAGATGCAATAAACATGGAACCCCACAATGTTTTTCTTGGAGTTGTTTGTCAGAGCAGAACAGCACTTTAAGGGAGACGTCATATCGTTATAACACTTGATAATGCAGCTATTTGAATGCAGTGTGTCGTGTTCTCACAACCTGGAATATAGTTGACTTTGCAATGCATGTAGCGTTTGAATGTATTGTATATTGCTTATTGACTGTTTTGATTTCTGGCTCTCTGATGGGTGGTAATAAAAAATAAAATCTAGTTTACTATATGGACAACGTACAGAGTCCTGCCTTGAGTTATAGTTATATCAGATGCTAATTCCTTTGGGCTTAACTAGAAAAATCAGTTTTGTGAGAAAACCTTCCAGAGTTTAAGACTTTGTCTAAATTGATATCCAAGTAATTACTACCCCTTCACTCCTTGGTAAATCCAAGCAGAACTGGAATAGTAGAGATTTGCTGGGTTGCAAATATTAGCTAAAGATTCTTTCCAGTAGGTAAATGTTAAACATGTACATGGTGCCCTAAGAGACCCTCTGTTTGTCATTCATGAGGTCTCTGTCATGTCCAAAAAACAGGTAGCTCAAAGGGCAGTCATGATCAGTGGTTAAAGGTCAACCGAAAGGTCTGATCACCAGGAGATCCAATCCAAGGGGAAGGGACAGTGAAGTGGCGTGCAGGGCTGGACAAAGCAGACTCAAGTGAGTCTGAGTTGCACCATGTTGCTCAGTCAGGGCCTGAACAAAGCAGGAAGTTTTAGATATAGTCACCAGCCAGTTGAGGCCAATACCATGTGGCCTATCAGAAAGTGGGTTGCAGAACCCTGGACACTCACCCACTTGTGTGAATTTCCTGGTGATCTAATCTGTCAGTGCAGTGCAACAGCCAAGACCCCTTTCCAAAAACCCAGTGGACCTGGCTTTGAGACCACAATCCTGATCATCTCTTTGCAACTTCACCTATATATATATGTCAGCCCCTGCTTTCTCCAAGGTCCCTTGGCTCTGCTGCATTTCATTGTCTTCTTGTCCTAACTTTCTTTTTATTTTTCCATATCACCCTTTTTGTTGGAAATCTCCCAGAATTAGATCTTTGAAATGTATTTATATGTGCATAAAATGCTTTCATACATGATGGTAAAACATTGTGTATCCTTACTGGCAATTCGGGCTATCAGAATCTGACCCAGATCATGAGCTGGCATAAATCAATGTGCTATAAATTTTTCCCCAGCTGAGGATCTGGCCCCATGAATCAAATAGCTTCTGTTTTCTGAATAATCTATTCATGCAACACCCTCAGGTACAAACAGAAGAATGCACAAAGCACGGTGTCTGTTTATTGCTAAACTCTGAAATATCAAATGAAAAGGTCTCTTAAAACCAAGACACTTTTTCTACTTCATATTTATTTTTAACATACTCTGATCTTTGTTTAAATAACAAAATGTATAATAAGAAAAGATGTGCCTGAAGCAACATAGGCTGGGATTTTCAAAGGAGCTTAACAGAGTTAGGTGCTCAGCTCCCACTGAATTTTGACAAGCGCCTAACTCCCAATAGCGTCTATGCAAATCTTCCCCTTAATGTTCTGGCCTTGTTGGTAGATGAGCCTTTAGAATCTGTTCCCAAAACATGTGTGATGGTGAAGAGGATTGCAAAGACAAAGCTGTGAATGTTGGCCTTGGGGTGTGGGAACAAGATTCTGAAAGTATTTCAGAACATCCAGAGTCATGTATGATGAGGATGACATTTTTTTTCCTTTTTAAAAGGCAGCTTCTCAGTAGGAGTTTGGAGAGGAAAACTCAGCTGTGGGGGAGGAGGGAGAGGGGAGGGAAATGTGACAGCCAACACTGGGATGGGTGACTTTAGTTTCATGTCAGTTATGAATGAAAAGCCTGTGTATCGTGTGGAGAAAATGTCACCTGTTAATAATCCTGGCTTAAGACGGAAGTACTGCTGAGTCAGAAGAATTATGCTTATGGCACAAAATGTACTAGGGATTTCTTATACATTTAAATGTTGGAAGCTTTCAATGTTCATGAAATAACATTAGCTGGAGGCAGGCAAAGAGCAGGCAGCAACTGTGCCAACTTCACAGACCTACTTCGGCCCTGATATGTAGGACCCCTACCATTGCTGTTATATACTTCTCTGGCTCTGCCCATGCAGTTTGCTTCTGAGCTGCAGCAGCCCCCATTCTGTTCCCAGCTGGGGCTCCCACACTGCTCTACCAATCCTGACGGTTTCACTCTCTGCTCTTCTAATTCAGGGCCTCTCTTGAGCCGAGATTGACTGAGGTATCCCACTGTGCTACGTAGCATCTTCTCCCTGCCCCGAAAAAAAAGTTGTGTTGCAGCATGAAAATGTTCTGCCTTATTCCAAGCCCCAACTCTTTGTTATAATGGGAGCCCTTTTAGTTACAAACCAGCTCTCACGGCACCAATTCAGCCATCCATCCCTATTCAGCAAAGCATTTAAGCACACGCTTACCTTTAGGCACATGGTTAAATCCCACTGATTTCTTTAAAGTGAAGCATTTCCTGAGCTAGGGCCAGATGTCCTAACGAAGGGGATGAAATGCTGTTCGAAGGGTTGAGGTCCAGAGGTTTAAAATATATGCAGAGAACATTTTACACATCTCATTCTCTCAATCATTTGCGCAGGACTGTTACCTGCTCACTTCCTTCTATGGAAAACCAAATTTAGATTCCCTCGCTAGCATGCTAGCCAGTGAAAAGGGGGTCTAATTTCAACCGCTGAGTACATCAAGCCAACGTCTGCTCTCCATAACTCTTGTGTAACCTTACTGAAATCAACAGGTCTCCAAGGATGTAACCATGAGCAAAATTTGGCCGAGCCAGTTACACTAATTGTGTGTGCCACGTGCCTGTATTGGCTTTCTATCAATAACTGCTCCTATGCGAGTTGGCAACCTGTGCTGAGATTTACTAAAAATGTATTTAACTCAGCTTTGTGTTAGCTAACCATTCAAATTACTTTCACAACTGTATTATGCACATTACCAATTTTATTTTCGGTGCAGTAAAAGGGATTTTTTTTTCCAGCCGTTTGAGCTACTGTCTACTTCTATAGAATAAATTGCTATAAATTAAGTTAGCAGCAGTATAAACAGAGGTAATAGATCCCTGTCTCTGTACAAGCAGCTGACAACATTATGTAAATGTCGAATGTCTATTTCTGAGTTTATTCTGATGCTGACGAGTTTGCACTGATGTTCATCTTTCATTTCTTCCCCATCCCCCTAGCACACACACCATTTTATTGCCTCAAGTGCAGTGAATTTTCCTCACAAGATTTGTCTTGCTGAGCTTTGGTTTAGTCACATAAGTCCTAAAGGCTCTTTTTTAAAAGAGTTATAGGAAGACACCTCAGGAGCTGGCATATTGGGCAACCCTTTCCTCTATGTTTTAATAACTTTATTTGGGAAAACAAAATTGCTGCTATGGAATACTTTTACCCAGTAAAAGTACAATACACTTTCTTCATGAAATACAGTAGTAATAAAACTGAATTTCCACTCTTCTAACTTCATTGCAAATTCTCATCCCTGTTGGCAGATCGTCTGGCTAAGAATAGTAAAGAAATGGAAAAGAAAGGCAGGAGGGGACCAGGGGAAAGAGCAGGCTTAGTGTCTTTATATATAGGGTCTGCTTCTTGTTTATGCTTGAGCAATCTTTAAGCCACGCTAGGAATGTAAAGGGACCTAAAAGTGAGGGTGAATCACGATCACTTGAAGGCCACTTTACACTACCGAAATGTTGTAAGGATACCTCCGTGTAAACAAGAATCAGGCTCCAAATCTTGTGGAGGTTCCCAGCTAAGTTGCTGATTCTAACCCAATGAAGTCAATGCGTGTCTTTCCATTGACTTCATAAAATTCTAACACCTTTTTTGGGGGGTCAGAAACTGGCAATTCATTAAAATTGAAATGTTTCAAGGAGACAGTTCAGTTTTGACAAAGTTCCTCTGGAAACCAGGCAATTTTCTGTCCCTGCTGGGCAGAGCTCTGTTGAAAACGTACCTGGTATCCTGCTAGCTCAGTACCTTGGCAGTAATGCAGGAACAAATTGTATAGTGGGGACATTATCAGCCATTGCACTAAACTGTAAACCCTCTATATGATGGAAATCACTTGCAGCCAGGCCGCCACCATAGTACCAGCACCTAGGCACCATAGTCTTTCAGGGTTTGCAGCTCTGGGGCAGTCTGACATCTGTACTGCCTTGGGGCTGATGCTCCATCTCTTTTCATGGAGAATTAAAAAATGTGGAAGGGTAGTATCAAATGAGCATGAAACCCAGATCGAAAATATCTCCTCTAAATCTTCCATGAAGCAGAATTACCTCTCCCCACCCAGCTCGATTTCTTACCACATTTCTACATCAGCAAACACAATGGGTGGATTAGGGCCTGTAAGCACTATTATACTATAAACAAATGGATCTACTATAGCTTCCAGCTCAAGCAGAAGCATCTAATGCTTTCACTGCTGAAGGTCCTAGTGTCAATCACTACTGTTGGCACAAGGCAGATTAGTTACATTATCGTCTACTGGACTGTCAGACTGTAACGTAGTAGAAAAATTCAATCACTGAAGTGCTTGTTTATCAGCATTTGGGTGCCATAAATAAGGATGGGGAGAAAAGTAGGGATGAGTACACTATTCTAGGCTTTTGGAGGGCATCAAATGGAAAATATGATAGATAAGCTCTTGCTGAAAAGTAAAGGCTGCACCTTCTCAGTAGGGACGGCTCGTGTGCAATGCAGAATTTCAAACTGTGGCAGATACAGCCCTAAGAGCATTTCGCTGTGATGCAGCATTAGGTAATGTTGGAGGAGAAAGACTGTTCTGCCATCTGGTGATTTTAATGCCAACTACAAGGTAAGAAACAAAACAAAACAAAAAAGTAAATGTGGGTAGATAGCACCAGCTGGTGGCAATGTGCATGAGCGCATAGACAGCAATCGTAGAGAACTTTGATATACTGTAGTTGAAATGCAAAGTTCAGATCCAGACTTCCCCCAAATCTGCAGACGGTCTTACCAATGTACTGACTTCTCACTGATAGTGGAAACAAAGTCCAATGTGCACAGCAAGGTAGTTATTGCAATTCTAGTGAAAGTGTTCTGGAAATTAATACCTCTGTAACAAGAGGATTCCACTGTCACAGAAGGGGTGGGTTTCCAAGCATTGTGATGCATAGTCCAGATCATTAACTTGTTTAGAAAATATACCATAGTAATTAGGCAATAGATCTATGATGAGTCCTATACTGGAATGACCTTGGGCCAAGCAATAGACACACATGGTGGTCTTATTTTAGTAGGTCTTGTTCATCCATTTATAGTGGATCGGAACCCAGAAATTGACATACTAGATAAAAACTAGTGGTCTACCTAGCCCAGTATTTTGTCACTGACAGTGGCCAGTACCAGCTACTTCAGAAGAAGGTGCAAAAACACTCCAAAAACCATACTGTAGACAGTTATGGGATAGCCTGCCACAGGCAACATTTCTTCCCAAGCTCGTAGAATTAAGAGTTTGGCTTATGTCCTGAAATGTGAAGGTTTCTGTCTCTTGTGTTTTTGCTTTTAAATTACAATTATTCTGGATATTCACATTATCTATTATAATGGCCAGTCCCTTTTGATACCTCGCTAAGATTGTGAATGGCAGTGAGTTGCACTGGCTATTATTTGTGCTTTGTATGAAAATGTTTCCCTTATTAGTTTTAATATTCTGCCTTTCCTTTGTGGTAAATGTTACTTTGTTCTTATTTTATGCAAAACTGAGACTAGCAATGCCTGACTTACCTCTTCTATGCCATTTATAATTTTATATACCTCTAACATACCCCTTTTATGTGTCTCCACTCTAGGCCAAACAACCCCAATCCCATCAGTCTCTCCTGGTATGGAAGTCTTTCTATGCTTGTAACCAATTTAGTTGCTTGTCTCTGTACATTTGTGTGCATCCCTCACCACAATCCACACATGCATACACACACACACTGTCTGCTATATCTCTTTGAGATTAGGTGATCCAAACTGAACGCAGTGTTTGAAAGGCAGGCATACCATTAATTTATCTAATGGCATTTAACTGTTTACACATTATCCTTTATCCCATTTCTTATGCATCTTAACATTTTGTTTACTTCCTTGAATTGCTGTTGCTGCCCATTTTTAAGGCTATTCCTGGGTTGTTGCATGCATCTCATAAACATACATAAAAAAAGAAAATCTGGTTTCCTCTCATTTTGCTTTCTGCCCTCTCTTTGGATCTAATGCTGTCCTCATTCTGCCTCCCATCAAAGCTCATATTTTACTCCTATTATTCAGTATAAATGTATCCCAATAGTCCCAAATTTTGTCTGAGTAATAGGACCTCCAAATCCGATATAATCTGCAAAAAAACCTAACAGTTTTGGCCCATCCCTACTAATTTAGCTGAGATGCTTTTATCCTGGTATTTGAGCTTTGCTAATGTGCAAATTTCTCAGTAATGATCATCTTTTCTTCAGGTTCCTTCAACTGGAAACTAATGTGGAACTGAAAAAAATAGATCTGAAGAAAACAGCAACAACCGAAATAGACTCCCGTGGGGGAGATTTTCTGATTTGTTTTTTATTTGGTCAATTTATTTCTTCAGAAAAAGCGAGCACCTTGGCTGAATAAAAAGAAACTCCCTGGTAGTGAGATCTCATGGAATCTGGAACAGTCTCCCAAGCAAAGGAGTAGAAGGCCTCCTCCTCTGCCTCCATACAACACACCACTTGAAAGATTTAAATTTACACTGGACCAAGCACTAGAAAATCTGTCAATATTCAGAGTCTGGCAGGTTGTCTCCATTAACAGAAGAAATAAATAATGAGGTATGTATATACGTCGATAAAATCTTGTTGATTTACAAAAGCTGCACACAAAGGCTATATCTACACTTAGGGATTTAGGTTGACTTAAATAAATCGACTTTAATAAGTTGACTTTAAGTCAACCTTATTAAGTCGACTTAGGGTGCATCTACACTTACAAATTAAGTCGACTTAAGCTTGCTTAAGTTGACTTAATTTACTCTGCGTCTACACTACACTTTCCTTAAGTCGACTTAAGCAGGTCTCTCCAGGACCCCCATGGGTCCCGGCCAAAAGGGAGCGGCGCGAGTGGCTTCTCAGTCGTGGCACAGCCAGCTGGCGTGCGGCTGGCTCTGCCGGTACCAGCCACCCACCTCCCAGGCTCTCCAGCGAGAGTTCCAGTGGGGGATCCCCTCCCGCTGGAGCCCTGGCTGGGGAGCCCTTCTCCCCAGGACCTCAGCTCCCCTGGCAGGGAAGCCGCAGGTCTGGGGAGAAGGGAGCAGGGGCTCCTCAGGACAAGGGAGCCACAGTGGCTCCCTTCTGCCAAGGAGCCATGTGGTGCTCCCTTGTCCCCCTGCCCTAAGTCGACTAAGTCGACTTAGGTCACCTACACTGGCTAAGTCGACTTTTAAAAAGTCAACTTAGACACTAGTTCGAATTATAACGAGGTATTATTATTTCAAACTAGTTTGTCCTTAATTCAACTTATGGAGCACCTTACGTTGAATTAAGGAAAGCCCAGTGTAGACGTGGATTAAATTAAGTCGACTTAAGCCTGCTTAAATCGATCTAATTTATAAGTGTAGATGCACCCAAAGTCTTGTTTCCCTGATCATAGTAGAAACAAACAGGTTGTTTCCTTGCTCAGAAATTCCCAAGTCTGCGACTCCAGTGAGATCTCTGCCCAAGAAGCCCTTCCCTCTGCTTGCAGTCAAGGCCACGCTCACATCTATTTCTCCTGGCTTTCTTCCTCTTACACACACAAGCTGCAAAACCAATATCCTAGACTCTGTATTTGTAATCAGGGAAACTCCTCATCCCATACAGTTTAATTCTGATTTGCCTTGGGTAATCCCTCCATTGTCTGTATGTGTCGCTCCTATGCTTTATTCTGCCTTCCCTTGAATCTGAAAGAGTGCTTGGCACACCTAATGAATCTAAGGCCTTGTCCACGCCATAAAATCAATCAAATTAATCAAAGCAGTGGTTCACGTGTACACGATGCTCCTTCTGTCAGCAGTGTGTGTCCTCACTGGGAGTGCTTCCACTGAGAGAGAAGTGAAGCATTGTGGGGCACAGACATTTGGAGCTCTGTGGTGTCACACCTGGAGTTCCTCTTTTCTAGGCTGACAGCCAGGCTCCGGGCTCACAGGTCTGTGATGGTCTTTGAATCAGTCATTAGCATCTTCCAACTTAACAATACTCAAGGAACAATCCCAAAATGTCAGGGGAACAGGCTAGATGATGTCACAGGTTTTTGCAGTCTCTAATCTCTATGGACTAGATTTTGCCACCCTTCCTCACACTGGGTGCATCTACACTAGTAAATTAAGTCGACTTAAGCAGGCTTAAATTGACTTAATTTACTCTGTGTCTACACTACAGTTTCCTTAAGTTGACTTAAGCAGCAGCATGGTGGATAGTTGATAGCGAAGAGGACTCTGCAAGTCTTCAAAGGACAAGACACAGATGGAGAAATGATCAGTAAACATACTGGGGTATGCTTTGTATGGTAATAAAGTTGAGTCCTGGAGGAGAGACTTCCTTTTGTCTTGCAGTGGTGTGTGGTTTCACCTGGCCTGAGGTAGCACTGCACCAGACATTGGTGAGCCATGGGCAGGTGAGCCATGCTGTTACTTTCTCCAGCTCAAAGAATATCTTAGAGATGATATTAGCAGGGGAATTGCAGTCAAATGTGGGCTGCAATCTGTGGTGAGGGAGAAAGGAGCTGATTTACTGAAATGTCTGTGAAGGCTAGTAATACCTGAGGCACCTCTGCTGAAGTTAATAGTTACCTACTGGCCAAATTCAGAAGTGATAATTGTGTCTGATTTTATCAGACTAACCCCTACTCTACTAATGTAACTAGGATAATGAGGATCTTGAGGAAGGTTTAAATTATAATCTTCTGACCCCTTGGGCATGCTGGCATGGCACTCAGATACTACAGTAATTGGGGCCATCTAAGTACCTTAGGCTATGTCTACACTGCCAAAGTTAAGTCAACTTTGTTAAGTTGACTTAACAAGGTCAACTTTAGGTCAATTTAAAGTTGACGTAAAGTCGACCTTGTTAAGTTGACCAAACAGAGTGGCAATATTTTAAGTTGACTTAAGTTGACCTTGTTAAGTCAACTTAATGGCTTTAAGTTGACTTAATAAGGTCGACTTAGCACTAATCCCCATCCACACTGGCTTTAAGTCAATTTAAGAAGTCGACTTAAGGCTTAAATCGATCTCAGAGGAGGTATTATTAAGTCGACTTGAGCTCTTATTAAGTCAACTTAAGGAAGGGCTTAAATCGACTTAATAAAAGCCCAGTGTGGATGTGGCTTTGTTTAGGTCGACTTAAGCCTCCTTAAGTTGACCTAACTTGCCAGTGTAGACGCACTCTTAGATAGAAAGTCATGGGGATAAACAAAGGACTCCCACCCTCCAGGGCTGTCAGGCTGGCACCTATTACCAACCACAAGTTATGCCAACTCTAGAATAGGGGGGGGAAAGCAAAAAGGAATAAGGTGTTGGGTTCTGGATAAACTGTGGAACTTGGACCTAAAGGGAGCACACAAATCTTTTGCTCTCTTTTAGTTTCAATGCCTAGCTTCTGCCAGTTTGGGACTTGTAATGAGCTATAGGTGGGCTTGTGCAGTTTTGTTGTAGCCATATTGGTCCCAGGATATTTGAGAGACAAGGCGCCTGAAGCACCTGAGACAAGGTGCTATCTCTTATTGGAGCAACATTTGGTGGCAAGAGAGACAAGCTTTTAGCTTACATCAAACTCCTCTTACTTCACCCACCTTGTCTCTCTTAAAGGTAGGCTTGGCAGAATTCAATTTTTTTTGTAGATTTGACCTAACATTGATGTTTATTTTAAGCATTTTTCCTATTTTTATCAAGTTAAATTTTCACAGCTGTGCAACAAAATGGGTTTTAAATATTTAAATATTTAAATATTTAAATATTATTTTAAAAATTATTTTCATCTATTTACATTTTCTAAATTGGGGGAACATATGATGGGTCCAGCAACAGTGGGGTCAGAGAATAATTGTTTAATGACAATAGACATTGAGATTCAAAAAGTTAAAACTTTATGGCTGTTAAAATATAAATTGTCAACATCACATGCCAAAATATGCAAAGTCATTATCTTTCAGTCAAACTCCTCTAAATTCTTAAGCAGCTTTTTTCTTACTTTGCTTATCTGCAAATTTTGATGATCAGCAATAGAAATATTTTTTCAGCTATGACTGACAGAAGGGGTACAGATATTTACTGATATTTAACAATAAAAAAATCTAAACTTTCCAAGCCTAGCTATGATGTAACAGAGGAGAGCTGTTTAATAGTTAGTACTCTCCCTGAATCCTGATGTGCATGTGTCTCTGGGGTGATGGGGGAGGTCTGATTACACCCTGGCAAATGCTGAAATATGGGAGCTGATTTAGGGGATTCGGGTTGTCCAGATAGGAAGGGGCTAGCTCTCTGGCATTCTAGCTTAGGACATTGCTGAGAAGGTTAATACTTGACTCCAGCCAGCTGGGCAGAATCAAACAAAGCAAGGAGCAATGAGTCTTGCGTCCTAATCCCCTTGTGTGCCATGGAGTGCTTGGGATATTTAAGTGTGTTCTTTGGTTGCTAAGGTTCCTGGGGTATGCCTACGCTGGAGACTCTGTTAAGTCAACCTAACATGGTCGACTTTGAGTCGATTAAAAGTTGACCTTGTTAAGTCGACTTAGAGAGTCCACATTAAAAACTCCTGTCCACTGCCTGTGTCTACACTGGCAGGTGCTAGGTCGAGGGAGGAGTGGTGCATTGCGGGTAGATGGAAGGAGGCCTAGAGGCCAATTAGCTCAACTTACAGGCACTCTCCATCTACACTGGCTTAAGTCAACTTAACAAGGTCAACTTAAGCATTAAGTCGACCGTAAGAGCTGGTGTTATTAAGTCGACTTAAGGAAGTGCTTAAGTCGACTTAATAAAAGCCCAATGTGGACGCAGGAGTCTGTAGGTTGACTTAACCTTCCTTAAATTTACCTAAGGCTCCAGTGTAGATGTACCCCTGGTGAGTACCAGATAGAACTCCAACTTTTACAATCACCACATGCATCCCAGTGTCAGCGACACCTTTTCTCTGACTCACTCCTCCTCAGCTGCCCTTCTGATGACCGATAGCCTTCCTGAGCAGGAGAAAGAGGTTCACCTACATCTGACTATGCCACCAGTTCATCAGGCAAACTGTTTCATTTTTTAATCAAAATGATATGCAGGAGGCTTTCTTCACTCCAGTTCTCTCTCACACTCTTATTCTCTTTCCTATACCCATCCTCTAACCAACTCCTGCATTGGGATTCAAATTGGAATTGCTATCTTACTACTTTTGGTGACATTTGGTGACACTTTTTGGTGACATTTGGTGCAGTCAAGTCACCTTGAACCAAAATCTAACCTAACTAGGGACTATTGTAACTCCATGGCAAATGTCTTTAGATCTTAAACCCTATTGTTGAGAATTTTTTTAATGATTGTATTTCTTGTTTGACCTACAGAAATATAATATGTTATGCTGCCCCATAAGGACTGTATGGTAGCAGTTAACTAACAACTAACAAGTGTACATAGAGAAGAGTGGCATTGTTTAAACAAAACAAATAAAACAGCAACAACAACAAAAGCTGTTGGGATCTGGAGATGAATCCAGGAATTAGAGGTTTTGGTTTGGGCCCATGTCTATTAATACAAGTGCTTTTAGAATTTAGGAAGAGGAGAGGAAAATTATTTGTTTGCTGAATGGAAAAAAACAAATTGGCTCAGAAAAGAAATGAGGTTTCTAATTTGCAAACAAGGCACTGGGAACCAATAAAATGTCCACAGATCTCTCTATGCTATCTTTAATGTTGCCTTTGACTTTGGCATCAATAACAGGAATCCCAAAATTGTACATATCAGTGGGCTAACTTTAGGCAATAAACATCTCATTGTCGTGGGTGTCCCAACGAACCAAGTCATATATTCTCACTCCATAGGCAACATTACCCAAAAGTCTTTGATTAACTGATGCTGGGGCTCAGCTGAAACGATGAGAAAGATTTTCTGCAGCTGGCTTTGCCTCTCTGTGATCTTTCAGAATTTCTCCAATACAATGGTCCAATTCTGCCAGGTGCTGAGTACCTTCTAAAAAGCATTGAGGGAAGTGATTAATTTGTAATGAAAAAGGTGCCAGGGTTCCAGCAATTAGGTGCAAGAGCTCATGCAACCTTTTATATTTATAACTGATGCAGCAAGCCCAGAGGGGCCGGGGCTGTTAACTGCCAAACATAGAGGTGCAAGGGCTGAGCCCTAGCAAGCTCGACACAAATTAAACACTGACTGAGGTCTAGGGCCATAAAGGGGACACAGTCTCCACATTGCAATACCTTACTTGCTGGCACCCTGCCATCTAATGAAATCCATAGCCCAATGGTTGGAGAACTCGCCCAGAATCTGAAAGACCCATATTTAAACCTCCCCAATATGGAACAAGTACTTGAATCCAGGTCTCCCACCTCCTAGGTGAAGGCCCTTGTGACACTGTGTCTCAAAGCAACAACTCAGAACCACATATTCCCTACTGTAATCGAATTATTATGGGTTTTGTACAAAGTGTGCCTGGACTTTTAAAAGTCTTAATCTATTGAACACAATAGCCTGTTGGACTGTATGTGCTATCATAGTATGAGAAGTTATTAAATTTTGCTAAGTGCATGCTACTGAAAGATTCTGTGAAGTAAGAAACATCCACAACTAGCTTTCCAGGTACAACAATGGAGTAGCTAGACATGCAGATGGCCCATTAAGGGAAATCCACGCTCCCAACAGCCATCCCAAAAAACTTCACAGAGGCAGCACATACACAATGGACACTGCTTGACCAATGGGTAGCAGACCCCCATGTCACATGCATAAGTCTTTCACAAACTAGGAGAAGCTATAAAAGAGGGAGAATGACAGCATCATTTGTCTTCATTCCCCCACAGATAAACACCTGAAGGAACATCTAGAATACCAAAGACTTTGAACAGGGAAGAGGGACCAAGGGAGCAAAGCAGATGCAGCCTGTGTATCAAGAATCTGTAGCCTGCCTGCATTATCTGTCAGGGTGAGGTGTTGCTCATTTTAAATTCTGTTTAGTGTATAACAATTTAGACTGCAAACTTATTTTTATTTCTCTGGTAACTATCACTGATCTTTTATACCTACCATTTATAAACACTTAAAATCTATCTTTCTGTAGTTAACAAATCTGTTTTATAATTTTACCTAAAACAATGTGTCTTGGTTGGAGTGTTTGGGAAATCTCAGCTCAGTGGACAGGGCCTCGTGCATAACTTCTCCACATCAAGGGAAGAGAGAACTAAATAATGAGCTAACTCTGGCCTTATTTTTGACAAGAGTAAGATGATACAATTCTTAGGTGCAATGCATAAAAGAAAGGGGAATGGGCTGGTGCCTCTTTCGATTGTTGGTTCATGAGTAGCTAGGGAAATCATTCTTGTAGCTCAGTTGGGTGTGTACCTGCCTGTGAATATCTATGTGAATACTATATCTGCTAGAGGTTGGTAGCTTGCTGGTAGTATCACAGGGCCAGAGGCAGCACAGGTAAACATTCCCACTATCTAGCTGAATGAGGGACTCCATCTGCTGTTGTGCTGAATGATAACAGTACCCAGAGGAGTCTGCTGTTTGTCACCAGCAAGGCATTGTTGAGTATCAGGCCAGATTGGAAGACGATGGGGGCACAGCACTAACCACTGAGTTATTCTGAGTTGCACCAACTACTCCTCCTTCTCTGATGTTTTGTGCAAGGCCTGGTCTGGTAGGTGTACCATGAGAGCATCAACCAGAAAGAGCCCTGCGGGCAAGATAGGTGGAGCAAGGTCTAGTTTGATGATGCAGGATTTAGGCAGCTGTGTACATACCCAGCAGCAGAAATTCAGGCACCTAAGGATCTTCAGCACCTAAGCCCAGAACCTCTAAGGTATCTAACTCACATTGAAATCAGTGGCTATGTCTACACTTGCAAGTTAGGTCAACTTAAGGAGGACTTAACTTAGTCCCTGTTGTCCACACCAGGCTTTCATTAAGTCGACTTAAAAAATTCGTTAAGTCAACTTAATGAAAGCTTAGGTCGACTTAATAAGAACCACTGGTTAGGTCGACCTAACCCTTAGGTCGACTCCTTAGGTCAACCTAAGCACAGTGTGGACACTTAAGTCCACTTTATTAGGTCGACCTAAGGGAAGTTAGATCGACTTACTGGTCCCCGTTCAGGGGAAGCACTTTGTTAAGTTGACCTAATAAGGTCAACTGTAGGTCGACTTAACAAAGTCGACCTAACTTTCTGTAGTGTAGATATAGCCAGTGGTACTTATGCACCTAAAAAACTCTTAGGATCTGGGTCCTATGGTCTTTAGGTGCCTACAAGGTTTGGTGACAGCTGAGCAGATATTTTGAGGTTCTAAATCTTGGACAGGTACCTAAAGTATCAGTTAAGTCCCTAAATCCTTTTGTGGATCTAGTCTATGTCCTTAACTTTCTATCCCAGCAGTTCCTACTGTTGTGCTGTTTCTCCTCATGATTTGTATTGCCAAAATGAGTATCGTAAGGGGATATCAGGATTTTCCAAAAGAGGGAAATGCTATGTTGTTTGCATGAAGGCAGTAAATGCTGGTGGTCTGTGTTAATTAGCTTCACACATTGGTTCTGAAACAAGGGAGTGATTGAAATGAGTTTTTTCAGAATACTTTTATGGGAGGGGGAGAAATGTGGATGGATTTCACTGGGGAGGTTTGAATTGAATGCTATTAGTGCTTTAGTGGCTTTACATACAAATACCATGCGTTAGTGCCTGGAATACTAATAAATAAAGTGATTTGCCTCAAAAGAGCTGCTCATTTCCGTGACTGACCAAATAGAAAAATACATTTCCACCATGCAATCACAGACACAATCTAATACTTCTAAACCATCAGCTGCTAAAGGCATTAAACTGCAGGGAACCTAGTATCATGTCTCATTCCAGGGAACAAAATAAGATCAAACTCGCCTTCGGTACCTGTTCACTAGCTGTTCTAATGGCTTCCTTTCCACCTTCAAATCCTATTCTAAATAATCATTCTGATTTTAAAAACACACTATGGACTTGTTCATTCAATAATCTCCTGACTCTTTCTCATGTCACAACTGACTCTTCCCCATTCCGGCACATTCCGTCAGCATTCTGCCTCTCTGATTTTGTGCCCATAAGTTTAGAGCAAATACATGTGAAATAAGTGATGTTTCTGCACAGTGTGCAGCAGGGGAAAGTGCTTACTGAGATTATAAACTCATTTGGAATAGGGGCCAAATTTTTGTTCTGTATTTGTACAGTGCCTCGCAGAATGGGGCCCTGGTCCATGACTGAAGTCCTTTAAGGCTATTACAATAAAAATAATAAAGTGTGACAAAAATAAGACTTGCCTAACAGCATTGTGCTCTAACTGATCAAATATGTTAAAGTTCTGGGTGTGCTATAGAGCAAGTGCTATGGAGGCCGGACTTCCTTGCAGTCTTTGGTTCCATCTTGGGACACTTCTCGCTGGGGCAGAAAAAAAGAAGCCCCAGACAGGGCAGTCACATGGTTCAATTACACAGAGTAATAGAAAGGTTTTTTTGTACCTCTTTTCTGAACATGGTTTATGTTCATAATAAAGTGATTAACTTCAAACCGTCTGGTTGTCAGTAGGATACCACACAGTATGAGGAGTGGAAAACAGCATATGCTGGAAGACCCCATGAGAGCACTCACATTGCAATTGATACTACGAAGCCTGTGCAAAGGTAAAGTAACTCCCCCACCAACCCTGAAAATCAGGGAAGATGCTGAATACACCTGGAAAAGGTTCAAATAGCAATTTGAGCTGTATATGAAAACCACTGGGACAAATAAATTGGAAGATGAGCAAAAGATTGCTCTGTTCTTAATAGTGCTGGACACAGAAGCCCAACTGTACACAATGTATTGCATACAGAGGGGTGGTGGAAAGTGTTAAGCCAGAAAGATTCTTTCCCCAAGAATCAGGCAGCATAGATAATACTGAAGAGGTTTATTCATGATACCGGGAAGACTGACAGAACAGCTTCAAATTGGTGATGTTACAGTGGTCAAATGTATATGCTTCTTTGTCAGTTACATAATCCACTTGGAATTCTTTACCTGTTTACTTACAAGTACAGACTTGTTCCACCCAGAGAGGACAGAGGTGATAATGACCGATGCAGAGACACTTTAATTACATTAAAGGCCCTATGGCTACATTTAGGGTTGGGGGGGGAGGATGGGATGGAGAGGAGGGTCCTTACAGCTAGTCAGAAATGTATTGTTCCCATCTAGGCCAGAATTTCTCAGTAGGCAGCTGGCCACTGCCTTAATGATTATTCACAGCATCCTTGTCCTTGGGTGGGTCTGGTATGACTGTTAACCTGAGGCTATGTACACACGATCAAATTAAAGTGCAACGTGGCAATCGCACTATAAAAAACACGTGACCTTTATTGCGGGAGAGCGCGTACACACTTCGCTCCTTGCAACGCAACAGAATTCTTTGCAATATCACGGTATAGCGCAATGAATTTTGGGCACCTATCCCACAGTTCAATTTTCCCTCAATCGGCACTTGGAATCCTGGGATAAAGGAAAGGAACGCAAAGCGCCATGGGTAAACTCTCATTTTCCCATGGTGCACTGTGTTCCCCTTGCGTCTTCCTCATTGCCAATAGCAACTCGCGCCTATTTTCAACAGTGCAGTGACGCACTACTTGCGAGCAATCACAACTGCGACAGCATGGATCCTGCTCTAATCTCCACTGTCGCCTTCAGCATTCTAAATACATCTCGGCTGGTTGCTCAGTATGCAATGAGCTCTGAATCAGATGAGGACGCCGAGGAGCAGGGGCTGATCGGTGCCCTGCAGAGCAACAGCACTGCATTGCTCAGCTCCTTCACCGATCATCTGCACACGGTGCAACGCCGTTGAATGACTGCTTCATGGAGCAACTGGTATGGGAACCCACAAGGGGAGAGGCAACTCTAGATTTAATCCTGAGTGGAGCGCAGGAGCTGGTCCGAGAGGTAACTGTAGCAGGACCGCTTGGAACTAGTGACCATAATACAATAGCATTCACCATCCCTGTAGGGGAAAGAACACCTCAACAGCCCAACACTGTGGCATTTAATTTCAAAAGGGGGAACTATACAAAAATGAGGGGGATAGTTAAACAAAAGCTAAAAGGTAGAGTGACTAAAGTGAAATCTCTGAAAACTGCATGGGCGCTTTTTAAAGACACCATAATAGAGGCCCAACTTCACTGTATACCCCAAATTAAGAAACACTGTAAAAAAACCAAAAAAGAGCCACCATGGCTCACCAACCATGTAAAAGAAGCACTGAGAGGTAAAAAGACTTCCTTTAAAAAGTGGAAGTCAAATCCTAGTGAGGCAAACAGAAAGGTGCACAAACAGTGCCAGCTTAAGTGCAAGAGTGTAATAAGAAGAGCCAAAGAGGAGTTTGAAGAACGGCTAGCCAAAAACTCCAAAGGTAATAAAAAATTGTTTTTTAAGTATATCAGAAGCAGGAAGCCTGCCAAACAACCAGTCGGGCCCCTTGATGATGATAATACAAAAGGAGCGCTTAAAGATGATAGAGTCATTGCAGAGAAACTAAATGGATTCTTTGCTTCGGTTTTTACGGCTGAAGATGTTAGTGAGATTCCCAAACCTGAGCCGGCTTTTGTAGGTGACAGATCTGAGGAACTGTCACAGATTGAAGTGTCACTAGAGGAAGTTTTGGAATTAATTGATAAACTCAACATTAACAAGTCACCGGGACCAGATGGCATTCACCCAAGAGTTCTGAAAGAACTCAAATGTGAAGTCGCGGAACTGTTAACTAAGATTTGTAACCTGTCCCTTAAAATGGCTTCGGTACCCAAAGACTGGAAGTCGGCTAATGTAACGCCAATATTTAAAAAGGGCCCTAGAGGGGATCCCAGCAATTACAGACCGGTAAGTCTAACGTCGGTACCGGGCAAATTAGTTGAAACAATAGTTAAGAATAAAATTGTCAGTCACATAGAAAAACATAAACTGTTGAGCAATAGCCAACATGGTTTCTGTAAGGGGAAATCGTGTCTTACTAATCTATTAGAGTTCTTTGAAGGGGTTAACAAACATGTGGACAGGGGGGATCCAGTGGACATAGTGTACTTAGATTTCCAGAAAGCATTTGACAAGGTCCCTCACCAAAGGCTGTTATGTAAGTTACGTTGTCATGGGATAAAAGGGAAGGTCCTTTCATGGATTGAGAACTGGTTAAAAGACAGGGAACAAAGGGTAGGAGTAAATGGTAAATTCTCAGATTGGAAAAGGGTAGCTAGTGGTGTTCCCCAAGGGTCGGTCCTAGGACCAGTCCTATTCAATTTATTCATAAATGATCTGGAGAAAGGGGTAAATAGTGAGGTAGCTAAGTTTGCAGACGATACTAAACTACTCAAGATAGTCAAGACCAAAGCAGATTGTGAAGAACTTCAAAAAGATCTCACAAAACTAAGTGATTGGGCATCCAAATGGCAAATGAAATTTAATGTGGATAAGTGTAAAGTAATGCACATTGGAAAAAATAACCCCAACTATACCTATAATATGATGGGGGCTAATTTGGCTACAACGAGTCAAGAAAAAGATCTTGGAGTCATTGTGGATAGTTCTCTGAAGATGTCCGTACAGTGTGCGGAGGCGGTCAAAAAAGCAAACAGGATGTTAGGGATCATTAAAAAGGGGATAGAAAATAAGACTGCAAATGTATTATTGCCCTTATATAAATCCATGGTACGCCCACATCTCGAATACTGTGTACAGATGTGGTCTCCTCATCTCAAAAAAGATATTCTAGCACTAGAAAAGGTTCAGAAAAGGGCAACTAAAATGATTAGGGGTTTGGAGAGTGCCTCGTATGAGGAACGATTGAAAAGGCTGGGCCTCTTCAGCTTGGAAAAGAGGAGATTGAGGGGGGACATGATAGAAGTATATAAAATTATGACGGATGTGGAAAAAGTGGACAAGGAAAAGTTGTTTAAATACTCCCATAATACAAGAACCAGGGGTCACCAAATGAAACTGATAGGTAGCAGGTTCAAAACAAATAAAAGGAAGTTCTTCTTCACACAATGCACAGTCAACTTGTGGAACTCCTTACCTGAGGAGGTTGTGAAGGCTGGGACTATAACAATATTTAAAAGGGAACTGGATAAGTTCATGGTGGCTAAGTCCATAAATGGCTATTAGCCAGAAAGGGGTTAAGAATGGTGTCCCTAGCGTCTGTTTATCAGAGGATGGAGACGGATGGCAGGAGAGTGATCACTTGATCATTGCCTGTTAGGTTCACTCCCTCTGGGGCACCTGGGCACTGGCCACTGTCGGTAGACAGATACTGGGCTAGATGGACCTCTGGTCTGACCCAGTACGGCCTTTCTTATGTTCTTATGTTCTTATGTTCTGGTCGCGAGAGATGAGCACAGAGTGGTGGGATCACATTGTTATGCAGCTGTGGGATGACGAGCAGTGGGTACAGAACTTTCGAATGCGGAAAGCAACCTTTCTGGAACTGTGTTCAGAGTTGGCTCCTGCCCTGCGACGTAAAGACACCAACATGAGGTCAGCCCTAACCGTGGAGAAGCGTGTTGCGATTGCAGTCTGGAAGATGGCGACTCCTGACTGCTACCAGTCGGTTGCAAACCAGTTTGGAGTCGGGAGGTCCACCGTCAGATTAGCCCTCTCACAAGTGTGCCGAGCCATCAATCACGTTCTGCTACAGAGGACGGTGACGTTGGGCAATGTTCGTGAGATTGTGGAGGGCTTTGCTGCCATGGGATTCCCTAACTGCGGGGGAGCCATAGATGGCACACATATCCCGATTTTGGCTCCAGACCATCTCGCGACCGAGTACATCAACAGGAAGGGCTACTTCTCCATGGTGCTGCAAGCAGTCGTGGATCACAAGGGGCGTTTTACGGACATCAATGCTGGGTGGTCGGGAGAGGTGCATGATGCCCGCATTTTCAGAAACACTGGACTGTACCAGAAGCTGCAAGGGGGTACCTTCTTCCCAGATCAAAAAATTACTGTGGGGGATGTGGAGATGCCCATAGTCATCCTTGGAGACCCAGCATACCCACTGATGCCATGGCTCATGAAGCCATACACCGGGAACCTGGATCGCAGCAAGGAGCGCTTCAATTACCGATTGAGCCGCTGCAGAATGACTGTGGAGTGTGCCTTTGGCCGCTTAAAAGGGCGCTGGCACTGTTTGTATGGGAGGCTGGACTTGGACGAGGACAACATCCCTGCTGTAATTGCGACGTGCTGTGTCCTTCATAACATTTGTGAAAATAGGGGAGAAAAGTTTTCCTCGGGTGGGCTATGGAGGCACAGCGCCTCGAGGAAGCATACGAACAGCTAGCCACTAGGAGTATTGGGGGGCCCAACGAGGAGCTGCTCACGTAAGGGAGGCACTCAGGGAGCATTTCAATGATGCCCTCCCGTAGTTCACTTCAAGGACACATCAAGTGCACCTTATAGGATTTTCACTGTGTACAAATAAAGCCACTCTTCAAATTTTCTGTTACTGTTTTTATTAAAAGATAAAAAGGGGTGGTGGTGGTTGGGGGGTTTTGGAGGGGTTACAGGTGGGTGTAGCTGCGGGTCTCTAAAAAGTAGCTCTGTGAGGGACTGGATGTTGCAGTATACCAGGGGGACAGGTGGCCTTCAAATAAATGCTTTGAAGGACTACGGGGTGTGGGAGGCAGACACGGCTGAACTGTCTGGAGTGGAGCCCGTACATTAATCGCCTGGGTCTGCAGAGCAGTCATGCTCTTGAGCAGTTCTGTTTGCTCCTTCATGACACTTATCAGTTCGTCCCTGTGTTTCTGCCTCCTCTGTTGGGATTCCTCTCTCCAGGCTCAATTCTCCCTCGCGGATGCCTCTGTTGTTTTCATCAGCTCCTGAAACATATCCTCCCTGTTTCTTCTAGCACGCCGCCGAATGTTTCTCATGCGGTCAGCTGGGGTAGACACCGGCCTTGTGAAGGTCGAATCTAATAAAAAAAAGAATAATAAAGCTATTGTTAACACATAGCCTAGATAACCAACGTAACCTTCCAGTAGCACATTCCACTGGAAAGTACAAGGCAGTCAACATCCTATGCTTTGCTGAAGCGGACAAGGCACGTCCTAATAGAAACCTTACTGGGGGCTAACATTCTGCACAGGGCACACTGATGGAACCCGATATCTCTCTCCTCAGAGTGCCCCTGCCAGCTAGAATACATATCCTACATGCCACCGGATGCCAGCCGGGACCGTATGCTGCTGCCTTGTGTGCTGCCATGGTTCCCAGTGCTATGCTTTGCAGCTGGTGAGGCCAAGTATCCTTATACGGGAGCGTAGACACATACGCTATCCCATCTAACCTGAGTAGGAGGCTCTGGCGGTACATCGAGGAAACCTTTAGTGACCTAAATACAGATGATTTTTTGACAATCACTGCTTGTGTTGATGTACTTCTAATGAATGCAGAGTAAAGAGCGTGCACAGCGGGGACCGAGACAGCAAGCACCCCTGCCCCGGACAATGATTTTTTTAGCAGGAGCCATAGCTGCACGGAAGAGAAACTTACCTGAATCCCCCTCTGCCACCTCAGAGGACATTCATGTCTTGGGTGGACGTCTCAGCGGGGGTGCAGAAGCGCTCCTGGCCACATGCTGTTGCGCTGTCCTCCAGGTCATCCTCCATCTCCTCCTCCTCATCGATCACATCCTCATCCTGCTCGGCTCTGGCATTCAGTGGATGAGGGGGGGCCGATGTGTCCACAGGACTCTTTGCACTGGTTGTGGGGTCCCCACTGAAGACGGCTTCGATCTCCTTGTAGTACCTGCCTGTAGCAGGCGCTGATCCCGAACGGCGGTTTGCCTCCTTCACTCGGTGATAGGTTATTCTTAGATCCTTCACCTTTGATCTGCACTGCACAGTGTCTCTCTCATGACCTCTCTCGGACATGGCCCGAGAAATTATGCCATATGTATCGAAAGTTCGCCTGCTGCCGCGTAGCTGCGCTTGCACAGCGGACTCTCCCCAGATGCTGATCATGTCCAGCACCTCTGCCGTGCTCCAAATGTGTGCGCGTCTTCCACGATGGGCCGCCATTGCTAGGTAAGATCAGAGCTGCACTCCACTCCACGAGGAAGAGAACAGGAAGTGAAACAGAGGAGAAATTCAAAAATTCCAGGAATTGAAACAGGTCGGGGACTGTTTCGTCACGGCCACAGAGCGGGTGGGGGGAAGACCAGAGAGGACGACTTTGGAATGCTGGGACACTTCTGGAGGCCAATCATTGCGCGGTAATGATTAGTACACATGAGTGGAAAGGAGCAACAGCTGTTCAGCGTTAACTGCTACCACCCTCGTCAAGGTGGTTTTTGTATTGCGCTATAACTGGGCTGTTGACGCACAAGAGCCCTATTGCACGCGTGTACGCTGTTGCTGTTATCGTGCGGTAATGACTCTTAATGCACGATAAAGTGATCGTGTGTACATGGCCTGAGTTTCACGCCACAACTTACTGGCAGGAAAAGTATCCAAGCTGTAACAGACAAGACCTGACTGAGAAAAGTCTACAGAGACAGAAAAAACATTAAAGCCTAACAAAAGGGAGAGGAAAGCTGTGCAGAAATACCAAAAATGTTTGAAAATCGTTGTGTCCCTAGAAAAAAATTATACTTAGAAGTAGAGATTCAGGAGGAGAACACAAAATGGAGGCAAAACAACAGAGGAGTTTGCCACAGACTTAAAACTAAAAAGTCAAGACTGTGAATGTGGACTATTAAAAACTTCTCATTAAAAATCAGATCTTTCTAGGATATAACAATAAAAATAAAGCTTGTGATCAGTTAGTAAGGAGGATGGATGGAGCTGAAATTAGAAAGGGCAATATAATATCAGCAGTGTGGCAACCAGCATGAGTGTAAGGGACAGAACAACGGCCAGGGAACATGGCCGCCCCGGGAGACAGACAGGAGCCCCGAGCCAACCCCCGTCAAAGGGGATGGGCCGGGTCCACCAATCCGGGCT
>ML685814.1:15583782-15596181 GCA_007922175.1 Pelusios castaneus | reverse complement strand
TGCTGCCTGCCCTGCCCTGCCTGAGGGCCGGCCAGGCTTGTTTGTAGAGACTTGCCCTTCCCTGGGCTAGAGACTGCTGCCTGCCCTGCCCTGCCTGAGGGCCGGCCAGGCTTGTTTGTAGAGACTCGCCCATCCCTGGGCTAGAGACGGCTGCCTGCCCTGCCCTGCCTGAGGGCCGGCCAGGCTTGGTTATAGAGACTCGCCCTGCCCTGGGCTCGAGACTGTACCTTGTGCCTGCCCCGCCCTGCCTGAGGGTCGGGGGCAACCGACTTTGGGATTTGTGCGTGCCCCGCCCTGCCTGAGGGCCGGGGGCAATTGACTCTGCACTATGCTTGCCCCGCCCTGCCGGAGGGCCGGGGCCGACGGAATGTGTATCAAACAGGGCGCCACACCGCTGCTAATTCCCCAGAGGCACCAGAAGGGGGCGCCCTCTGCGCCCGCCCGAACGGCGGGCCACCTACAATGAGTATAGTAAATGTCCAGCATTTAGGCATAAGAATGGCCCTACTGGGTCAGACCAATGTTCCATCTAGCCCAGTATCCTGTCTTCCAACAGTAGCCAATGCCAGGTGCTTCAGTGAAAATGAACAGATCAGGTAGACATTCCTCTGTTACCCGTTCCCAGTTTCTGGTGAACAGAGGCTACAGAAACTATAGAGCATGGTTTTGCTTCCCTGCCCATCTTGGGCTAAAAGCAATTGATGGACTTATCCACCATGAATTTATCTAATTCTTTTTTTAACCCACTTATAGTCTTGACCTTCAAAATATCCTCTAGTGAATAATTCCACAGGTTGATTGTGCATTGTGTGAAGAAATGCTTCCTTTTGTTCATTTTAAACCTGCTCCCTATTAATTTCATTTGGTGACCTCTAGTTTTTTTGTGTTATGCAAAGCAGTAAATAATACTTCCTTATTTACTTTTGCCACACCAGTCATGATTTCGTAGACCTCTCTCATATCCCCCCTTAGTCGTCTCTTTTTCAAACTGAAAAATCCCAATCTTATTAATTGCTTCTCATATTGAAGGTGTTCCATACCCCTAAACATTTTTGCTGCCCTTTTCAGTACCTTTTCCAATTTCAATATATCTTCCTGAGATAGGGCGACCAAATTTGCATGCAGTACTCAAGATGGAGGCATATCATGGATTTATAAAGAGGCAATACACAGAAACCATAAGAAACCCAACTAATGTGTAGCAAAAGTAGGAAAGTGCATATATTACATACAGAAAGGAATTCCTCAAATGAAAAAAGCTGAAATTAAGCACAAATCAAAAGACTGGTTAATTAAAATGTAAAGAAAATGTCATATATATGACATATAAGATTGACATTGGGACACAAGTTAATGTAATATTGAAATCTAAAATAGCATGGCATAAGGAACACATAAAAGAATCAAAAGTGGCTATGAGAGATTATAACGGAGGAACAGCAGGTCCTCAAAGAATCCATCCTGAAACACTTGGAGGAAAATAGAGTGATCAGGAACAGTCAACATGGATTCACCAAGGGCAAATCATGCCTGACCAACCTGATTTCCTTCTATGATGAGATGACTGGATTTGTGGATGCGGGAAGAGCCGTTGACGTAGTATACCTTGACTTTAGCAAGGCTTTTGATACGGTTTCCCACAGCATTCTCGTCGGCAAGTTAAGGAAGTATGGGTTGGACGAGTGGACCATAAGGTGGATCGAAAACTGGTTAGATCAACAGGCTCAGCGGGTAGGAATCAATGGCTCTATGTCTGGTTGGCAACCGGTAACGCGTGGAGTGCCCCAGGGGTCGGTCCTGGGGCCAGTTCTGTTCAACATCTTCATTAATGATCTTGATGATGGAATAGACTGCGTGCTTAGTAAGTTCGCGGATGACACCAAGTTGGGGGGAATGGTAGATACTCTGGAGGGCAGGGACAGGATCCAGGGAGACTTGGACAAATTGGAACACTGGGCCAAAAGAAACCTCATGAGGATCAACAAAGACAAGTGCAAAGTCCTGCACTTAGGACGAAAAAATCCCATGCACTGCTACAGGCTGGGGACCGATCGGCTAAGTAGCAGCAGCGCTGTAGAAAAGGACCTGGGGGTTATGGTGGATGGGAAGATGAATATGAGCCAACAGTGTGCCCTTGTTGCAAAAAAGGCCAATGGCATATTAGGCTGCATCCGTAGGAGTATTGCCAGCAGATCGAGGGATGTGATAATTCCCCTCTATTCAACACTGGTCAGTCCGCATCTGGAATATTGTGTCCAGTTTTGGGATCCCCACTACAGAAAGTATGTGGACAAATTAGAAAGAGTCCAGCGGAGGGCAACACAAATGATTAGGGGGCTGGGGCACATGACTTATGAGGAGAGACTGAAGGAATTAGGCTTATTTAGTCTACAGAAGAGAAGACTGAGGGGAGATTTGATAGCAACCTTCAACTACTTGAAGGGGTGCTCCAAAGAAGAGGGAGGTAGGCTGTTCTCGATGGTAACAGAGGACAGAACAAGGAGCAATGGTTTCAAATTACAGCTGGGGAGGTCAAGGTTGGATATTAGGAAAAACTTTCTCACTAGGAGGGTGGTGAAGCATTGGAATGGGTTACCTAGGGAGGTGGTAGAATCTCCATCTTTGGAGATTTTTAAGGCTCGGTTAGACAAAACCCTGGCTGGGGTGATTTAGTGGGAGTGGTCCTGCTTTTTAGCAGGGAGTTGGACTAGATGACCTCATGAGGTCCCTTCCATCCCTATGATTCTATGGTTCTATAACAGTTCTAATGTTGGATGAGTGCATGCTGACACTTAAATACAAAGGGAAAATAATAAAACAAGAATTTGCAATTGTACACAGAGGAAAGCAACCAGTCCTAGGCTTAGATTTATGTATGAGGTACTCATTCTTGTTAAGAGGATGCATACCATAGATCAGGGATGGGCTGACTTACTGACCCTCCAAGCCACATGTGATAACCCTCAAAGTTTAAAAGCCAGGCACCTGCCAAGGCTTTGGGTGCCAGCCTCAGGGAAAGCACCACCTGTACCTCCATGAGGCTGAATCCATGAGCCTGGCATGCACCTCCCATGGGGCTGAAATCCCTAACCCCACTAACCCATCATAGACAGAAGTCCTAAACTCCTCTTCCCCACTCCCCCGCCAGTCCAGTAGGCAGAAAATGGGGGGAACATGGGGGAGTCCATGAACTGCACCTTAACTGTAAAAGAGTTCCTTGTGGCTCACAAGCCACAGTTTGGCCATTCCTGCCATAAATTGACAAAAATAAAACACAGAACCGGATATGAAAATATTAACGGTATCATATAAAGGCATGTTCACAGGAAATGGGTGCCTCCCAGTAACATATAAGATATGGTCAAGAGATGATTCAGAACCTATGGTCATGCAATACAAAAAGTTCCATGAGCCTTAAGAAACAGGAAGAAGAAGAGATGCAAAACATGACAGCAGCTGGTAACATTCAGAAAACAGAAGAACCCACAGATTGGGTTCACTTCTCAGTAACTGTAGAGAAAAAGGAGAGGGACTACCACTGTGTATGGATCCCAAGTAACTGAAAACATAAAAGGAGAACATTTCCACTACAAGAAGTGAGTTGTAGTCTGAGATGGCAGGAGCCAAATCCTTCAGCAAGTTAGATGCATCATCTGGAATTAGACACATTCCTATTGATACTGACAGCTCAAAGATCTGCATTTTCTACACACCATTTGACAGATTCTGTTTCCCAAGATTGTCTTTTGGAATACGTTTGGTTCCAGAAGTATTTCAACATCAACTGAGCCAGATGCTAGAGGGTCTAACAGGCATGAAAGTGTATACTGGTGACAGAGAAATTCGGGGCACTATTGCCATTGAACATCACAAACAATCGAGGAGAATAATGGAAATTGTGAAAGCTAACAACCTTAAACTGAATAAAGCCAAATATGAATTTAGAACAACAGAAATGACTTACTTGGGAGACAGACTGACCTCCAAGGGAATCTTGCCCAGTGAATCACATATTAAAGCAATACTGAAGATGAAGAGACCTGATGAAAAAAAGAGAATTCAAAGCTGCTAAAATGTTGAATTATGACAGCAACTTAATATCTAATTAGATAGCTTAGACAGCATCTAAGACATCTCCTCCACAAGACCACCAAACGGCATGGATGCCAGACCCCAGAAGAGAGTTCAGTGATTTAAAACACATTCTGACATCAGCTCCAATGCTGCAAGTTTTTGACACATTGAAAGACTTCAAAATCTCCACGAATACCTTGAGAAGACTGAGATTAGTTTTATTATAGCGGCATGGAAGTGATTGGTAGCGCATATATATCTGGGCTACTAGCCATAGAGAAGATCTAAGTACAAACTGGAAAAAAGAAACTAAGTCTGGCATATGGCTGTACAAGATTTCATGACTTTCTCTGCAGTTGTAGCTTCAAAGCAGAAACTGATCTCAAACAACTGATTGCCACACACAAAAAGGGATTTGGAGAAGCACCACCAAGGACACAGTGGCTACTTCTGAAAACACATAAATATGATGTCACTCTGGACTTCTGCCCTGGATGCCACTTCATAATGGCAGATTTATTCTCAAAAACAGTGCTCTATTGGATAATACACAGCCTGATGATTTGGAAGAAGCAATAAACATACCGTATATGTTCGTATGATAGAAGTGTCATGTGCTGTATCTCCAGGCATGTGGAATGAACTGGAGACAAAAACAGCTAAAGATGAAATGCTACAAGAAGTAATACAATGAGTAAAGGGCGGCGGGGGCCGGGGAATCAACACTGTCCACCTTGCTATTCCCACTATAAAAGAGAGCTCTCAGTGATCACAGGAGTGTTTTTTAAGGCAACACAAATCATTGTTCCCACAATGCTGAGATCTGGTCATGACTGGATCAAAAAGGGGGGCTAGAGAAACTGTATTCTGGCCACAGATGAATAGTGAGATCAAAGAAATGTGAGCACATGGGGGGGGTGTCCAAAGTACAGAGATTCCCTGCAGAAAGAACTGCACAATATTGCCATGATACTGCACAAGCAACTCGCATCTTACGAAGGCATGATCACCTACTTATAACCTTACCAACTTCTCACAATTAGTCAAACTTGAAGACACCACAGTAGCAACAGTTAAGCACACTGAATCTGTATTTGAATGTCATAGAATTCAAAGGACAGTCATGCCAATGGCTCCTCAGTTCAAGAATAGAGAATTCCAGGATGTTACTAAAACGTACAACTCTCATCATCAGATATATAGTCCCATATAGTCTCAAACCAATGTATCAGCTAAGTATGAAGTGTGTGTAGCAAAGAACTTGCTCAAAAGAGTAATGGATGGAAGAGAAGATGCATACATAGCACTATTTAACTATAGAGCTATCCTGCTGCACTGCAGAAAAATCACCCACAGAATTCCTTTACCACAAAGGTATAAATAGTTAATTTTCAGATATGGGACAGAAACAAAGGATAACTAAGGAGTCTGTAACAGTGAGGAAAAAACTGGGAAAATACAGTCAGATAAAATATTACAAAAAAGGAGCAAGACCTCATTTAGTGTTGAAAAATGATGATTTGCTAAGAATTTAGTAAGATGGGCACTGACCAGTCAAAGCTACAGTGATCTACAAAAAGTCACCTTGGTTATGTCTACACTGGCAATTTAGGTCGACTTAAGTAGCCTTAAATCAACCTAAATTACTCCCTGTCCACACTGGGCTTTCATTAAGTCAACTTAAGAAATTCCTTAAGTCGACTTAATGAAAGCTTAAGTCGACTTAGTAAGAACCGCCAGTTAGCTCTACCTAACCCTTAAGTGAACTCCTTAGGTCGACTTAAGCACAGTGTGGACATGGATTAACCCTTAAATCAACTTTATTAAGTCGACTTAAGGGCAGTTAGGTTGACTTACTAAGTCCACGTTCAGGGTAACCACTTTGTTAAGACGACTTAATAATGTCGACTTTGTCAACTTAAAGTCGAGCTTATTAAGTTGACTTAACAAAGTGAACTTAACTTTTTCTAGTGTAGACGTACCCCTTGTGCACACTATATGACCACGGGTGAAAGCTGTGGTAGATATTGTAATCTCCATCTTTGGGGACCATTGTATTAAGTGCATGACTGGTTTAGGGATGATTGGTTTTTGCTACATGAGGGAAGGTTACTACAATTGCTCCAGGAATTAAAAAAAAAAGAGGAGGCGAAATTGATTACCCTTGGGATGACAGACAATTCCACAAAAGCACCATCCCTTAAACCTTAAGCAGATACCAGCAACTACAGACCAAACAACAGAAACATTAAGGCAGTCACATATTGCTGAAAAAAACCTTCTTGTCAACTGTGTCTACATATCTGCACAAATGACACCATCATAGGACCTAATCAAACAAACTACTCATCAAGAGCTCATTCACTTGTTCATCTACCAATGTGATATATTCCATCATGTGCCAACAATGCCCCTCTGCCTTATACATTGGACAAACAGGACAGTCTCTGCGCAAAAGAATAAATGGACACACATCTGAAATCAGAAATAACAACATTCAAAAACCAATAGGGGAACCTTTCAGTCTCCCTGCTCACTCCATATGTCAATTGCTGTACTTAAGCAAGTTAATTACAAATTAAAGCTTCTAAGAGAAACTAGAGTTAGAATTCATACGCAAATTTGATACCATTACCTTAAGCTTGAACTGGCTTTCTTATTACAATAAATGACTTTCCCCTACCTCTACCTCTCAGCCTGCTAATATGTTGTTCCACAGTTTGAAACTAAACAACTGCTTTGATTTGTCTAAATAGTCTGACCTGATCCGGTGACTTACACTTCCCTGCATTTATTCTTCCTCCACTCTGTAAGTTCTCCATCTTCAAGTGTCTGATGAAGTGGGATTTCTCCCATGAAAGTTCATGCATTAAATACATTTGTTAGTCTTTAAAAGTGCTTTTTTTGTTTAAAAAAAATGCCAGAACTCATATCTTGATAGTAAATTTGAAAAATGCCTCTCCCACCCCTCTTCTTACTGTGCCACCCCTCTTCTTCCAGTGATGCACTCCTTTCCCCTGCTGAACTCGCCCCCCAGTTGGGCAGTGGGGCTGGTAGGGGACAGGAGCGCTGAGCTCCTTTTCCCTGCTGACCCTGTCCCCCTCAGTTGGCCTGCAGGGCCGGCAAAAAAGATGTCGGTATGCTGTATCCCTGAGTACCATCACCAAAAAAGCACTGGTCTTTAAAAGTCCCACAGGACTTCTTGTTTGTTTTGCTGAACTAGACTAACACAGCTACCCCTCTGGAACCCATCCCCTACTGGTTTGCATATACTTGTTCAAACCTGATTTTCTAGACTAGGGAACAAAGAAAGGATTACTCGTATAAAAGGATCAGCTCAAACTGACTTGTGATTCTTCCTTTTGAATCAACAGACTGACAATAATGTGGGCCCTGGGGGGATCCCAGCCCTTGCTGAGGGGTTGGAAAGGCTGATGCCTATCTTTATTGGGGTTGAGGGTGGCTTCTGGCAAGCTTTTAGTAAGCATATAGGAACTTTCTTACTTTTTATGTTTTCTCTGTAATGCTTCTGCCCTAAAAATAAAGGTATATGGTTTTGGAATAGCTGTGTAGTAACTTGTCACTGCTGACAATACACTGTTTATAACCCTTGGAGAGAAAGCACTGCCCAGATGCTGGCCTTTAGGCAGACTGGTTTGCTCAGAATATTACAGTGTATGGCAGGAGCTATGCAGCCTTAAAACCCCTAGTCAGAAAGCAGTGGAGCAAATGTCCCTGTCCAGAGACAGGCGAGGCTGGAAGCCTGCGGCATGACTGGGCTCTCCTGGAGCGAAATAGGGAGGAAAAATATAGGAGCCGTTACCCTCAGACTGTGACAAAGGCAAAATCTTAAGAAGGAATCATAAACATCTGCTCAAGACATCTGACAGCTTGGACGTTGTTATTGACCATGAGACTGAATAGTCTGTTACAGACAAGGATTTGACTAGAGAGGTTTTACAATACAGCACACTGGAAAGATTGCAGAAAAGCCCCACGGGACTGATCAAGACGTATTACAGTGGTGTTTAAGCAACTTGAGAAGTTCTCAGTTATCGTAATTGCCGTAGTTTAATTTGTTAGCATTTTAGGTCAGTCTGTAAATTAAAAAGGGGATCTAAAAAAGTGGGGAAGTGCTATAGAGTGAGTCTTCCAGGAAGTGTTGAGATGCCACACTCCCTACACACTCTAAATGCAGTCTTTGGTTTCCTGGGACAGTTGCCTACTGAGGCAGAAACAAAAAACCCCGAGATAGGGCAATAGCAAACTTCAGCTATATGCAGTAGTAGTACATAGTTCTGTTCATAATAAAGCAGTTCTATTGACACAGATTTGCTCATTGGTAAGATACTACACCAGACCAACTCATCCTTGGGGTGGCTACAAGGATGGCTGTGGATGCTGGAAGTCAGCCCCAAATAATGAGGAAAGCACTACACTGGTCATGAATGGGTGGACAGGAGCACCGTTTTCACCACACTTTCACCATGTTAGAAGATTTCAATGAGCAAGATCAAAAAGATTTTCACCCATTTCTGTGGTAGTGGGTGGAGAGATAGAAGCATTTTTAGAGAGAGACCTTCATCTACATTGAGGATCGGATCAGGGTGTTCATGTGCATGAGAACATCAGTAATTAATACAAATTAAGGCTCCAAATCTGCAACCACTTAAATGGGACTACTCAGGCCTTGTCTATACTAGCACTTACGTCAGCAAAATGTGTGTCCCTTAGGGTGTGAAAACTACATCTCCCTGAGTGACATAAGTTTTGCTGGCATAAGCGCTTATTTGGACAGCGCAATGTCTGCAGGGAACGCTCTCCCGCTGACGTAATGCAGCTACACAAGTGCTCTTACCAGTGGCGTTGCTGGCACTGGGCACATGGGGCACATACCCTGAGTCCAAGCGCCAGTGCCCCGAGTCTGCCCCGGCTGCCATTGACCCAACCCGGCCCCTGCCAGGGCCAGGGACTCGGGGCCCAGCTGCCACCAGCCTGATTGGGCTCCTGCAAGGGCTAGGGACATGGGGCCCAGCCGCTGCCAGCCCAATCGGACTCCCATCGGGACTAGGGATCTGGGGTTTGGCTGCCAGAAGCCCAATCCCCCCGGGACAGATCGCCCTCATCCTCCCCTCTCCCCCACAGGGGCCTGGGCCCCAAACCTATTTTTGGGGCAGTGATGCCCCTGGCTCTTACAGCAGCAGAGTTCTACCAATAGACCTCTGCTGCTATAAGTGAAAACTAGCTGTTTGTCCCATATAAGGAACATTCCATATATGCTTTATTCCTGCTAGAATTCTGTGCCACTGCACAGAATTTGCACAGAATTAACATTCTCTGCAGAACTTTATTTTCTCATGCAGAATTTGCAATCTTCACAAAAATGCTTCCTTTTCCCTCATGAAATGTGGTCTCTGGCCACCCAGTTCTGAGCAGGCAGAGCAGAGAACTGTGGCAGCTGACCAGGTGCCCAGCTCTTAAGGCAACACTGCTACCAGCAACAGCACAAAAGTAAGGGTGGCATTTCGGGAATCTTTTTTGTTGTCTGTATTGTTATAAACATATGTGCTTCCAGATATTTTGAAATAAATTGCCAAAATAATTGAAATAGGTTTGATTATATTGTGCTATTTTGACAGTAAAATGTGCAGAATATTGCAGAATTTTAAAATAATGTGTGCAGAATTTTTAATTTTCTGGCACGGAATTCCCCAAGGAATTATGCGTAAATGTCATCAATATATCATCAATGCAAGGCTTGCTCTTACCATGTGTTTGAATAAAACAAACAAGGAGTTTAGTGACACTTTTAAAGATTAACAAATGTATTCATCACATGAGCTTTCGTGGGAGAAAATCCCACTTTGTTAGACTCTTGAAAATGGAGAGGTACACATGAATGGGAGGAAAATAAATGCAGGGAAGTGTAAGAATTAGGATCAGCTCAGACTGTCCCAGCAAATCAAAATTCAAACAGTGGAGAACAGCATATAGGAGGGAGGTGAGGGGAAAAAGGAAAACAAAATTACCTCTTGTAATGGGGGAGGAGGAACATAGGGTGCGTCTACACTGGCAACTTAGGTCGACTTAAGGACGCTTAAGTTGACTACACAAAGCCACATCCACACCGCGCTTTTATTAAGTTGACTTAAGCGTGTCCTTAAGTCGACTTAATGATAGCTTAAGTCGACTTAATAACACCATCTCTGAACATCAACTTAAACCTTAAGTTGACTTCTTAAGTCAACTTAAAACTAGTGTGGACAGGGAACAGCGCTAAGTCGACCTTATTAAGCTGACTTAAAGCCAGTGTGGATGGCTATGTCTACTGTTAAGTTGACTTAACAAGGCTGACTTAAGTCGACGTAAAGTGTAGCCACTTTGTTAAATCAACTTAACAAGGTCGTCTTAAAGTTGACCTTGTTAAGTCGACTTAACAGAGTCGACTTAACTTTACAAGTGTGGACATAGCCATAGTCTCTATTTAACTCAAAGCTGATGGTGTCAAATCTGCATAAGAATTCCAGTTCTGCGGTTTCTCTTTGAACCTTTGCTTTGTTATCCATTTGCCTAAGTACAGCTATTAACAGATGGAGTGATCAGGAAGATTGAAGTGTTCCCCTATGGGTTTTTTAATGTTGTTATTGCCGATGTCAGATTTGTGTCCATTTATTCTTTTGTGCCGAGACTGCCCTGTATTAATGTTAAATTCCAAAGGGGTAGCCGTGTTAGTCTATTGTAGAAAGACAACAGAGTCTTGTGGCACTTTTAAAGACTAACAGATTTATTAATCGCATGAGCTTTCGTGGGAGAAAATCCCACTTCGTCAGATGCTTTGAAGATAGGAAAGTTACAGAGTGGGAGGAAATTAAATGCAGGGGAGTGTATGACATAGCATCAGGTCAGGCTGTAACAGCAAATCAAAGTAGGTGTTAGGATTCAAAACACTGGGGAACAGCACATAGAGGAGGGGGGAGGTCAATTCACTTGATGTAATGCGAGAAAAATCCGACAAAGTGGGATTTTCTCCCACGAAAGCTCATGCGATTAATAAATCTGTTAGTCTTTAAAAGTGCCACAAGACTCTGTTGTCTGTATTAATGTGTTTGAATAGCGTCATATAGTGAGATTCCTGATCTCGAGACACTAGCGTATCACAAATAAATAAAAATGTACTTAGATTAGAACCTGAAAATGAAGGGATGAATAACACATTGCTGGCCTGCACACATTTCTATCCTGATCTAGCCCCTTTTAGCCCAAGGGTTGCTGGGAATTGTAGTCTCTGGGTAGAGCACATGATCAAGAGAGCCTCTGATTGGGTATCCTCATGTGACTGCCTGCTGGAAACTATATAAAGGATTGCTGCAGCCCGAGTCTCCGACTACTTAAAGAAAATGGGGGTAGAGGTAAGAGTTAGCGGGAATTCATGTTTAGGACTTTGGTAGGAAAGCCTGGGAGGGTATGCTTTTCCTGTTAGGACAAGTGTTTTGAGTTGGAGGTGACTAGTATAATGCTCTCCCATGCAGAGCCATGTTCTGAATGTGAAGTTCAGCCAAATGCATATCTCACAGTGTTTGTAGCCTTGTAGGGGGAATGAGTCCCAGACTGATTATGCACCAGTGCAGATGGATTCCTGGAAGAGCAGTGTTTGGATCCTCCTCCTGCTGTGATTACAACCGTCCTGGAGTGGTGTTGGCTCTGTCCCTGTCCAGTGATGGAATTTCACTGCATCTTATCAATGCCTTAAAACAGTATTAATGTTGCAGAAGCCTGTGGCCAGCAACTAATCTCTACTGTACTCAGGAACAGCTCTATGACACTCCCCTGCATCAAAAGATGGATGGAGTGTGAAGGAGGGCCATATCATGGCATCCTTGAGTTTGGAGAGTAGAAGGGGAGTAACAGTGAACAGAGTGGGGGTGGTGCATGTTGGGGCATGTTCACAAAGATGAACCAGCCATGAGTAGGAGCTGTGTCTGAGGGGAGTGTACATATATACCAGTGATGGTCCAGGAGCTGTGGGAAGAGTGCTTGTACACTAGGTAATGGACCAGGAACTCTGTGTGTAGGGGTGGGGTGAGTACATTGGGTGAGGGCCCAGGAGCTTGGGGTGTGGGATGTGTGCATATACACTAGGTAAAGGACCAGAAACTCTGGGGAGGCGGGAGATGTGTGCACACAGGTGATGGACTAGGAGATGGAGTTTGCGTGTGTTTATATAGTAACTGGGCAGTAGTCCAGGAGCTTTGTAGTGGGGAGGTGGGTGTGAAGAAGTGTGTGTATACTGGGTGATGGACCAGGAGACAGAGTTTGTGTGTGTGT
>ML685814.1:15542977-15583772 GCA_007922175.1 Pelusios castaneus | reverse complement strand
GTGTGTATACTGGGTGATGGACCAGGAGACAGAGTTTGTGTGTGTGTTTATACATTAGGCAGTAGTCCAGGAGCTTTGTGGCAGGGAGGTGGGTGTGAAGAAGTGTGTGTATACTGGGTGATGGACCAGGAGCTTGTGTTATGTGTGTGTTCACATATACACTAGGTGAAGGACCAGGAGCTGTTTGTTGGATGCGGGGGAAGGTGGGTACAGTGGGCAATGGACCAGGAGCTCTCTGTGGGTGGAGGTGGCAGGGGGAATGTGTGTACACACGGTACTGGATCTGCAGCTCTGTGGGGGGAGGGGGATGTGTGCAGAGTGGGTGATGGACCAGGAGCTCGAGGCGGGGGCGGGAATCGGGGATGTATGTGCACACTGGGCGGTGGAGCTGGGGGAGGGGTGCACATACACGGATGTCC
Organism: Pelusios castaneus; assembly: GCA_007922175.1. Lineage (NCBI taxonomy): Eukaryota > Metazoa > Chordata > Testudines > Pelomedusidae > Pelusios > Pelusios castaneus. The sequence goes on along the minus strand of ML685814.1, from coordinate 15,583,353 downwards.
CAGGAGCTGTGGGTGTGCCTGGCACATACTAGGTGAGCCCCGCTGTGTGGGTGGGGGGTTTGCACTGGCGCTGTCACCCTGGGGCTGAGACCGATAGTAATGGACCCAAAACAGAGCCCGGCGATCGATCGGCTCGGCGCTCCTCTCCAGGCTGAGCGTCCTGCAGCCTCCTGTATGGGTCGGAGGAACTCGGCGCTCGGCTGGCTCTCCCTGGCCGCCGGGCGTCTCTGTCTCCGAGTCTTTTTTTTCGTATTGAAGATGGCGGCCGCAGGCAGCGGCGGAGGCGAGGCGGGAAGTAGCGGCCCAGAGTGACGCCCCCACGCAGCTCTCCTTCCCCTGACGAGGCTACTGCTCGTCAGCCAGCTCCGGCTGCCGCCGCGGGGGATCCCGGAGCTTGCTCTGGGGCAGAGCCGCGGACTGGAACCCGCCGGGGTGAGAGGAGACGCGGGCAAGGGGCGGCGAGGCGGCCGCCGGGCTGCTGCTGTTGGCCCGTCCATTTTTCAAACCGAAGAGGCGGGAAAACGAGGGGGGCGCGCGGGAAGGAGCGCCGGATGGGCAGTGCACATGCGCAGTTGGGCGCCGTGCTCGGGCAGCTGTGGGTTGCGGGGCAGATGATGTGCTGCCGGCAGGGGGCGCGCGCTGGGATGCTGCTGAGGGGCGCGCCTGCAGGGTTATTGTGTGCCCCACTGAAATGCAGGGGGGCGCGCCTGCAGGGTTACTGTGTGCCCCACTGAAATGCAGGGGGGCGCGCCTGCAGGGTTACTGTGTGCCCCACTGAAATGCAGCTAGTGTGTGCCTGCAGGGTTACTGTGTGCTCCACCAAAATAGGGAACATTGCTTGGCTGCTGCCTTGGTGGATGGCTGTGGTGACAGCACTGGGCCCCTGTGCCAGGCCATTGAAACAGTGTTAATGACAATAAACCTGCAAAGCAGCCACCCCGTGGACCACCCATCTCTGCTGAGCTGTGCAGGCCTGGCTACCTGGGAAGGGAGAGACAGGCCCTCCCTAGAGCAGGGTGCCCCAGGTGCTTCTGTTGTCCTCATCTCTCCTTGCACCTTGTGTGACACCTCCCCTGGAGCTGCTAAGCATTCATTGGGTTGTTTGAATGAGAGGGCTTGATGCTGGAACCCTTAAGTGTACGAGAGTGCATCACAGAGATAATCCCCTGGGCTTCAGTGGGACTCCTCACATGAAAGTGGTTTGCTAACACATACCTTCTGCACTTTACGCATGCAAATCCCATCGAAGTCCATAGGACAGCTTGTGCTTGAAGTTAAGCACATGCTTTAAATGTTTGCAGGAATCAGGGATTTAAGTTTGTGAGTCCTTCTGGGCAGGGGCCTTGTCTTCTAACCTCTACTCTTGCCTTTTCCTTTCCCTGATTTTCTTAAGGGATTAATAAGGTATGTACACAACCATACACAAATCTGTTTCCTCCTGGAGTAACACACATTTTTCCCATTATGCACCACCATTCAATTGTTTCTTGATGTGTATATGTATGTTATGCCTTGATCGTACAAACATTTATGAACAAGTATAGTGCTTACTATCCTGAATGGTCCCTTCGAAGTCAGTGGGCCAGATCTCAGAAATAAATACCATGCTTTGTAGTGTTTGCCAGCTGTGGCCCTTAAAATTGTAAGCTCATTTGGGGGGAAGAGGATCAGTCATGTTTGGGTTTTTTCCCCCTGTACAGGGCCATGCTGTGGAGTTAAATAAATTCTGTTTGTGAAATGCCATGTATGTCAATGGCATTATAAACATTTTCATAATCTGTATGGGGTTTTTTTAACTTCTGTAGTGGATGCTTTCCCTAAAATATTAAAATGAATGCAGATTAATCTCTACCCAATGTGAATTGTAACACAAATGTTTCCTGCTTAGTGGGGGGTGGTAGGTGGTTTTGGTTTTTTTTTTTTAAAAAACCACTAAAACATTAATAAATATTTATATTACTGTATCCACCAATTTTTTTTAAAGCCCATGGGTATACACAAAGCTGTATAAAACACACACTAGATAAGTCCCTACCCCAAAGAATTTAAACTCTAATTCCAATATGGTGTCAAGTCTGTGTCTCAGCCAGTCAGAAAACCGGCTGCTTGGTCGATTATTCACAGATGAACGGTTTTAAAAAAAGAAAGGAAACTTCAGCCAGGGGAGAATTGGGTAATTCGTGGAAGGACAACTTAGTTTTTAAAAGTTGCACTTCTCCTGAGAAGCTAGTCTCTGATTGAAGAACACAGGTTGTTTTTTGTGAGATAATCTGAATCCAACTATTCCACAATGTCAAAAGGTGCAATTCTCCCTCTTACCTGCACCACCATCGTAAAACAGGGTGACTCAGTAAAGAGAGACATGGAACTTCCTGAGCTGGCAGAGGCTGGGAGTGCTGCAGAATCTCTAGGAGACGGGAGTGCTTTTTTTCCTTTTACTCCCTTTCCCATCTTCCAAACCGGCAGTCAGAATTGCTACAGTGGCAAGGTGGGGGAATGCAAGAATTTCAGAAAAGATGCACCCTCTATCTCAAAATCTCCAATTAATGTAATAGACCTAAAATCATTGGACATTGCACCGGACTGGTACTCGGCTGGATTCTTCTCTTCCTTCACCCTTAAATCTTCATCCAAGAACCAGGGATTTAGAATTTCTCTCTTTCAAGACCCCACTCTTTGCTACAGTGAATGCTCACAAGAAGAGATCCTAACACCAGCTCTGTTTTTAATTGTCAACCTGGAAGCTAAAACAATCCATTTGATCACTCCTTTTACATTTTATGGAAACTTGACATGATCAATTTGAAGTTTCATGAGGAAGAGCGGATCCTTATGTCACCGTAAAATCAAACAACCCCCTCCACATTTTTAACTGAATGAGTTAAAGCAAATTTCCTTGAAATTTGGCCTTTCTCTACCAACCATCCCATCCCTTAAGTGTGAGCATGAGCAGACAAGGAGGCACGCTTCTGTGCTTTCCCTCTGCCACTTTCTGCCTGTAAGTCTCCATTCAGTTCTCAATAGGAAGTTCCCTTTTCTCCATTATGATTCCACTTTATGGGAGGGTTATTCTCCTTCTCTGTTTCTTAGACCTTGTCCTGTAGACGGGAACGGGGGAAGGAGCCCAGACGTGGCAACACATTCTCAGGCTCCTGCAGGACCGCCATGGCTTATGATGACTCCAAGAAAAAAGAAGGTATGACTGCTTCATAATCCGAGAGGGTGTTCACAAAGGGGACCCTCTACGATCCCTGCAAGCCCACGGAGTTGAGAGAGTGGGAAAGGAAGCCGGTGTCCTGCATCGCAGTACAGAATGTGAAGCCCTAGGGCATCAGGCTGGGTTTCTGCAGCATTCCAAGTCTCTCAAGGTCACAGGAAGTGAGATACTGGGACTAGAACATGGGTTTAACAGGTGGTATTTCAGACCGCTAACACCATCACTGAGTTCTACCTTTGCAGCATTTATTGTCCCCATCCTCCATAGAACAGGAATGGGGATAGAAATTGAATCTTCTTCACAGCACCATAGTAATTTCATTTTAAACTCAGCGGAATTTGCAGCTTCTTCTATTTGGGAGAAAGATACCAAGACTAGGAATGGATTCTTGAGAGGGTACTGTACAGTGCCGAAACTTTTTCCTGCAGCTGGGGAAGTGCAGTGCACAAATTCCTAGTCCAATAATCTTTTGGTTTTTTGTACATCAGTCTGTTTCAACTTTGGCCTCTTTGATTGTGTTGCATTTTATGTGGAATGAATTTGCTTCCACTGTTCCTTAATGGGGTGTCTCAATCTTTTCGTTTCTCACCACGCCCACAAATGCTAGAGTGCTTAGAGAGTGACCGAAGTATTGACGACGTGGGGCTGGCAGCAGGTAGAACCCAGCGAGAGAAGAAACGTTCTTACAAGGATCTGCTGCGGGAAGAGGAGGAAATAGCAGCTCAGGTCAGAAAGACTTCAAAGAAAAAGTTGAAGGTGAGAAAATGTACTGAAAAATCATCTGTTGGGATTGGGGAGGTGGGGAGGTAAGTTTGCTGTTTTCCTTTTGTAGATATGACCAGCATAGGACTAAGGAAAGTGGAAGGAATACTTCACATTACCTAGTGGAAGCATACAGTTTCAAAGAGTAGTATTGATTAGCTGTGAGGGGAAGTCAAGCTCAGTTATCTGTGATGTGGGCCTCAGGATGGATGATTAGGGAGATCCCACCCCCAAGCCATGAGAGGCATGAGAGAGCAGGCTTTGTAAATAGAGACCTGCTTGGATATACAAATCCTGATCCACCCCAATCAGCTTACTTTCAACCACCATCTGCAATGCAGTGATCCTCACCCACAGTTCTGGGGCCACCCAATAAGCTCTTTAGAAGCCATCCCTGCTGCAGCCTCCACCAGTGATCAGTTGTTTGGGAGTCAACCCTCCAACAGCTGGTTGGCGGCTGGCAGGAGAGCTCGGCAGAACAGATGGTTGATTGGCAGCCAGCATGAGAGCCCCCCAAAGAGCAGTTCCACAGGGCTCCCCTTCCAGCTGCCAGTCAGCTGCTTCTCCTGCATTTGAAATCCACATCCGATCCATCAGCTGCAAAAAAATGATCTGTAGATAATCCACATATGTATATCCAAGGATTTGCGGGGCTGAATTTGTAAATTTTAGTATAAAAAAGTTTATTTTGAACATTAAGGTTAGATAGATAACCTTCAGAATTTGAACAAAATACATGAATTGATGCATTGTTGTCATCCTGATTCTGCAAACAGCCTGAAATGTAGCTCTGAGAGGTGTTAATACTGAAACCTAATAGTGACAATTTAAATATTCTCTTTAAGCTGAAATTTCTGCTGCCTATTGTCAGCCCAGAAGTTACTAATTTGAGGTTGGGGAGGAGTGGGGCTTAATACTATTGCTAGTGTGTAAATTTTTTTCTTTCTTTCTTTTCCACCACTCAAATGGAATTCCCCAAACAAGCTTCATTTTTAAATTTCAAAGTATTCAATGAACAGAGAATGTATTTAGCAACAAATACGGGTTTTCATCGCCTTTCCTTCTCTGATTCCAGGACAGCGACCTGTTGTTCCTGGGGACAGAATCTCACAAGAAGAGGAAGCACTCCTCTGATGAGTTCTTCTACGGAGGTAAGGACAGGAAGCCTGCAGGATAAGCAGGAAGACTGATCGGTGACTGGAGTGGGAATGCTGCTAAGTGTTAAGGGAAGTGAACAGAAAGCCCTTACTTGAACAGGAGAGACAGGACTAATATTTTTGGGGTTCAGAATAAGAAATTCTCATTTGCAGTACGAGGATCTCCCGCCTTTTTGACCAGTCACTGTTTTCTAGAACATCCAGACATGCCAACTGTCACAAATTTGTCATGAGAGATGTGTTTTCTATATAAAATTGTCACTCATGATCTCAGGATAGAACTCTCACATGTCAGGATCTTCTTTAGCCATGGCTGAAAAAAAAAATCCTGACATTTGAGAGTTCTATCATGAGATCATGGGTTAGGCTTACTTTTACTTAGCCATTGCTGTCAGTCCCATGAGCAGGTGCTTCTGCTGTCAGGCTCCCTGTCCCTTCCTCATGGAGCTGACAGCCAGAGCCTGGGCAGCAGGGCTCTGGCTGTCAGCCTGGGAAGTGGGAGTGGGGACCCCAACGCAACTCCACCCGCTCTCCCCCCCAGGCCTGGGAAGGATGAAGAACCCTAAGAGGAGCAGAAGTGAGGCTGGGAGGGCTGAACTATGGCCTGGAGGCTGCAATGGGGCTGAAATGAGAATGGGGGGATGTATTGATGGTGGGTACTGAGCAGATGGGGTGAGTGCTGGAGAGGTGAACTGAGGATGGTGGGTGTTGATAGGATAGGGGGGCTGACCTGATGGGGTGGTGATGATGGGGGCTGGGGACTGAATTGAGAGGGTACTGGAGGACAGGATTACTTGCTGGGCAAGAGACAGGCAGATGTGACGGTGAGGACTCCTGCACCAGAGGCCAAAATATACCTTGTACATGTAGGAGAGTGGGCAATGCTAATTGTCCCATGCACACACTCTGGGGATGGGCAGGGGTAGTTCAAAAGTCAAGAGACTATATTGCATGTTTCAGGTCAATCTTTTTAAAAAAAATCTCATGGTTTTTGGGCCAATTTCATGGTTTTGGTGGGGTCCAATTCATGCTTTTTGGTCTCTTGAAGTTGGCGGTACTGCACATCTCTCCATGTGTGGCTTTTGTGCTTTTTTTCCTCTTTGAAAGATCAAGATATGGATTTTCTTCACTTGTAAACTATGTGGATAGGGACTGTCTTTTTGCTCTGTTTAAACAGTATCTAGCACAACAGGGTCCTGGTCTTTAATTGGACTCCTTGGTGTTAAAACAGGAAAAATAATTAATAGTGTTACATGTAATACTCAAGATAATAATGGCTCCTCTGAATTTTCAGTCACTGTGTGTGTGCGCCATGAGATGGTCAAACCAGTCTCTCTGAGTTTAATCTGTACACAAAGTTATCCTAACAGTTGATACTCCTATCTAGCAGGGAGCCCACAGTTTCCATTTCTCTGTAGCCTTGTTTCTTGTGACTAGTGTAATGGCAGTCTTTCTTTGCAACAAGATTCAGAGGACTCCTCTCAGCTAGAAAGGTGACCATTTAACCTGAAGTGTGAGGAATATTGGGGGATTCTGAACCCTTTTATTCAACCCAGCATAGAAGATAAGTTATATACTTTCTTGCCTCCGATCGATTTATTTTGTTTTTTTCAGACCTTTCGCCTTTGGAGTTGTCAACAAAGAAGAAAAAATCGGTGTCAAGCCCCACCTCTTCTGACACAGCCATGGATCTTCTGAAGGCTATCACCTCACCTCTTGCCACAGGCTCCAAGTCCTCAAAAAAGACATCGGAAAAATCATCCTTCTCTTCTTTTGCTGCCACTGGCTATTCAGAGAGCAAGAAGGAGCACCATAAGAAGAAGCTGAGTGGTAGTAGTGGAGAGCTTTCTTTGGATGATGGCAACTACCACAAATCCAAAAAGATGAAGCCACTCTATGTAAACACAGAGACGCTGACCCTGCGTGAGCCTGATGGCTTGAAAATGAAGCTCATCCTTTCACCTAAAGAGAAAGGGGGCAGCACAGTAGATGAGGAGTCATTCCCATACTCTTCACCACCAGCAGTAACAAAAAAATCTTCCAAGAAATCAGCTCGAGATGACCAAGGCTCATTCCTCCTAGGTCATGAACTTCAAAGCTTCCTGAAATCAGCCCGGAAGAAACACAAGCCACCAGCAGACCCACATCCACCTCAAGTCCCTGAAGGATTTGGCCCTGACACCTCCCTGTTCTCAGAAGGTCATGGAAGTGAGTATGACCTTTCAGGAATGGAGCCACCATTGGAATCAGGTTCATCATCTGGTGGGGAGCTGGAGGCTGGAGAGCTGGTGATAGATGACTCCTATCGGGAGATCAAGAAGAAGAAGAAGTCAAAGAAAAGCAAGAAGAAAAAGGATAAGGAGAAACACAAAGAGAAGAAGCACTCCAAATCTAAGAAGAGTTCTGGATTCTCTGCCTCTATGGCAGTAGCAGAAGTTATGGTGGCACCACCACCACCACCACTGGCTCCCCCCAGCACTCCATTTGTCCTTCCTGTGCCTCCCCCACCACCTCCTGTTTTCCACACAGATGGACAAAGTGAGAAGAAAAAGAAAAGAGAAGAGAAGGAGAAAGAAAAAGCTGAGAAAGCGGAAAGGGATAAAGAAAAGGTAAAGAGCTGTAGCAGATAGATAACAAAAAGTGACTCCTAAAGGCTGTGACATGGGTAACACTGGGGAAGATACCCTGTATTTTACACCCATAGAATTGGCCACTGAACTGGTACTGTTGTTCCAGAAGCTGAGCTTTTGGTGGGTTGGTTGTTTGTTTTAAATAACCCAAATATTTCATGCTCTCGTTATTATGAAGATAACCTTCAAAATGTGAGTCAAGTATAAACTGAAACAGTAGTAGAGGCATGAACTGTCTTGTCCATCTCAAATGGATGTTAACTCTGAAACCTAAAGATGAAAAATTAAGTATCAACACTAATTGTTTCGCTGTTGAAATATTTTTGCCAAACATCAGTTTTTGTGTGATATACACAACTATGTCTCATGGCATAAACCATCTCTAACTCTGTCTAAAAGGAGAAGAAAGAAACTTCTCCTATTAAGTTATATTATAATTGCCCTTTATGGGGGTTCTTCCATCTTTTCCGGAATCATCTGATTCCGGTGCTAGGCGGGCGGTGGACCAGTGGCCACGAGCTGGTAAAGTATGACAGGGGTCAAGGGAAAGCAACTCTATGCTGAAGGTGAAGCTGTTTGTCCATTATCTCTTAAATTAAAGAAAAATAAGATATTAATTTTGTGGAGGGACCATATTTCCAATTCCATCCTGTGCTGAGATTCTAGAACATCAGATATCCGTGGATACGTTCTAAAACTGCGAGTGGGGAAAACTTCTGACAGTCTGAGTGGTGTGGCAGTAAGTAGAAGAGTGTCATCTGGCAGTATCCGTATGGGAGAGGTGACAAATTAGACATAGAAAGTATGAGCTGAATTGTATCAGGAATTAAGGAGGAATAACCAAAGTGAACCAGTTTATAACTTCCCTCACAAAATAAAATAGCTTAAATATAATCTTGGAGCCTTTCTCTGAGCACAGATTGGCAACCGCTTCTGCCATCACAGTTGGTGTACTGCTAGTTTCTTACTCCATCAGGAGTCCTAATAGAGGGTCTGATTTGTGAGGACTGAGTTGAATTGACAGATCTATTTGATGTCCTAGGCTACATCTATACTGTGAACTTGGGGTGTGATTCCCATGTTCATCTACATATACCTCCAGTGTCAATCAGGTTTACTGGGCACAGCTTAGCCATGCCTTCACTGCCCCTGTTTGGGCTACTGAGGCTACGCTGCTGTTGGTACTCACACTAACTTGATGATGGCTAGCGTAAACATGTATCCTTTAGCAGGGCATCTGCACTCTTAGCTCATGTGGTAGAAACAGTCCTAAGAACAGAAGCAGAAGTGGTGCTGTGGGCTATAATTGAAGTTTGTCACTAGGACTATGTTGATCCTGAAGCAGAATAGCAGGGGTTGCTTCAGGTCAAGAATGAAACGCATTGGCAGAGATCTTGGAGGAGTAAAATATATTATCCTTAAATTTAAATAGGTTTCAATATAATTAAAAAATCGTTACTGCTTTCTTTTTCCTTGTGACTAGCCAAAAAAGAAGAACATGTCTGCCTACCAAGTGTTCTGTAAGGAATATCGGGTGACCATTGTGTCTGAGCATCCAGGAATAGGTAAGAGAATGACCAAGCCTCTTCTGTTCTTGTACATCTGTAACTGAGACAGTCCAGTCGGAGTGGTTACCAGGGGATATTCTTTCTTTGTCCCAATACCCACTCTTGTTGCTGCAGTGCAAAGAGTCTTTCAGGATGGTTTAAATAAGAGGGAGCAAAGCACGAAGAAGAGGCTCCCATGAACTGATAACATGGTACTTCAACCGAACTGTGAATTGGTTACATGTTTGGTCAAACCTCACTTCTTTTACTACCCAACTCTCTCCAGTAGTGTGTTGTGCAGCCTCCCATATACACATATTCCCCAGTGCAGCTGTACGTGCCCAGCATCCATCTGTTGTTTTGGGCCAGCGGTTGGCAACCCCCGGCACGCGTGCCAAACGTGGCATGCTGGCTGAGCCTGAGCGGCACCGCTTGGGCTCCCATGCTGGCCCCGCCTCCCCCAGCATGGCCTGGAGCCACAAGAGCCGTGTGCCACGGCTCCAAGACCCCGCTTGCCATGCATCCCTGCTGGGGAGTGCAGCCAGCAGGGAAAAAGAAGCTGTGGCACGGGGCTGCTGGCCCCGCCCCCTGCTGGGCAGGGCTGCTGAAGGGGAGCGGGGCGGGTCAGCCCACCCAGAGCCACTGCTCTCTGCAGGAGCCAGCCCTGGCCATGACCCGGAAGAGGGCGGGTCAGCCTGCCCGGAGTCGCCACTGCTGGCAGGAGCCGGGGCCAGGAACCGGAGGCCACCTGCCAGTGGGTGTCAGCCCTGGCCCCGGCTGGGAACCAGAGGCCTGGCTGTGCCCTCTTTTGGCCCCACCCCTGCCACCTGCTGAGGGTGCGGTGGCCGGGGCTGGCACAGGGGCTGGCAAAGGTTGCCAACCCCTGTTTTAGGCTGAGACTATAGGAAATAGGATCCAAGCATGGGTAGTTCAGTAGTGGTACAGGCTCTTTCCTGAGGGAAGCATGTGCATGGGTCAGTTTCCTGAACTTTCAGTATTTATACAAACTTTCCACTGTCTTCTCTTGGTTGATTTTTTTATATATATATATATCGTATACATATAATATATATTTTAATTAACCTTCCCCTTTTATTGCTCCCTCCCCTTTTCCTCTTAGATTTTGGAGAGCTGAGCAAAAAACTGGCAGAAGTATGGAAGCAGCTGCCTGAGAAGGATAAACTAGTATGTATGCCCCTTGAGATACTTTTTGTAGAATAAATTCTATAAATGATTTGCCCAGATCACCTCACGCTGCCAGTACTGTCTTCACAGTGTAGGTGCCCTGGGTGGTACAGTAATACAAATAAATGCGCAACCCCTCGCAGTACGGGAATTGGGTGATCTCAGCCCCATGCTAACAAAAATGTATTGTTTCTGTTTGTGAGAATTGCTTAGTTAGTCAGCTACCCATAAAGTCACCCCACCGCTCAAATCCCGGTAGCAGGATTGCCTAATGGTTTGAATCCTGCCTGCCTTTCTGTGTTCTGTGCAGGTTTGGAAGCAGAAAGCTCAATATCTGCAACACAAGCAGAATAAAGCTGAGGCCACAACAGTGAAGAGGAAAGCAGCCTCATCAGAGGGTGCCCCAAAAGTGAAAGGTAATAAACACACCCCATTTGTTCAAGCCTTTAAGAAGAGGGAAGAGTATTATCTGTGCATTAGAGAATAGAGAGAGCATCTCCTGCTCTTTACCACTTTCCTCCCCAAGAGCTTGGGTGTGATGTAAGATTATCCTGTTATCAAAAAATGATCCTTCTATAGGACTGAGGAGTAGAGTTAATAGGTTCCAAAAGGGCATTTGGTCCAGGCCTAAGCTCTGAAGATGGTACCATTCATACAGTACTGTGATGATGGCTGTGTAAAGCACGACAGAGCAGGAGGGAAGTCTTGGTGGGTGGTAAATGTTGAAATTAAACAAATGATATGGCTAGTTTAGCATCTCTGTTTAATTAATCTTCCACTACCTCTACATTAATATTAATTAATATATTAATATTAGTTACTAATACAGTGCCAAGAAGCAGGATTCGTGCTTTGCAAGAGAGAGGTCCCATCCCCAAAGAACTTACAATCCAAAGAGACTCGTCAGTAATGGAGTGAGAGAGAGAAGCTAACAAGATTTTTTTTTAACTCATCTCTTTAAAGCTTCCCCAACAGGTATGCTTTCTCCTCATAAGAAGTCGCCTTCAAGCACTGTGGTGTTATCCTCCTCACCAGCCAAAGTCCCTGAGACAGATCCCATTGATGTAGCTGCACATCTACAGTTGCTAGGCGAATCTCTGAGCCTCATTGGACACAGGCTGCAAGAGACAGAGGTGTGTACAGAGCCAGTACCAAATCAGGAAATCGGTCACGTAATCCCAACATAGCGTGTGTGTAGTCTGGACTCTAAATTGCACTGAGTTTAATGGCAACAGAGTCCTGTGGCACTTTTAAAGACTAACAGATTTGTCTTTCTACAATAGACTAACACGGCTACCCCTTTAGAATTTGAGTTTAATGGGTAACAGTGTAGTCTCACCCCCGCTATCCTGCACACTTTATCACCAATAAAACAAACATACTTGAACTGCTTTTCCCCAGCATCCCAACTGGGAATTCTGTTGAAGGCAGTAGCTCCCACCATTATAAAGGTGAAAACCTCTTCCATCACAATTGGATGTAGGAAAGTAATTCCCTCCTCCAAAAAGCACCTCACCTTAGGGCAAGCTTAGCCACACTCTTTAATCTTTCAATCCTGAGAGGCAATATTCTTCAGTATGCTTCCTATTTCTGGGTCTGGGTTTAAATAAGTCTTATCGCCGTCAGCGACAGAAAGTGATTATTTTTCAAATCACAAAAATTGTGGACCTAACAAGACGCACTTAATCTAGTGCACTCTGACTTTATTTTCTGTTCTTTCCTACCTTTTCCCTGTATTTGTACGTTGCCTATTGAGATCCTGTGCTATATTGTTTGGGTCAGTGATGCATGTGTATGAAGTACCCATTATGGTTTTGTTACTGTCTAAACAGAAGAGAGAGAAGTGGGTTTGCTGGGTAAGCCTGAGAGAGAACCTGTGGTATTTCTGAGAGAATCGATTTTTGTGGTAACAGGATTGCAGTCTCTACTCCTCACACCTATTCAGTTCCTTTTCCCTTCTTTATTTCCAGGGGATGGTGGCTGTATCGGGAAGTTTATCTGTACTTCTAGACTCTATTATCTGTGCCCTGGGCCCTTTAGCATGTCTGACCACACAACTACCTGAGCTGAATGGTTGCCCTAAGCAAGTTCTGGTAAGTTTCCATCTGGTTCTTATTTCAGTTCTAGATCCATTAGTCTCCATGGGAAGAAAACTGGAGTCCTGACTAGCATGGCTGTGTGACACTAGTAAACCTCTACTGGTACACAGATGAATAAAGAGTCCTGCTAGTGCACTGTTACTATGGGAAGTATTTAAGTGCAGGAATTCACTAAGTTCTGCTGTCGAATATTGTGCAATAGCTTTTCAGTAAAAGATACAGAGATGCTAACAGATCAAGGGAACTTGACCTAACCTTTATTCCATTTATTGCAGTACTTGCTGCTCCGGTTTCTCAGTGACTGAAGCACTAAATCTGGAGCAAATAAAACTGTGTGCATGGCAGACATTTTAATAAGCTCCAAGTTTACATAAGAATTAAAAGGACCTCTCCAACTGGTTTATATACCAGTTCTTATTTAATGGTGTAAACATTATTCCAGTGATCTGCAATTAATTCATGATTTCTTACGTAGAAGGTGGCTACCTCAAAAAAATTGGTAAACTCCTCCAAGCAGAGGAGGTGTGTTGTGGTCTATCACTTATAGCTGTTGAGTAAACAGCTGCATATTCTCTCCTCCATTCCTAAACCACATTTCATAGTGAGCCTTCATTGGGCAATTTGCACCACAAGTGTAGCATGGTGGCAAATGCAAAGTGAGAACATGAGAGCAGAGAGAGGGACAGAAGTCAGAGCCACCAGCTAGGGAGATGAACAGCACAAAGAGAGAGGAAAGAAACAGGAATCAGAAAGAGAAAACATTACCAGTCAAATACACAGGAAATAGATAAAATGGAAATCTGACAAGGAAGAGAAGAGAGAGAGAAATATATGGGAAGAAAATGAGAGATAAGGCAAATGCTCCAGGATTATGTGAGTGGTCTTGTTTTGGGGGTTAGTTCTGACACTTAACTCATCATAGGAAGGGATATCTAAAAAAAAAAAAAAAAAATTGCAGCAGCTTCTGCTGTAAACTCGGAGCTAGAGTGGCTATGGGTACATCCACTATTATGTCAGCCAGGCGCTATGTAACTGTTGGACAATGCATCCTATCATTGTCTCTCCTACTTACCAAAAGCATTCTGAGCACTGGCACCCCCTCTCCACATTGTTGATGAAGCTGAAAACTGGAACCTCTTTTTATGTCTGTTAAAGAGCAAACAGCTGTAAATGGGTTAAGACACTGTTAGATAAGTTCTAAATTAGTTGTTACCATTCAAGAAAGAGATCTTGGAGTCATTGTGGTTATCTCTCTGAAAACATTTACTTAAGGTGCAGCAACAGTCAAGAAAGCTAACAGAATGTTAGGAATCATTAGGAAAGGGATAGATGATAAGACAGGAAAAAATCATATTGCCTCTTTATAAATCCATAGTATGCCTGCATCTTAAATACTGCATGCAGATCTAGCCATCCCATCTCAAAAGATCTATCAGAATTGGAAAAGGTTCAGAAAAGGGCAACAAAAATTATTAGCTAGTTGGAAAAACTTCCATATTAGGAGAGATTAATAAAGTTGGGACTTTTCAGCTTTAAAAAGAGACAGCTAGTGGGAGATATGATAGAAGTCTATAAAATCATGACTGGTGTGGAGATTGTAAATATGGAAGTGTTATTTAATCCTCATAACAAGAACTAGGGACCACCAAATGAAATTAATAGGCAGCAGGTCTAAAATGAATACAAGGAAGTATTTCTTCATTCCACCCTCAGTCAACCTGTGGAACTCCTTCCCAGGGGACGTGATGAAGGCCAAGACTATAATGGGGTTCAAAAAAGAACTAGTTCATGGAAGCTAGGTCCGTCAATGGCTGCTAGCCAGATGGGATTGCTGTTTGCCAGAAGCTGGAAATGGGCAATGGGATGGATCACTTGAAGCACCTGGCATTAGCTACTGGCAGAAGACAGGATACCGGGTCAGATGGATCATTGATCTGACCCAGTATGGCCATTTTTATGTAATCTTTCATGTCTGGAGACATAAGCTCAGACCACGTCACAAGTACAGTTAGCTTGGTAGTTCCAGGCTAGTTTCCTATTTGACATTTGCCCACATCAGTAAACCTGCTGTCCCCACACATGAGCTAGAGTTGGCAGAGCTTGTAAGCTACTGTTTATCTCTTCAGCCAGTAGGTGGCACTGCTGAATTAAAGGACCTATCAAGAGGACCTACCAACATTCCACTTTCTTTCTTCAAGCATTAACCGGAAGGGGTGTGTGTCAAAGATACCGCTACCTGAAATTTGTCAGCCAAAACTTTTTCAGCAAAGGATGCAAATTCGGCAACACTAAAACATTTTTCAAATTTGTTGAATTATTCAGTTAAAAAGAATCAGAAAAAGGCAAAACAATTCATTTTGACATTTTCCAAATGAAATGCTTTGGCGTTTCAGTTTGAAATGATTTTTCCAAATTTCCTTCAATTTTATATAAAAAGAAATCAAAAACCTTTTTAAGAGGATGGACATTGAAATGAAGCATTTTGGCTTAGATTGGGCTCCCCACTACAGAAAGGATGTGGACAAATTAGAAAGAGTCCAGCGGAGGGCAACAAAAATGATTAGGGGGCTGGGGCACATGACTTATGAGGAGAGACTGAAGGAACTAGGCTTATATAGTCTACAGAAGAGAAGACTGAGGGGAGATTTGATAGCAACCTTCAACTACTTGAAGGGTTGCTCCAAAGAGGAGGGAGCTAGGCTGTTCTCGAGGGTAACAGAGGACAGAACAAGGAGCAATGGTTTCAAATTACAGCTGGGGAGGTCAAGGTTGGATATTAGGAAAAACTTTCTCACTAGGAGGGTGGTGAAGCATTGGAATGGGCTATCTAGGGAGGTGGTAGAATGTTCATCATTGGAGATTTTTAAGGCTCAGTTAGACAAAGCTCTGGCTGGGATAATTTAGGGGGAGTGGTCCTGCTTTTTAGCAGGGGGTTGGACTAGATGACCTCGTGAGGTCCCTTCCAACCCTATGATTCTATGATTCTATGAAATACTTTGTCTGGCTCAAAATGAAATTTTTTTCAATTTGCTGAAAATTCTGAAAAACCTTTTTTTGGGTCCCCCCAAAATGAGTTTTTTATTTTTTTTTTTTCCTGGAATTGCCAGAGAACTGAAAAGTCTGTTAATCATCTAGCTCTAGTCTGAGGCATATTTTGGGTTGCCAGCCGCACATCTGGGATTACTGGTGTGTTGCAGTCATAAACACTAGACAGACTGGTTGGAATATGTTTTCTGACATACAGGGGGACCACACCAATGTCCTTCAGGCTGCCCACAGCATTTGCAAAGAAAATCCAGAGCCCAGACCAACTTTTTTCCCTTCCACCTTCCTTTTGAAATATTTTCCTTTTTTCCTATTACAAATTCTAGCTGAGGTTTTTCATGTGTGTGTGTGTGGAGGGGCGGCGGGGTAAAGGCAGGGCATTTCTCCTAGATTCCTCTACTACTTCCATCACCCTGGGTTGGGTCTTTCCTCACTGATCTTCCCTCTGGAGGCTGTGGGTATGGATTGCTTCCCAATTCATCAACACTGCTCCTTGCACTGGCCAGCTGGGATGAAGAATCACTTTAAGGCAATATGAGTGTTTCCCTTACTTCCAGTTGCCCCCACTGTTCTCGCAGTCCCTGAAACTATCTTTCAGATAGGTCTCCTTGTATTTTTTCAAAGGTTAGCCAATAGTACTTATAATGTCTAAGAGAACAGAGTCTGACATGATAAAAAATTAAGACAAGATGGGGATCCCCAAACTGAAGTATTGTTTCGGTAGGTTTTGGGTTCACAACCAGTTTTTAAAATATTTTAAATGCTCTCTTTCCAGTCAAACACACTAGACAACATCGCCTACATCATGCCTGGACTCTGACAGGAAAGGATCCTGGGATGTACCCGCTTCCATATTACTGACTTGTGTATATAGGCACTGTACCGGCACTCTCTAAGGGCTTTGTGTATAGGGTTTTTAAGTTTTATATCTGTATAGTATATACATAGGGTTGTAACTATTTTACTTTTATTAATTTTATGAAAAGTTATGAAGTGTAAGCTGAGAGAATTCTTTCGTGTTGGTGAGAGAAACCTGTTCAATGTGTTCTTCAGTCTGAAGGTTTTTTGCATGGTTGAAATTCATAAAACTTTTGATATATCAGCCTTAAATCAAAAGAAGCCTTTTATTGGGAACTGGTCTGAGCACAGACTGTCTCCTGATGGACAACTACACATGCTAGTTTATTTTGGACCAAGCAATATCACTGGACTCCTCACCAGCCCTGTTTCTACCCACTGAAATAGTACTGCTCTGGGGGAGGACTGGATAGCTGATGGAATATAGAGACCTTGACCTCTAGATCATTTCTTTAAACACCAAGATCATTAGTGACTGAAAGCTGTGACTGTCGGCTGGCTGGCTGGGAGCTGATGTTGAAATAGTTGTGCAGATGGTGAAGAATCTGTATCCTTCTAGTGGACTTGCACTTGCATCATCATTAACACTAGACGCCAGCCTCAGAAGAAGGTCAAAGATTGAATGGACTGAGGAGAGTAAACCACCCCCTAATTCCTCCAGATCAGGGCTGGGCCACTCGGGTGTGGAGGAGAGAGCAATAGATGGGAGAAACTTGCACTGCCTCTGCCCATCTGTACCTATTTTGTAAATAGAAGAATTTGTTTCTAAGAGTGTTGGTCCCATCATCTCTTTCACCAGCGGTGTTAAAAAGAATTGTGGAATCCTCCTGGTGCTGCTGTATTATCTAGAGAGGTTCTTGCTACGCAGAACATCGATTGAGTGGACAGATCCCTTCTGAATTCCTTCTCCTCCAAAGAGCTGGAGGAAAGCAGGTTACTTTGGAGAAGAAGGAATTCATGTAAACGTGTGTGGTATATTTAACTTTTACCAATATCTGTAATGGATTTTAATGTATCTTGTATACTTCTGTATATATATATGTGTGTGTGTGTGTGTGTGTATGTATGTATATATATATATATATATATAATTTAAAAACAAAAAAGACTTCCCTACACCAGTCGTGTATAGAAGATATGAATTAGCTGTGCTCACTCCCCACCCTGCAGTAATTAACTGCTCTTGTATCCAGCATGGACTCTGTAAGGGGGAATAGCAACAACAGTCCTTGTGAAGAATAATATGGCCAGGGATGTTGGGTGGAAGTTGAAATGGGGAGACCCTTTTATTCTGGCCCCAGCCACCCCATACCTCATGCAGGTTTGTAAGTAGCAGAAACACACTTCTGATTCTATTTTGACTTCTAGTTTCTCTCTTTTCCAGGGCAGCTGGAAGAGAGCTGTACCTCACTATGACTGAGCTCTAAATCTATAGTGTTTAAGCAAATCCTCAGGTGTGTGGAGGGAGGCTTCCACCCAAAGCTCTGAATTGTGTAGTCCCCCGTTGCACATACAGAACAGAATCTGTCTTGTAGGGCTTCTTCTCTTCCCAGTTCAATGCTGTTTTATTGGTCAGTCAGCAGGGCTGGGTTAATGGATGAAACAGAAGACTTTTATAGAGCATATAGAAGATCTGGGCCCAAGCATCAGATCCAAGCATGCACAGCTCAAAAAAATGTGACTAATCTCAAGCAGCATTTGAGGGAGCTTCGGGTGGGAATGGGCAGAGATCTCAGTGTGGCTTCCGGCCCTTCAACAAAGCCTGTATTCTCAAAAATGGCAACAAAAACAAAAAAAAACCTGACTGTTTCCAGCTCTCCACAATGGAGATTATTGTAATGAAGGATAGATACTCAGATCTCTATTTAAGGAACAAAAAGGGAGTTAATCATCTTTAGCTTTTGCTATCTCTATAATAATGAACTCTTGAAGAGTTTAAAAAAGAAACAACCACACACTCAAACCCTAATGTATTGTATTTTTATTTAAAATTTGTAAACATTTTATATAATCTGTATCTTGTGGTATTTAGTACTAGAGGGAAAACTTTGGACTGAAACCTAACATTTTTTTATATTTTTGTTATTTTTCTTGCCATTTGGTCCAAATTGCATTACAGTTGTATAAAGAAACTTTTTTGTACTGTACTTACATATAATTTTTTTAACATTTGGAGTTTGTGTCATTATTTTGTATTTATAATGGGCTCTGCATCTTCTCCCCAACAAAGGTGGTTAGTAGTGTTTAGCATTACTAAATAGAGCACAGTTGTCTGTTTTATCAGCCTCTCCTGCTGTTTTACGGGAAATGTGTTCTAACACCTCATTTTTAGTCATGCAATCTACTTGATCTCTCTCTTGAAGATTACTGATAATTATTTAGAGCCATACTTCTTAACAGCTTCAATGAGAGATATGCCTGAGAGTTGTCATCTAGTATTGCAAATATCCCACTATTGAGCCATTTTCCTGCTCCTGTTGCCTTCCTTGCTGCTCAGTTCATGTGTTGCAAGCAAAATAGTTACTGGCTGTTCAGGATCAGTATGATAAAACA
Source organism: Pelusios castaneus (assembly GCA_007922175.1). NCBI lineage: Eukaryota > Metazoa > Chordata > Testudines > Pelomedusidae > Pelusios > Pelusios castaneus. Next base: position 15,564,300 of record ML685814.1, on the reverse strand, counting down.
CCAGTTACAGGAAAGGGATACACAAACAACAGGAACATATATTCTTTTAAAAGTTCCCGTTGTCAGGAGTTGAGACTCCTGAGCCAGTTGAAGCCTCGGAACTTGTTTGCAGGGATGTCTTCACCACGATGTTACAGAATATGACACTTCACCAACTCAAATTGTATTCTTTGTATTTCATCACAAGTTGACAAGAGACAAATTTTAAAATACAGAACCACCTACCCTCACCCGTTTCAACACTCCAGGAAAACCACTGCCTGATGTTGAGAACTACTGAACAGAGGTTGGAGGAAAAACACTTAAAGAGTGAGGGGGGTAGTCACTTCCTTCTACCATCATATGTGAAATATTGTAAACTCTAACGCTAAAAGAATCAGCATTTAGAACTGTTCTGTGTACATTAGAAACTGCAGGCTGCATTTTAATCCACCACTCGCTCTCAACCTAGCAAATATAAATTAGTTGGAGCTGGTGTTGGCCAATTAAAAAAGAGCTTATGTGGAGAGGAGTGTCTTAACTTCCCCACTGGGCTTCCTATAGCAAAGGAAGCAGTTCTTTCTATCACTCTTCAACAGCCTCCATCCAGTCATCAGTGACAATAGATGTAATAAGTCTGGCTTGATTCAGAGTCAAGTAGAACCCAAGCTGTTAGGTCTGTTTCAAGAAGAGATAGGGCACATATGTGGGGTACTGTCATGTGAATTAATAGCTGTTCGGGTTAAGACATTCATTAGTCCTTTCAGTGAAATCACATCCCAGAGTAACAGACCATGTTAAAACAATAAACTATTTGATTACTGCTTCTCCAAAAAGGCCTTTTGATTCTGAAACATTTTATAGAGGGACTTGCTCTTGAAATGCATATTGATGACTTTCAAATGTTTCCCTTGTATGGAAATAAGTGATAGATATTCTTTAGTATCCAGTGCTCTCATTTTCAGGAATAATAAATGTTTGGTATTTTGATTGCCCTATCTACTAAAGTCTGTTATATTTTGGTTGAAAACCATTTGTGTGCTGGACTTGGTATGAAAATTAGATCCTCTTGCCTGAAAATTTCCATTTTGGGTCATGAGCGTGAATCAGTTCCTGTGAGAGTATTCACACACTTTCCCCTTCTCTCACACATAACCTCTGAGGCAAAATCAGCCTCAGATCTATGTATCCACACAGAAATGGCATGCTTTAATTTAAACTAGTCAAGTTAAACTGGTGCAGCTTTTGTGTGTGCACTCTCTTCCATGGGTTTCAATGGACTGTATTGGTTTAACTTGTATTTGTAAATATATGGACAAGCCCACGTGCTATACACCAGGTGTAAACTGAGAATGTCCACACACACAGTTGCACCAGTTTCTCTGACTCAGCATAAAATAAGACCTGGTGCTAAACCAGTGTAACTTTTATGTAGACCAGGTCTTTGTGTGTTCATGGAGTCACTGCAGTCCTCCAACTTATCAGAGTAAATACAATTTTAAAATATTTTAACTGAACCACCTAACCATTCCCTGAAAACCTCCCTTCAGCAGCAGCCTGATGCCAGCTAACCTGTCTGCATGCTGAGCGTGACCAAACTGGGCAGTGCCATCACCCCTACCAGTTGCGCCTTACAGAGCATCAGGCAAAGGTGAGTATGCTCCCATGTGGTAGACTGGGAAACCAAAGGGTGGAGTGGGCAGGGTGCTGACCTGTGTGGATATTTTGAAGCCCCCTTTATGACCCTATAGCACCATGACTTGTTCTGGGGGATGTCTAGGGGGGCAAGTGTGAAACAGCAGGAGGGGATGTGGGGAATAGGCGCCTATATACGAAACAGCCCCCAAGAGAGGGACTGTCCCTATGGCAGGAGTGGACATCTGGTCTCTCTACCATGATCTGACGTCACCTCCGTGTGACGTAATCGGGAGGGCTAACGCTATAGACCCGCCCCGCCCCCGCTCTCACTGACGCGCTCTCCCCCCGCGGCGCCCTCCCTCCTGGAAGGGAACGCCGGTTGCTTTCGTCACGCATGGGCGGGGCTGCGAGCGAGACACGCCCCGGGCCCGACCCAGTGCAGGGCGGTCACGTGACGGGCGCTCGCGCTGTCAGCTGATTGATTCCCGGGCTGTGCGGCAGCTGCAATGGAGTTTCTTCTGGGCAGCCCCTTCAGCTCTCCTGTGGGGCAGCGCGTCGGTGAGTCTCTCAACCCCCACCTCGGCCGCTCGGACTCGGCCGCCAGCTTAACCCCCTCTTTGAAGCGGCTACAGCGGCGGAGTAGCCGCGAGCGGTTGGGCGGGTCCTACAAGCTCAAGGCGGGATGGACACAGCTCAGGCCAATAGGAAGGCGAGGTTGATTTGATTGAGCGCCAGCGACCAATAGGAAGTGAGTGAGGAGGAGGAGGGCCTTGGCGTTTGCCTTTTCAGCCAATCCCCGTGCTCGGGGGTCTCGGAAGTTTTCTTGTTTAAAGGGCCCCGGCGGCCCGAGGGACGAATGCCCCTTCCCAGGGGGTGGGGCAGCCTGGGAGCGGGTGGGGGTCGCGTTCACACGTCTGTTGGGGGGTGACCCTACAAGAACAAAACAAACCCGCGCCATCTGCCTGCCTGCGAGGGCCAGAGCGAAGTCACTGGAGCGGGTCGCCCCTATCTCGGTTGGAGAGGCAGGAGTCCGGGGGGAGGGAGAACAGTCCGTGCCTGCCTTTTGTGGGGAGGGGAGCGGCTGTCAGGGCAGCTGTGATTTCTGCTTCCTTTGACATGCTGCCACCCATCCCCAGTCCAGTGTGGGATTACTGGGGTGGCTCCTTGGCTAGTTGGGGGTGGAAGGACACATGCGCAGCTCACTGCAGCTTCACAGCCAGCTCTTCGGGGCAAGGGTTGTGTGCATGCTTCTCTGTAGGTTTATGGCACTGTAATAGCTGCACGCACCTGGCCTTGCTGTAATGCATATTCCTTACCTGGCTCCTCACATCATCTCCTCATGGAGTTATTCTGCCTGCTGCCATGAGACCCGTGATCGTTATGGATAGAAATCTGTGGGAAGCTTTGGCAAAATCTGTGGAATTACAAACAAAATCTCCCTGTTAGAATTTTCTAATCTGTTTAAGTGGACTCTCTTAATTAGGGCATTTTCCCAGGTTGAAGAAAGGGCTCATTCAGTGTAAACACTTTACAATTGTAGTACTGTATTGATTTCTCCTAATTGTTAGTTACTAGCCAGCATTTTTGCAGGATAAGGGTTTTTATGTAGCACCTTGGATTTACCCCAGTGTTTTACAGACAGATCAATACACATTCCCTATCCTATAAAGTTTCTAGGAAGGTAGGATGTCAAAGACATAAATCACATCTAAGAACTTCAGAATAAATAGTGTCTGATCCAAGACCTTGCAAATCTAGGAAGAACAGCATTCTTTTTGGCCTTTTGGTTGAGTTTAATTAAAAGAGGGGAAGAAATTAATATAAAGATAAGGAGCAAATAAGAAATGAGATAGAACAAGAATTTGGAAACTGTTAGAGAGAAAGTACAAGAAAGGACTAGAGAAACAAAGCAAGGAGGGTTACACAATAAGTTTTAAAGATATTTAACAGTGTTCTTCCACTGTTTAAAGAAGTGTATATAGGTGTCTCCTTGTATGGTAATGGTATAATACTTTTAATTTTTCAAGGAAACCTTGTGTCCCTGAGAGCTGTGCCTGACCTTGGTTTCTGGTTCTTTCCTTGTTTTCATGTCAGTTCCACAATGTTTAGTCTTGGGCTTCATAACCCTCTACAGACTTTCTTTGACTGCCTGAAGAGGACATTGATGACAAGCTTTTTAAGCACATATTCATCTCAAGAATCGTCACCACCACCAAGCTTCTCTCATTCCAAAGGGGTAGCCGTGTTAGTCTATTGTAGAAAGACAACAGAGTCCTGTGGCACTTTTAAAGACTAACAGATTTATTTATCGCATGAGCTTTCGTGGGAGAAAATCCCACTTCGTCAGACGCTTTGAAGATGGGAAAGTTACAGCGTCTGATGAAGTGAAAGCTTCTCTCATGTCAGAGTCGGAGACAGGCATTCCTCTCGGCCTCGGGCCTTCTACTTCATTCGATCTTAATTAGCTCTTCCTCACAAACATAGCTGAGCTTCTAGTTGGTACCATAGAAGAAGAGGAAGGGAGTTTACTTAGCTGATGAGGGGAGGGACAAGCAGATACCCACCTTTTCTCCCTTCTCTTCCCAGCCTGCCCCAGATTTGAAAACCCTCTGACGCCCACCAGAATTATCCAGTGGACTTCCCACTCTCCTTTGCCATGACATGGTATTCTATTCAGTTTCCTTCAGTGAAAACATGCTAATCAGTGTAGTATCTGAACATCTTCCAGTCTGCATTAAGCAGTATGACTAACATCTGTCATGTGCTTGTTCTCTCATCCACTCCTCAGGAGGAGGAGAAGCATTTGCAATTGAGTATCTTATTGTGGAATTTACACCCACACCCATACACACCCATGTTTCTAGCTAGTGTCAGACACCAAGACAAGATGCCTTGGTTTTTCATATTGAAAAGCTGGCTCCATGTTTAAGGTGTTAAGTGCCACTCATTCCAAAGAGCCTAAAGCACTAGGCAAACTATATAAATAAAGAACGGCTGAAATGTGGCACAGTCTGGAGTGGAGAGCAGCAGCCACCAGCCAGGTCTACAGCATGCATACAGCAGTGTGGGTGAAGGGTCATTTTGGCCAAGAACATCTGGGGCAATCTCCTACTTGGAGAGTAAGTTATGTAACAGACATCAGGCACACACTCTGTCCACTATTTGCTGGAGGAGCATTCTTCTGGAGTCCTCTAGAATAAGTGCCCTTTGATTCCAGTGAATGGATCCTGCATGTTACATTGGTCAGGTTTGCCTGTACCCATCCTTAGATGCTACTCGCCTCCCTTTCTTTCCCTACCTACTTTCCTGGTTGGAATAGGAGTTGGATCATAAGCAACTTCTCCCTGGTTCCCGTTTCTGATGTAGAGGGGTTTCCAGACAGCAAGCCAGCAGTGAAGAGGGGGAGAGCAGAGAATCCAGGGCTGTTGACAGAGGTGGAGAGGGAAGCCTCATGTCGGCAGTACCTGAGATATGGGGGAAAGGTAAGCCCCAGATGGAGAGGAGCTAGGACAACCCAAAGGGGTGAGGGTATTGTAGCCAGTCATGAAGAAGCCAGTGTGGAGAGGGTCACGGTTTTACAAAGGTAGAGGGAAAAGAGCTACCAATTTATAAATGGGAACATTCTTTCCTTTTGAACACTATCTCATAACATCCTGTGACGGGTAAATACTATTATCCCCACTTTATAGACTAGTAAACCTGAGACACGAGAGAGTGACTTGCCCAATATCATGCAGCAGAAGGGTGGCTATGTTGGGTATAGAGCTCATCAATCTTGAGCACTGGACCAGCAGAGTGCTACTATTTCAGGCTGCCTGTAGACTCAGAAGGATAATAATCAGGAATTAACATAAGTGGTCCTCAGGCAGTCATGCAGGGCCCAGCATTTAAAATGCGCTCTTCAAAGTGGCCACAAACGCGCAGATGAGTACCTGCATACATGCAGGATAGCACTAGGGAGCACCAGGGGCTCCCAGCTGCAGTCCCACCCCCTCCTGGCTTCTGATCCATGCAGGGACCTGGCTGCTGCCACACTCCCCCCATCTGGCTACCGATCAGGAGCCAGGTGGCATTTGCATTCCCCCTGCCCTGCTACTAGCTCCGCACTGGGATCAGGCTCCAGGGGATGCACTCCCCCCACCTGCCCAGCTCCCTCCATGCCGGGACCAGGAAGTGGGGGACGCACTCGCCCTGCCTATGTCCTCCTACCACTGCCAACAAAAGCTGTACCTTTTGTTGGGGTGGTAGAAATTATTTATTTCCATCCCCATCCAGGATGGAATCCACAAAAATGGATCTGTGGATATCCGTCTGATATGCAAATACCAAACCATTTCTGCTAGTACTCATTTGAGAACCTGATCTGAAAAATGATGTCACCTATACCTTTTTTTTTGGTCATATTATGGCTAGGGGCTCAAAAGCTGGAAGTGGCCCATGCCTCTCTGGACCTCTGAGAGAGGGCCTGAGTACAAAGAAGCTCTCCAAGTATAACAAGGCCTCAGAGACCTTAGGGGAAGGGGCAGGGAACCATCCATATCCCAGACTCCTAGACCTTGAAACTTGGAGTTTAGAGACAATTGCAGGCACAATGCAGGAGGAACAGAGCTTGGTTGTACCAGAGGGTGGGGGCAGTTTGGGGAGACAGATCTGTCACTTCCTATGGAGAAAGAAGGCAAACTGGGGTGAGAATGTGGAGGGACTGGGAGGCATGGAGGAGTGTAGTAAAAAGATGAGAAATAAGAAGAACTAAGGTTGTAAATGGGGTAGCAAAAGCTCAGGAGATTAGGGACCCTCCGTTGTGAGGTACAGAGGGGAGCAAATAAAAATAAAATGCACCAGAAAATCTCCCACAAGCAATGAAAGAAGAGAAGTGAAGCCATTGCAGCATCCTCCACCCCATCTTCTAGAGGTCTCTCTACCCCAATGGATATGGGGATTCTTGGAGTTTCAAGGGTTGAAAGGGGAAAAAAATCAGAGAGCAGCAATTCTCTGCTGCATGTCTCCCTCAGAACCACACAGGTACCTGAAAGCCAACGCTGCTCAGATAAGTGTTAACACCTTTTCTGTGGTTGAACCCCGTGAAAGAGCCCATCACAGAGCAGGCACTATTTGAGGAGCCATTTGCAGTACTGCTTAGGAAGACAGTCCATGCTGCCTGATAGGAGGGGAGCATGGGAAGAAGTGCAGAAGCTGCTGGAGTTGCCTGTCTCTGTGGGTCTTCAGCCTGGGCATGGTTTTGAACTGCACTCCCTCCTTCCTCTCTAAAGTGGAAACCCCTCCCTTTGGGGAAAGAATGCAGATAGTGTTTGAATTGTGGAGCCCTTCCTGAGCTTGGACACCCTCCCTCTGACAGGCGGGGCAAACATAGGGAGATTTTTGCACAGGATTGTGAGTTGCACAGGAAATAAGGAAGAACTTGGATGGAGGCGGGGTTGCAGTGTCTCTTGTATCACCTTCTGCTGGATGTCCATGGTCAAAATCCAATGAAATGCTGAGCACCCGCCACTTGCATTGAAGTCAGTGGGAGTTGCGAGTACTCAGCACTTTGCGGGACCATTTAAAACCAGACTAAACAAAGCACTATAGGGAACGTTGGCAAAGGGCATATGGTTAAATTGAAGAGGGGATTGTGGACTCACTGGAGAGCATTTGAGAATATTGGTGAGGAGTTTCTGGGTGCTGACTGGCTTATGATGGAGGCTTTAATTCTTAAGGCAGGGAGGAAGGAGGCAGAGGTCTTAGAGGCTGCGTGGTTTCTTCTCTCTGGTTTCTCCAGTACTCTGGCTTATTTGCCACATGGTATCTTGCTGCCACAGAAATGGTTGTATGAGATCACAAATCTAGAACCCAGCAGCATTGGGAAGGATGAGGCAAGAGAATGGCAAATTAATAGGGTCCCTCCCTGGCCTAGGTCAAATTCAGTCTTGGATTGAGCAGGTGTATCGCCACTGTGCTCCTTATGCCAGGTCTGGAATTGGCTGCCCTCTTTTGAACACAAAGAACTTGGATAGCTTAGCCACAATAGGCAGGAAAATATTAAATAGCAGGTGAAAAGATAATGAGATTCTGCTCTTCACTAATATATGCCTTGGCCCTGAAGCTGCTGTTTGAAGACAAAGAGTAAATGATTGGAGTTTGGAGCATGCCAGATTTCCCAGCAGCCTGGATGAGCTTGAGCAGCCCATAGAGCTATACGGTTCAGTTCATTGCGATTAAAGAAACACCAGCATCACTGCATCCAGGAGCTACTTACTGCCAAAATAAAATGGCTCTGAAGTTTCTATGGGACTGAGCCACTGTCCGCTTGGAGTCAAGGTCCAAAGCGGGAGCCGTGTTAGTCTATTGCAGAAAAACAACAGAGTCCTGTGGCACTTTTAAAGACTAACAGAGCCACAGGACTCTGGCTATAGCACATTCCAAGCGGACAAACAACAATCGGATTTTGGCTCTTGGTAATACCATAGTATATTCTTGGATGACCACTGCAATTTGGAGTGTTGAGTGGCCAATCATATTCAGGCGTTTGTGCTTCCTGCCTTTAGGAATCTATCACTGTTCTGTGCAGTACCTTCCAGCTCAGACGTGTCAGTTTTCACAAGGTGCAGACAGCTCATGTGCTAATTACAGCTCATGAAGGAGGGCCTGCCTTCCTGATCCCTCATGTGATCAATAAACAGATTTTGTTTTACCCCAAACCTCCAACAAAGCACGAAAGTTCAGGATTTCCTGTCTTGGAGAAAACTCCATCTCTTACTCAGCTCAGACAATCCATTATTGCAAGGGAGCCAGAAGAATGAGAAGGGAGTTAACTCCAGCTGTCTCAAGGAGCAGCCTGGACCTGCCATGCTGAGAACAGGTGCTCTTAAAATGGTCCGTCATCATGGGATAATAGCAGTTAGAGACGGAAAAGGCCTGTTAGATCAGCTAGTCCAGCTCCTACATTGTAAGGAAAACAACAGAGTCCTGTGGCACTTTTAAAGACTAACAGATTTATTAATCGCATGAGCTTTCGTGGGAGAAAATCCCACTTTGTCAGACACTTTGAAGATGGGAAATTTACAGAATGGGAGGAAATTAAATACAGGGAAGTGTATGACATAGGATCAGGTCAGGCTGTAACAGCAAATCAAAATAGATGTTAGGATTCAAACACTGGGGAACAGCACATAGAGGAAGATGAGGTCAAATCACCTGTTGTAATGAGTGAAAAATCCATAGTCCCTGTTTAAGCCCAAGGCAACTGAGTCAAATTTACATATAAATTCAAGTTTTGCAGTTTCTCTTTGAAGCTGTGATTTGTTATTCATCTGTTTCAACACAGCTATTAGCAAGTCGTCAATGGAGTGAGTTTGAATCCTAACACCTATTTTGATTTGCTGTTACAGCCTGACCTGATCCTATGTCATACACTCCCCTGCATTTAATTTCCTCCCATTCTGTAAGTTTCCCATCTTCAAAGTGTCTGACGAAGTGGGATTTTTTCCCAAGAAAGCTCATGCGATAAATAAATCTGTTAGGCTTTAAAAGTACCACAGGACTCTGTTGTTTTTCTGCAATAGACTAACACAGCTACCCCTTTGGACCTTGACTACATTGTATAGGGTTGTTCCTGGTCCTTTGTCTTTGGACCTGTTTCGCAACCGCACTTACAACTTTCCCTGTGCTCAAATACTGCTCTCTGCTCTGGTTTTTGAGTGTGGATCGCATTTTTAGCAGGTTTCCCACCTGTCATTGGCCACTGTCAGACAGGATGGCCAAGTCCCTAAACCACTGGTGTATTCTAGTGTGGCCATTTGTGTACATATATGTCACTTGTTTGGAATCCTCTCTTTCTGCTAGGGGAACAGCCAGCCAGAGGAGTCTGTGCAGCTTGTTTGCATTCCTTTCTGAAAAGTAAATACCCTCCCAGACCTTGAAAGGATCTCTTTGAATGGGGGGTGGTGTAGTTCACTGTGTGAAATCAGGTGTAGGACGGGGAGGAGGGGAGTGAAGGAGGGTGCCTGCAGTGTATTCAGGTTAGGGCAGTGGTTTTCAAACTTAGGGTTGGGACCCAGTACTGGGTCGCAGACCCTCAGGCACTGGGTCACGGCAACCCCTGCTGCCACCACCGAAAGACTGGAATGCATTGCTGAAGGATGTAATTGTTGGGTCGGGGGCATAAATGATTTTTTTCAACTGGGTCCCAAGAAAAAAGGTTTGAAAACCACTGGGTTAGGGGACTGTTGCATTGAAAGGAATCCAAGATGGGTGTGAGCTGCTTTCTTCCCCCTCCCCCACCACCACACCCTCCAGTTGCTCCTCTGTCTAATGAAGTAAGATTTTCCAAGAAACAGCCCCATCCACTGCGCTGCCTCTCCTTCCTGTGCTAGAGGTGGTTCCCTTTCTCCATCCACACGTGATTAGGCTTTTTGGTGAGGGGGGAGAAGGATACTTTTCCACAAGCCTTTGTCCATGAGTGAGCATGGTGTTACTTTCTTGTGTCCTTCAGTGCAGGTGGTAACAGAGTGTGGCAGAGTTTGCAGCCACCTGGGATTTTGTGCTGAGGTTTAAAATGGTCAGGATGTACCAACCGGAGTACTGGGGAAGGGGGCAAAGAGGGGAGCTCAAAGATGAGCGTTTTTTAAAATTAATTCCTGATGTAGCAAAAGATCACCTGACTTGCCTGGAGCCTTCAGGGTATAGTAGCAAGGCAGGAGGAATCAGACGGGCCAGACTTTAAAAAATGAAAAGCTACACTGGCATTCACGCACAACCCTTTCCTTGTTCTGCGTGCCCCTTTGTCATTCTGACTGCTGGTGTGGTTATTCTGTCTCCCCCCACATTTTGCCCACCCAAAATGGCCAAGAACTGCATTAAATGGAGCAGATTGCAGCTGTCCATCAGATTATGATGGGCAATCAATGGCCTGCCTAGATTTATAATCTCTGTGATGCACAGCTATGTGAAACATGAAGGTATCCATGGGCTGCATTGCAGAGTCTGTGCCTACTCCTGGATTAGTGGCATCATATCCAAAAATTCAGGGATTTTTTTTTTTTTAATCTAGGCAGGCTTCACTTCAGATAACCCTAGAGCAGGGGTCAGCATCCCAAAAGATAAGAGCCATTTTTTAAATTCCTTCAAAGACCGAGTGTTTTGAGAACCGCAATGGGTATAGTCTCCTGATGTGGGGAGCTGGGCCAGGGCTCCTGCTGATGGTCCCCTAACAGAGGGAGAGGAGCCTGGAACCAGGAGCTGCCCCCTCTCCCCCGCAGGGTCCCCTGGTGGCAGGGGGATGGGAGGGGGCAGGGTCCAGAGCCACAAGGGTGCAGCCAAAGAGCAATAGGTTGCAGACCCCTGCCCTAGAGCAAAGACCATTTCTCTGTCTAGTCCCTGCCGCTTTCCAGTCCCAGCAGGGAGGGATGCACTGTGATTATAGTCTTCAGCAAGATCATTAACTGTTGCTATGAGAGTGGAATGGTTGGGGCAGAAATGGGGAGAGAAGACAGGGCAGAGAGGGCTGTTTCTGAGCGGACAGAGAGGGGAATCCATGACTCTAGGGGCCAGATGAGATCTCAGAATGCTGAGTGCTCAATCCTTTTGGAAATCTGGCCTTTAAGTAGGTGCCTAAGTGGGGCTGAGCACTCAAAACACTGGCCCTGAGCTCTTCTGAAACTCTGGCCCAGTGATCAATAGCATTTTAGAAGGCGGGAGGGGGCAGTTTGAGAATGCTCCTTTCTGTTCCCCAACATTTCTGCGCATGCGGCATTCAGGTTAGTTGTATTGTGTTTACTTGTCTCCCCATGCCCACCCCTCAATTTTGCTATATATAGAGTCCCAGCTGCCTGTCTGCCTGTTTAGTGCTTATTTTCCTTCTGCAGGCTGGCAGTGTTCCTAGCCTATCCAGTCCTCTCGCCAGTGGGTGCGGGGTGGGGCTGAGGCTTGGCTGATTACAGGGTGGAGGCACTGGTAACTCTGAGTAATAACAGCTTGTTGCTCAGGACTTAGCCACAAATAACATCGTGGCAAATTTAGGAACTCCTAGTTAAAGGGGACACAGACAAAGTGGGGCTGAAATTACCCTGACTTGGTGCTGGAACCCACTCCCCTTCATGCTCCCTACATTTTAAAGCAGTTGTTTTCCAACTTTTTTTCTCGGGACCCAGTTGAAAATCATTTATGCCCGTGACCCAACAATTACATCTTTGAGCAATGCATTCCAGTCTTTTGGAGGCGGCAGTAGATGGTCTGCGACCCAGTACTGGGTCCCGACCCATGGTTTGAAAACCACTGTTCTGAAGGGCCAAATGTTTTGGTCTCCTAGAAAAGAAACATAAAAGCTAAGCAGTTTTTTGTAGGGCCTACATAAAAACAAGGGGCGTGATTCTGTTCTCACTTAGAGTAGTGTACATCGAGAGTTAAAACAATGTAATAGAGAGCCGGATCTGGCCCGTTGTGGTGTGGCTGGCTGTGCAGCAGCAGCAGAATGAAGATACACCATTCCTAATATCGTTTCACTGTATTTTGGAGTTTGCTGGCCATGCCTTCCCATCTGAGCCTCTTCCCCTAACACCGCGCCAACAGTGTGAAGCTCAGCAAGGTGATGAACAAAGTGGATGTGCAATGTTGAGGATGGCGCAAAAACCATATCAACCAAGAAAGCTATTTGCAATAGTGACACCTACTGGGGAGCAGACTTCCCTCACCGGGCTGTGTTGGGATTTTACAGAGGTATTCTGCCCACATTCGTTTTGGTTAAGATTCTAGGAGGAGCATCGTTTTGGAAGCTCGACTCCCATCCCCATCTGAGAGCAGCCTTTCGCTCCTGGGTGTCCACACTCCTCACAGCTGATTACTGAACAACTGTTGGCAGCAAACGGGGGGCCCTTCTTAGCCTTGTCCTGTGTCTCCTTTCCCCAGAGAAAGCTACCGATGGAGTCCTGCAGAGCGAGAACTGGGCCCTCAACATGGAGATCTGTGACATGATTAACGAGACAGAAGAAGGGTAAGGGAGCTGGCACCATGAACCTGTGTGCATATATGTGCTGCAGTCTCAGAGTTGGCCATGTATGCACCTCAAAAACGCACACTTGGTACAGTAATGGTTGGTACAGCATGGGTTGGTGGGATTAAACAGCCAGGTCACTGGACACTCCCAGGGTATGGGCTCCGTTAGAGGGATTTAAAGGGGCTGATATCTGTTAGGGGGTTTAAAGCTTATGTCAGCTGCTGAAGGCCTCATTAATTATGATCCAGAATTCCAACATGGGGAACAGTTTATCAAATGGGCTATCAGGTTCCCTGCATACACCCTATTCAAGTCAATTCTCCTCCCCTCTGATGAAAAGACGTTTGAGATTCTTTTACTGTGCTTTATTCCTTCTCTATGGCCCTTTCTTTCTCTCCCTGGGAGTAACTGAGGACACTGGCAGATCTCAGTCTGCCATTCAATCCTCTGACTTCGTCCTGCCTCCATCTTGGGTTCTGTTCTCGGGTACTTTCACAGACAGTAAGTCAGACCCCTGCAAGGGGACAGGAGGTCCAGGGTCTCCTCCTGAGCAGCCCTGAGACGAGATATTCGGCAATCTGAGGAATGTCAGAAATGTTAACTCAGGACCTTATAAATAAGCAGCAGTGGGTTTGCTGGTGAGCTCAGAAGGGGCCATTCCCTCCAGCTGCAGAGACCTCTAGAACAGTATGTAACCGGAATGGTGCTATATGAAATCCAAAACGAGGGCTTTGCTGCTCCCTCAGGCCCCCCCAGAGCAGAGTAGGGCTGGAGTGAGAGCTCCAGGGATGGCCCAGTCTCCAGTTACAAAGCTTTTTATTCGCTGAGTCACCCATCTTTGCCCCTGCATCTCAGCAGCAACTTGCAGGCCCCCTTCTGCTCCAGTCCTTATTGCACTCACATTTCCAACTCTGTCCACTTCCCTCAGTCCGAACCTGCAGTCTCCTTCCTCTTCCAGTGCTTCACTCCAGACAACTCAACCAATGTACCTCAGTCCTGACCTACAAAGTTCCTCGCATCTGAGTCCTGACCTACCACAACCCTGTTACGCTCATCCCTGCCAATGCACTTCATTCCTATCTGTCGATCTCTCCTGCTATTACAGCTTTGAGCTCCCAGTTCTGCCAGCACACGTCAATGCATTGCCCTGTCCTCATGCAATATTGCAGTGTGCTTGTGCTACAGCACTTTCATCCTGACCGAGAACGTTTGGAAGCTGCCAAGTCAGTTCCAGCTTGTTTCTCTCCCGCTCCAACATGAGGCTGCCCCTGCTTCTTCCCTGCATTACAGCTGGAAGTTCATGCCGCCTCTGGGGTCTTTCCTGAGCTTCTGGGGTAACGTCTCTGTGTGGAAGTGGTGTGTTCGCTTGTCCGGAAGAAGGGTCTCTTGCAGCCCTCTGTCTTCTGCCTTGCACCTTCCCCTGCACCTGTCCCTTTCTGGCATACACCCATAGCACTGTAGATATTACATCTACCACAGGATTTTGCTCCGTTCCGGCTGGTGTATCAAGGAGTGGCATTTTCCTAGGACAGCTCCTTTTGTCTACTCTTTCCCGCTTTCTCTGTGTCTACTTTCTTGCTCTCTCTGCCTCACTCTGCCCGTGTTGTATTGGCGATGATGTCAGCACCGTCGCCGGTGACTCCAGGAAATGAAACTTGCTGGGGTTATCTACCACACCTGTGGCAGAGCCACCATGGGGAGCCAGCTCGCTGCAAGTCTCTGAAACCAAATTATTTGGTGTTGCTGCGGCCAGTCCAGCCCTCTGTGTAATCTTTCTCCAGGCCCAAAGATGCCTTCCGAGCCATAAAGAAGAGGATCGTAGGAAATAAAAACTTCCGTGAGGTCATGCTGGCTTTGACAGTGAGTGGTGCGATCCCTTTCTCAGCCCCATGAACCCTGCTGTGAGGTTAGGTCCTTGGGCAGCTCTGTCACTGGCCCTTGCCACCTCCTAGGGGTTACCACAATACAGCTCCATTGGTCATGGGAGCAAATAAGACAGGGAGGATATGGAGGTGTCTGGGGGATCTCTGGGCTAATGGTATTCACAGTCTGGGGCTGTGGATAAGGGAGCTTGGACTAAGGTGTGGGATGGCACCATAAAGTGGGTCTGAGATGTGGAGCCAAGAGGATGGTGCAGCGGGGATGCTTGCCTCTTGGGAGCTGCAGAGTGAGTGGTATCGTGATTCCTGCTCCCTTGATAGGGACGGCTGGGTTCCTGTGGGAAGTGGGGCTCCCACCACACAGCCCTGTGGCAAATGTGACAAGCTTTACTTCAGGTGTGATGAGGGATACATATCATATGGGATTTTCCTTTTAGAGCCCTGTGTACCAGCTGATTCCACATAGTTCAGGGAAAGCAAGTCCTCACCCATCAGCTAGGGTGTTGAGCTAGCCAGCAGTTCTGGGGGTCCCATTAAGGTGAAGGGTCCCTCCTTCCACCCCCACTTCCCTGCCACCTCTCTCACCACGGTCCTGTGGACATTCCATCTCTGGACCCTTGGACGCTGTGTTGGGGACATGTTAACACCTCCCATCAAACTGACAGCGGGGACTCAATTCCCTCTGGCTGGAAGAGCGAGGCAAACGGGCTGGGATGGAGAGGGCTGTAGCTAATGTCACTCTAACTGCAGGTTCTGGAGACGTGCGTCAAAAACTGCGGCCACCGCTTCCATGTTCTAGTGGCCAGCCAAGATTTCGTGGAAGGTGTCCTGGTGAGAACCATCCTCCCCAAGAACAACCCACCCACCATAGTGCACGACAAGGTGCTGACCCTCATACAGGTGAGTGAGAAAGCTCGGTAAGCCTGATTTTTGGGCAGGGCCTCACCTCCCTCTAAAGCCTTTGGCAAGAGATTGGATATACAGAACAGTAAGGGAGTAAGGAACCAGGGTACCCACAATGCTGTGCTGAATACCAGCTTCTAGGCCCTTAGGCCTCGCCCCCACAGCTCTTCTAGCTCATAAAGCTGAGAATGGGATGTGGATCTCCTGCATGGCAGTGCCAGCATTGAGCTCCAAACCATAGACCCCGACCTGGGTTATGTTTTCCTCAGGTGCTTGTGTAGAAGGACACAGGCTTTAACTGGCTATGGGGTGCACCATCTGCTTCTCTCCCCAGTCCTGGGCAGATGCCTTCCGCAGCTCACCAGACCTGACGGGTGTTGTTGCTGTCTACGAAGACCTGAGGAGGAAAGGCCTGGAGTTCCCCATGACTGATCTGGACATGCTATCACCCATCCACACACCACAGAGGGTAAAGGGCTCCTCTGAGGGCAGGGGCAATGGCTGCTGCCACGTGGGGGCTCTGAGCGGGGGTAGCTGGGGGCAGGGGCGGTCTTAGATATTCCAGGGCCCAGGGCAAAAATCAAAGATAGGACCCCCCAACACACACACCACATGTAGGACCCCATCCTTGAATTTTGCCCTCCCTGCCTTTCCAGGGCCCCCGCTGGCCCCTCACACCGGGGCCTCCCGGGGTTGCCGCTGGCCTCGCAACTGGGGCCCCCGCCAGTTCACCAGTGCCGCTGCCAGCTGCCCTCTGGTCCACCCACTGCCCACCTGCTAAGACTGCCTATGGCTGGGGGCTCGGGCCATGACTGCAGCCAGCCCATGGAGCTCCCCTTGGGAGTACGGGTTTCTGATTGCAGTCCGTTTGTGGGACCCTTTGTTTGTGGGGAGGTGGACAGGGGCTGTATTCAGAGCGTAGAAGCCATGGAAGTGGGACACTGAGAGGCTGCGGCAGGCACACGGGCTGTGGAAGATACGGTAAAGCTGTTGGAAACAGTGAGTTAGTATAAATGTTCCTCTACCCCCCACCCCCGGAAGTTGCATCCTCTCGCTTGGGAGCTGTCTGATTCCTCTCTCTCCTTCCTCCTCTCTCTCCAGACTGTCTACAGCTCTGACTCCCCATCTGAACAGAACTCGCCCTCTGGTGACTCCCCACAGAGAATAGACTCCATCCTGCACCCTGTTTCCTTGCCAGAGGGGCCAGGTGCCTCCAGCGATGCCCCCATCACACCCACACCAGAGCAGGTAAGCAGAACACAGGTCCAGTATTGCTGCTACCACCTCCCTTCTCTGTCAAGCTTTTTGTCCCAATGTTGCAGCTCCTGGGCTCCAAGTTCCTAAAGAAGAGCATCCTCTGGAACACGCTGCCGCTCCAGAATGTCCTAGGGACTCAGTCACTCCCTGGTGAGGTTACCAGCACTAAGCGGTGACCTCCCAAAGGAATCCGCCCAGGTTGAGCGTAGCCAGCTAGAAAGTAGATGGCATCTCCTGATGCACAACCACTCAGGTGAGGAGTGGTGCTGGGACACAGAAATTTTAAAGGAACAGGCTCCTGAGATCTTTTTCCTCCGTCTTGTGTCATGAAAACAGTTTGCTCAACCAGTACCTATATCCATTCACTGTTTGCCCTACCCCCAGCTGATTTTCCTCCACATGCATAAATGACTCTCCTGGCCTTTGGCTTCACTCGGGGAGGAAGTGTCTGGAAGCCAGTGTTTGCACCCCTTTCCGCAGTCCCATCAACTGAACCTGACATCAGATTTTCTCCCTCTTCCCCTGGAAGGAAGGAATTTTCCAGCTTCTAGCAGACCATGTCCCTACACTAACGGCAGGTGAATTCATGGCTCTCTTGAGGCTCATTAGCAGCCTGTAGTGCTCAGCACGGACTCACACTTGGACTGAGGTTTATTTTGTTCTCCTGCACGGTTCGTTTTGCAAATGAGACACTGAATGGCTGCAGAGGGGAACCTGGGTCACAGCAGTCGCTTGTGCTAGCCCATAAAATGCAGAGGCACAGCCTGGAGATTGAGGGCTGGTGGCAGAAGGTAATGGTGACGGCCCGGGTTTGGTCCCAAGCGGGTGGTAACTAGAGGGCCTAGAATATTCCCAGCTGGCATTGCTTGAGACTGTCACCAAGGAGTCAGAGTCCAGTATCCAGAGCAGCAGTTCCCATAGCCCCATGACCTTTCCCTTCTCCTTCGCCCAGGCTGTGGGCAGTCAGCACTTTCCTGTTGTGTTTTCAGATTGGGAAACTGCGCAGCGAGCTGGAAGTGGTGAATGGGAATGTGAAAGTCATGTCCGAGATGCTGACGGAGCTGATACCAGGACAGGCTGATCCCTCCGATCTTGAACTACTTCAGGTAAAGAATGTCCAGCAGAGGTTGGGGAGGAGAGAGAAATATGGAAAGCTTGGTGAAGTGATGGCTCAGAGAACTGCATGGGGTTCATACCAGGCAGGGAGAGAAATGGCACTTAGCCATGCAGGGGACAGGCATGTTACAGCGAGAATTGTTTAGGGTGGGCTTCAGTGGAGTATAAGTAGGAGTGATGGTGAAATTAAGAGAGGGGAAAATTTGGTCTGAACTGCAAGGAAAAGCTGCCCAACCGTGAGAGCTATCAGTCTCCCAGGGTGTTGACTTTCTGTTTCTCATTGGGTAACTGGGCATTTCTACCTAACCATGTGCCCAGATTCAGTTTTCCCAGCTGGGAGAGCCAACCAGGCCAGTAACTGAAAGAGCCGCTTACACCAGTATCCATGGGGCCTGGCTTTTACCCCCATTAGTCTCAGACCGTTAAACCCAGGCCCCCCCAAAGCTATGAACTCTCATGCTACCCTTGCGTGCTTGGCCTGGTCACTGCAGTTCCTTCTCGCGTTGCGCAGGAACTGAACCGGACGTGTAAAGCCATGCAGCAGCGCGTGTTGGAGCTGATCCCCCGTGTCCTCAACGAACAACTAACGGAGGAGCTGCTCGTCGTCAACGACAACCTCAACAACGTGTTCCTGCGCTATGAACGGTACCCCTGAGACCCCATCTCCCTCCGCTCCCTCCCTGCCCTACACAGAGCAGCCCAGCTCTTTGCCAGGGAACAAGCCACAGGCTCATTCTGCCTCATGTTAGTGTCTCATCTTCCCATGAACGTAACAGGCAAGACCTATCAACCTGGGTCGGCCATCTTCCCTCTGTTCAAGAAAATGTGGGTCTCGACTCTCCGAGTCACCTTGGTTCATCTCTGTCCCTTTGTGTGTTTATAGATGGTACATAAAGAGATCTCTGCAACACAGCCCTGAAGGGGCAGGTGGAAGGAGGGAGCTGCCTAGGTGGGCTGCAGAGCAGAGTAGAGAGGATAGGTACACAGACCTCTAACGTGCAGGGGCTTTGGTCCCTCTTTTCCATTCCACCAGCACCTCCTGTAACTCTTCTGGGAGGTCAGGGTGAATCTTAGGAGGAAGCCAAAGGATTTCTCCTCCCAACTGAAAGGAAAAGCTGCTCCTGGGTCACTTTGTATGGTAGTGCTTCTAGAGGGGCATTGCATACTTCCCTGTGTCATCCCCCAGGAGATGTCCCCTTTGCATTTCCTCCAGTATCTGTTACCTTGGGTCGCAATCAGGCCTCAAATGGGGGTAGCCAGCCCTTGAGGACAGGTGTTAAGCTCAAAGGGTCAGGGTGAATGACTGCTTGAAATGCTTGGCTGCCATGAAGGCTCTTGCCGTTGGAATTCATTTCATTTCATCTGGTCCCTTGCAGGTTCGAGCGGCTCCGGGCTGGACAGCCCACTAAGGTAACTCTGAGCTCCCTCCCCAGGCAGAATTCTCCCTATCTTGCAGATAAGAATGTATTGAAGCCCGGTGTGTGTCCTCCACGCCCTGCCGTTTCTGGGCTGGGCGGAGGGAGAATTAGCATACCTTGCTCACAAGCTGTAAGCCCAGCTCTGAAACCCAGCTGCCCTGCATCATTGACTTGGCCTGAACTGGCATGTGGGAGACAATTTTATCCCCAGTCCCAGCCTCTCACCTAGGCCTGGCAGAGTGGTGGGTATCCAGCATGGTCTCTCAACCTGGGGGTTGTGACCCCAAGAAGGATGGCAGACACATATCCAGGGGCATCAAGCACCATGCTTGTCATGTATTGCTCAGTGAGGGGCATCTCCCAGTATGGAAAAGGTTGAGAACCACCAGTATCAGTATAGCTATGACCTCTCTGTTAGTCCCTGGCCTGCTGGTATCCAGAAGAGAGGGGAGGATGGAGACCTAGAGAATCTGCTTTGACACCATTCACCGCCCACTCCCTGCAAGAAGCAGGGACAAAACCCTGTGGCCTACGTCTCTGACTGATGGAGGGCCTCATCCTCAGATGCATGTGGTTGGAGAAATGGGCAGGGATCAGTGAGGGCTAGGCCCAGGCTGCTGGTGTAGAGACTAACTCTCTTTTCTCCCTTAAGGTCCCAAATGAGGTGGAAAACAGTATGATCAACATGGGGCCCAGCGCTCCTCCAGCAGCAAAACAGTCCCATGCTGCCGACAGCCTCTCCTCTCAGCTGGCTGGAATAAGTAAGTAACCAAGCAGTGACCCCTACTTGCTCTGGGCAGCTCCTCCAGGAGAGGTGTGTGGGTGTCAATTGGTCAATGTTCATACAGTGCTCTAGAGGTTGGGGAGGTGTGATGGAAATCCAGTGTATTGTTCCTAACTGTTAGGGAGTCACTCACCCTGTCTTCACTGTTCTGAAGAGACATCCACGCAAGAATCAGTGCAACAAACTTATGAGCCTGGTGCTCTGGGTGGGTCATCGGCTGAACTGCAAATGTATCCACCGAATAGCCATAGAGGTGGATTCCTACCCCCCTTCCCCCTACCCGCTGCCCAGGGAGATGACAGGAAGGGAGCCCCTGGACCATAAATTTATTTCACTTGTTTTAATTAACATCACACAAACTAGCTCCACAAGCCCTCACTCTCTATCTTGTGGTGTTTCCTTTGTGTGATGTATGTGTCTTGCTCCTGCAGACCTGGGCTCCGGGAGCGTCAGTATGGGGCTGCAGTCTCTAGACAGCTCTGGCAAACTGGAAGAAGAGTTTGACATGTTTGCTTTGACCCGGGGCAGCTCGCTGGCTGAACAGCGCAAAGAGTGAGTGGCGGCACCTCTTGTTCTGCTCCCCGTTACATTCTCTTGGGAGGTTTGGTTGCAGAGCATGGTGAAGAGAAGGGTTACCTGAATTGTGAGAAGCAGGTCCTGGATCCCAGCTGCTAATCATTCACAAGAGACCTGAGGATGAGGAGGGTGCTAGCCCTTTCCATGTGCTGTTGCGGGGCAGGGTTTCTGCTCTTGACCTTAAATATAGCGATAAGTTAGACCTTAAACATATGGGCAAAACCCACCAGTTAGACACATGGGAACAAATTCTCTGTAGTAGCCCATAGCCCTCCCCATCTAGTGTCCCATCATCAGCCATTGGAGATATTTGCTGCCAGATTGGCTACATGCCATTATAGGCAGTTTTGTTATACCATCCCCCCCATAAACTTATCACGGTCAGTCTTGAAACCAGTTAGGTTTTTTGCCCCCCACAGCTCCCCTTGGAGGGCTATTCCAGAACTTCACTCCTCTGATGGTTAGAAACCTTTGTCTGATTTCAAGGCTAAATTTCTTGATGGCCAGTTTATATCCATTTGGTCTTGTGTCCCCATTGGCACTGAGTTTAAATAGCTTTAGTTGATTCGGTCTTTGCAGCTTTAGACAAGTGAGATGGAGTTCATTAGCCCCTTGAACAGAGCTGGCTGATATAGGAGCCTTGCTGCTGAAAAGCAGAGCTCTGGGTTAGGAGTCGGGGTTAAAGTAAGCCGGAACACCCCAGAACAGCCCACAAATTTGTCTGGCCAGCGTTCCGGGGCCCAGAAGAGCAGAAGACTTGGGTGGAACGCTTGTTCCGCCCC
>ML685814.1:15369483-15542577 GCA_007922175.1 Pelusios castaneus | reverse complement strand
AAAGTAAATGTGTGTTTTGTTCAGGCCCCTAGAAAGATGTCATAAGGCTACCCAGCAGTGCTGTCTCCAGTTCTAATAATAACTCATTGTATGAAAGGATTTCAGTGACAGAGGCCTTGGGCCAGTATCCTAGTCCTCATGTGGCCCTTGTGGAGATTTGAGTTTGAGACCCCTGTCCTAGATAGTGTTATTAGGTTAGCATGTGTTATACATCTTTTATTTGGGTGGTGATCACTCACCATCCAGACCTCATTACTTTACAGCAGTTAAATGGTGTTGATATGGGTCGTGTTTTGCATCCCAGTGTTGTTTGTGCTGATATAATAGACCATGTATCTGTGGAGATGAAATATAGTTTGCGTTCTAGTGTTGTTTCTCAGCAATATCAAATTTCTGTTTTAATTGATGAGAGTACCAGTTTAAGTAAACTTTCTTGTTTTGTAATTTACGGTACTTGTGCATAACTTTTGATGCAAACATTGGTCCTGTTACATTTTTTCTTGATCTGATTGAACTAGGCAGCAATGATGCTGATAGCGTAGTATTAGCTTTGCTGCAGTGTTTGACAGCACCTGGGTTCATGGAGGAATTTCTCAAAGATAATTGGATTGGTTTAGGTGCAGATGGAGTCTGTCGTGTTAGGCAGTAAGGCTGGTGTTACTGCAAAATTAAAGACACAATTTCCACTTTTGATAAGCTGGCATTGTTTTAATCACAGGTTGGAATTGACTGTGGCTGATGTTATCAAATTCTGTAGTGAAGTTAATCACTTTAAATCATTTGTGGATTCATTGTATGCTCTGTACAGTGAGTCGCCGAAGTGCTTGAGAGAGTTGGCTGGATGTGCGAGTGATCTGGAAGTCCAGCTTAATAGGATTGATGTACATTGGGTTGCCTCCAGCTGTCGCACTGTACGAGCTGTTTGGTGGTCATAAGTAGCCCTACATAGCCACTTCTTGAAAAAATCAACTGATTTCTCACTAGAAGGGAAAGAGAAAGCAAAATTTGCTGGCATGGCAAAAAAACCCTGGGGAATGCAGTTTTTGTTAAATACTTCAGTCTCATGCTTGATGCTCTGGAGGAACTTGCAGACCTATCCTTGGCATTGCAGAAATCTGATGTAAGATTATCTACAGCAAGTAAGTTGATAAGGCAACAAGTTCAGGTGTTTATAGCTCGTAGATAGTGCGATTCAGAATTCTACCAAGAGGCTTGTGAGGCGATTGCTGCAGGTTGCTTTAAAGGTGTATGTGTAAAAATGTCTCTGAATGCTGGCAAGCAAATTGAAATTTCTAAATGTCAGTTTTACCAGGCCCTAGCGGACTGTATGAATGCTAGATTGTTGCCAGACTCAGAAAAATGTCTAAGCAGTGCTGTTGAAGCACTTGACCCACCACATTTCACTACAGAGCTGTCACTGGAATTTGGTGAAAGTGACATAAAATTTTGTGTTCCAAGTTTGGCATTGCGTTTAATGAAGTGAAATGTGCATATCGGGAATATAAAGATCACAATACTTATTGTGTTATGCAATGTTTGCTAGTTTGTGACAATAATTGCTATAGACATAAACGCCATATACAATTATAAATATGTTTATGGAGCGATAACCGATGCATGTGGTACTGGGAAGTGGTTGCAAATGCCTACCTGGGCTGGGGCCCGCACATGCATTAAGGGGGCCCAGACAATATGGGAAGGGGGCCTGGAAATTAGGAAGGTTCCAGGGCCCGTCAAATTCTACTTTAACCACTATTAGGAGTACTAAGTTGCCTCCTATGTAAGTCAATGCTCTTGGGGAATTCCTCACCCTGCAGTACTGGTTTAACTCCTCAATCCATCTAGCCTGCTGTCCTGTTTCCAGGGAGTCAAACCATTAAAAATTTTGCTTCATTTCTGGTTTGTGTTCATCAATCATAGAAACTGGAAGGGACCATGAGAGGTCATGGAGTCCAGTCCCCTGCACTCCTGGCAGGACCAAGTACCCTCTTAAACCCTCCCTGACAGGTGCTTGTCTAACCTGCTCTTAAAAACTTCCAATGATGGAGATTCCACATCTCCACAATGGTGGAGATCTCCCTAGGCAACTTATTCCGGTGGTGAATCACCCTGACAGGGATTTTTTCCTAATGTCCAGCCTAAACCTCCCTTGCTGTAATTTAAGCCCATTGCTTCTTGTCCTATCATCAGCGGTTAAGAGAACAATTTCTCTCCCTCCTCCTCGTGACAACCTTTTAGGTACTTGAAAACTGTTATCATGTCCCTTCTCAATCTCCTCTTTTCCAGACTAACAAACCCAGCTCTTTCAGTCTTCCCTCAAGAGTCAAGTGTTCCAGACCTTTAATCATTCCTGTTGCTCTTCTCTGGACTTTCTCCAATTTGTGCACATCTTTCCTGAAATGAGGTGCCCAGAACTGGACACAGTACTCCCGTTGAGGATCAACACGGAGTAGAGCAGAAGAATTACTTCTCATGTCTTACTTACAATACTAGTGTAAATACATCCCAGAATGGTGTTTGCTTTTTTTGCAACAGTGTTACACTGTTGTCTCATATTTGGGTTGTGGTCCACTATGACACCCAGATCCCTTTCTGCAGTACTCCTTCCTAGGCAGTCATTGCCCATTTGGTACGTGTGCAATGGATTGTTCTTTCCTAAGTGGAGTACTTTGCACTTCTCTTTATTGAATTTCATCCTATTTCACCTCAGACCATTACACCAGTTTGTCCAAATCATTTTGAATTGTGATCCTATCCTCCAAAGCACTTGCAACCCCTCCCCAGCTTGGTATCATCAGCAAACTTTATAAATGTACTCTTTATGCCATCATTTAAATCATTGATGAAAATATTGAACAGATCCAGACCCAGAACCGATCCCTGCAGTACCCCGCTTGTTATGCCCTTCCAGCATGTTGCCTAACTCTCTGGTTTGGCTCTGCTTCAGACACCAACTTAAAATGATGGATCAGTAACAGGTTGAACCACATTGAACCTGCTTGAACTGGTTCAGATACGTTTCCTGTTGATTAATGTCACATACTCCTATGCTTTCATCAGAACTCCTAGCAAAATAACGCAATGATGATTGTTTCTTTCTCTGTAGAAAAGTGGTTTATTTTTTAAACAAGTTAGTTGCACACCTGATTAATACAGTGTCCTCCAGAATTCAGTCACATCTGACCGCCAAGGTGACAAATTGAACGTCAGCCAGAAAATGCCTTTTCTATGTTGCCTTATGTAGCAAGAACAAGCAGGAAGGGAGGAGACAGAGAGGGGAGGGAAAAGTTCTGGGAGTTGGAGGGGTCATGGGTAGTCCTCTACCAGGGCTAACAGACAATAGAACTGCCAATCTCAGAACCTCTCTCTCCCTCTCCTTTTTTTTCCTGATTTCCTTCAATGGCTTCCTAGGATCTAGTCTCTTCTCCCTCTTTCTAGATATGGAACCAGGAAAAATCCTTTCTCAGCACCATGAAGAAATGCGCCTTCAGTGTGCAATTATTGAACATGGGGTTTTTGGGGTGGGGGGGGGTGGGGGGGGTTCTACCTATTGGTTTTTGCTTTTTTGGATTCAAAAAAATTTTGGATGCAGTGCAGCTGAGAGGTATTCACGGCACAGTTGGTTCTGGTTCACTCAGAAAATCTCTCCAGAACAGTTTTTGGGTTCTGGTCAATTCCCGGTCTCTTTCTGCTGGTGGCCAGTGCTGGCTGGCACAGAGAAAATGGATTAGAAGCAGACTGGACCAGAGTCCTCTGAACATCAGATGGCCTGTTCTGCTAAGCCAGCCTTCACCTGTAGAGTTTACCGTTCACACGTGACATGTGCAGTTGTCTCACAGAAACCCTAGTTCCTGGGACCTATCCAGGCAGCATTTTGGTTTGGTAACTAACTCTCTGCTACTGATGGGACATACGTCACTGTGCAGGTTTGTGCCTGAATGCACACACCCAAGCAAAGACTGGCAAACTCGCCTGGCTCCAGGCATGTTTCCTGGACATACTTGGCATGGCGCTTAGCACTGAAAGGTTCAACCCTGGGACCTGAATCCCAGCCGCTTGTGCGGTTCGGCCACAAGCAGAAAGCAGCCGTGTGGGGACAGGTATGCTTGGGATGTGCTGCGGGATGTGTGCTCTGATGGGCTGTCTGCAGGGAGCTGGGTGCAGTGGAGCTGCATGGACAGAGCAGGATGGCATCATCGCCAACAGCACCTGATCTTGTACTGAAACCTGACCTCCTGGCGCGTGCTCAGTAGGCTCCCTTTCCCTCCTCCCTTCCCCCCGTGCTGGATGACCATCCAGGGCCTGGGCAGGAATGGAAGCGTACCCGCTCCAGCATAACCTGATCCTTCAAGGACAGGGACTTGAGATCTTTCCAAAACAAGGCTTCTTCTATTTATTCCTCCACCCCTTCAGCTTGCTCTCGCCGCCCTTGCACTTTCTCTTCCTCCTGCCAGCCTCTGCTTTTGCTGACTCAAGCTTCCAGTGCCACCAGCCCTGCCCTCGCTGCTCCTTCCTCACTCTGTGCTGAGCAGCTCCCTGCTGCTGTCAGGCCAGGACACTCAGCAGGAGATCCCAGCAGGGGGACTGGGGTGTCTCCCCCTGCCCCGTGGGCTCATGGGTACCTTGGCTCAGCAGTGCTGGAAGCACCTCAAGCCCTTCCTGCCCTTCTTCCTCATCAGTGGCATGGTGGCAGCACTCTACTTCATCCTCGATGCCATTGTCCACAGTGGGCCCTTCACTGACAAGAACTTCTTCGAAAAGTTTGAGCGCAAGTGGCCCAAGCCCCCGCCCTCCAACGAGAGCAGCTCCAGGTAACCCACCCTCTACGCTACAGGAGAGCCCCCACTTGCAAGATGTCATCCAAGGGGGCTCCTTTCTCCTTGCATCAGAACTAGGCTCTTGACCTGCACTGCTCTGATGGGGACTGCAAGCCGCTTGAGAGGGAGCAGCCTAGAGGAGGAGGCAGAGAGGTAGTGTGTGTCTGTGTGAGAGAGAGAGCTTGGAGGAGACGTGTTTGTGCATGGAGAGGTTGTTGATTTGCACATTCATAGAGGTTAAGGCCAGAAGGGACCATTCTGCTCATCTGTTCTGACCTCCTGTCTTACACAGCCTGCCAGTGGTTGTGAGGGTTCGGTGGGTGAGGTCCTTTGAGGAGACGTGTTTGCATGGGGAGAGGTGAGGTGTGTGAAATGTGCCTGTGGGGGGAGGGTGTTGGCTGTGGGCCCTCATGTAGCCATTGTAACCCACTGATTGGTGTATGTTGTGTGTTCGCTGTGCCCAATCCACAGAGGATATCAGTCTGTTCCAGACCTGGTCTCGAGTTGGCTAGCTCTTTAGCTCAAGGTGTGGCTTCTAGCTCAGGCGTCCCTGATTTCATCCTTGGTCCTGGCCAAGAGGATGGCCCAGCCATCATACAGTCGTGTCCCAGAACCTTCTCATGGTACCTCACAGTCTTGCTGCAGTGTTGGATAATGTTTCTAAAAAGCCCGGGTTTGCACTCATCTGTGTGTCCTGGGGAGATCTCCAGGGTCACAGCAAGTGAACTGTGGTGCAGCCAGCAGCCCCAAGTATTTTCATGTATGAATTCTGCTCGATGACCAGTTCTCCACAGCTTTCCCCTTGTGTACTTCTGTGCATTCATTGTAATTGCTGCTCTCTTTCAGGGTAAAGTATGAAGACCCCCAAGCAAACAAAGGGTTAGCTGGAGCCCTAGATGCCCGGCAGCAGAACACAGGAGCGGTAAGTGGCCGTGGCGCTATCCACACCCCACCAGTAATGGGCCCAACCTCCCTGTCCACCAGGAGTGCCAATTGCAAGGTCTGTTAGGACAGAGACTCCAAAGGTATTTCATGCAGGCCAACCTGATGGTGGTCATTTCCAGTCATTGCTAACCTGAGGCTGCAATGGATTTGGTTCCATATCCCCTTCTCCAAGCCCCTCAGCAGGGGCAAGGGTGACTCTTTCTTTGTCCTGTTGACTCCCCTTCCCACCCTCCTGGCATTCTGGAAAATCAGGGGTTGACTTGTTCTGCTAATGGGGCAGCCTCCCTAAATCCCCTGGGGAACCTCAAGGAAGGGGGAAATACATTGGGGTGAGGAGGTCTTCAGATCCAGGTGTCCCCCTTCTGCAGAGGAGGGGTAGAGCATTGGATGGACGTCACCCTTGCTCTCTCTTCACTTGCTCCTCTATCTGTTTCCACCCCTTGCTCCCTTCCCACCTTAAAAGCCACTCTCAGAGCAGACTCTCTCTTAACCAGATGGAACCTAGAGCTTCCACTGATGGAGCTCCACTAACTAACTGGATGGTGCGGCAAGGAATGGTGAGGAGGCGTGTAGCCAGCAGAGAGCAAAGAGAACGAGGGCTGCTGGGCGAGGGGGTTAAACTGGCACAGCGTCTGGGCACACACAACGGGAACCGGGGGAATGGCTGGGCAATGAGGAGCCTGGCCAAGCCAGTGTCATGAAGAGGACCCTGGTCTGGGCTGGTTGTAGAGACTAAGAGGGAAGAAGCCCTCTCCTGGTAGTATCATGCTCCTGGAGAAGTCTGTGGGAATTGAATCCCTGACCTCTGGATCTCAAAGCATGAGTGTCTCTAGCGTGGAGCTAAAGAGCTAGGTCTGCATAGGTGCACAGGCCTGGTGTTCAGTCAGCCTAAGTATTATAAGTGCTGGTGCCCACAGGGGGATTTGAAGGGCTGCCGATCTCTGATCCATGTGCCGTGCATGTTAATCCAGTGTGAGGTGTTGTCTCCTTCTAGTAGCTGGGCCGTGTAAATTGGCTTGAGGCTGCCACTGCCTTGATGCAAGTGAGTCTGGTGCTTCATCTCATGCAGCAGGACCTTGTGCTTTTAGACCCAGAGGTCTCAGGTTCAATCCATGCAAATGAGCTGGTCGGGGCACCAATCGGCTCACAGGACTTCCCCTTTCAGGCTAAAGCTTCAGGCGTTCTTGTAGAGCTGGGAGGTAGAACCTCTGGTCTGGGGAGTTCCCACACGCTGTCCAGTTAGCTTGTGTATCTCTCTATCCTCTGTGGCTTCGGGGGTTGCACTGGGGAGAGAGTGAAACTCCCTAATTACAGCCTGCTTCACCTACCATGGTAACTGCTTGAGGGCTGCTCCTCCCAGAGGAGTTTCGTCTTGACTCTGGGGAGGCTGCGGCTATATCTGTCCCGAGTCTGGTGACCGGTCTGGAGGAACCTGCTCTTGGGAGGAGAGGGATGCCGCTGTGCTTAGCTTTGCTATTCCTTCTGGAGGTCCCCATGGGTCTGGGAGATGAAGGGACAATGTCCTACAAAGCACCACCTCCTACTTCTGCTCAGTGGACCCCCTGCGACAGCTGCTTCTCTCTCAGCTGGTCTTAAGGCTTGTTCTTGGGATAAGGATCTGAGACTTCTGACTGGTGTTGGGTGACTAGTTATCCCTGGCCACGGAAAGGGTCCCTCTCCCCTTTCATAGTGGAATCAGCCAGTGGGGAAAACACATGTGACAGAACCACTTCCATGGGAGAGCCAACCATCAAGTATCTCCACCTTAAACGTAGAGGAGTTCGCCTCCTGCGTGCATTTCCATAGCTTGGCTTGACGGGTTTAGTACCACAGCGATCCACGGTTGGACCTGGGCCGCCTTTGCCAACCTCATCGGATCTCTCAGTCGGCTTGTGATGCTAAACCTGTGACAGCCCCATTGCTGGCAGTGCAGTGGGCTGTGGCATCAGACGCTGTGAAATGGTCTCGGAGGGAGAGATGGCATCTCTTGCCCTTTGAGAAAGAATCTGCAGCTATAACGAGAGGAATCCAGAAAAGTGCCTCCATGGATGTGTCTTCCTGGCTGAGTTTGTCGGTGCTGCTCTTCCAGACTGAGCAGGGCTGGAGAGGTGAATGAACCCTGTCAGGGTGTAGGCCAATGACAGAGCCATAGCCACAGTCTCAAGTCTCCAGGGTCCCTCCAATGGCTGTGTGCTGGAAAACACAGCTGTGGGTGGAGAGAAGGCATACACTGAGGCTGTTGGCCTGGAGAGCTGTGGTGGGATTGGCCAGTGTAATGAGGGTCCAGGCTTTATGAACCATATCTGAGGGGGAGAGTTTCTGTAAGGATGGGTTAGAGAAATGTCCTCTCTTTCTCTGCCTTATTTCTCTCTTCCTTACATTCCAGATCCCGGTCCCCCAGGCCTCCTTCATGGAGGATGTCGAGAAGTGGCTCTCTGATGATGTGGTAAGCGCGACACAGAGTGTGGGTGGTTCCTTTGGCACGTCATGTAGTGCTTGGGGCTGGCAATGTACTGTCTCCCCCTCTGGCCCCTGGAGAGGCTTGAAATCCCCTGGATGTTGGCGATGACTTTCCAAGGCTCTTGCAGGTGGCAGTGTGGATTGACTTGGGCAGGGGTTTCCCTCCCATTCCCTTCTTCAGAGCCAACCACACTGACTTTCCCATGCTCTTTCCTTCCACACTGCCACTCTCCTCCACATCTCTCCTGATTGCCACTACACCTTTCCCACACTTTCTAGAGCCTGATCTTGCAAACACTGAGGCTTGTGCTTAGCCCCATGGACGTGCATAACCCCAGTGAAGTCAGCCAGGGTCTTGGAGTAGGACCTCTGGACTGAGGAGAGGCGGATAACACGACCAAGACAGGGAGGGGACAACTGAGGAGTCAGCAGGGTGACCCAGATCACGGAAGGTCTCCTGGCTAAGGGGTGAGCAAGGGGATTGGTGGGTCTCTCATGGCTTAGAAGTAGAGGGTGTCTTCTGGAGATTGTGTGATCAAGCCGTCTGGCAGGCAAGAGGCTTCCAAAGAAATCTGATGCAGGTGAAGGGTTTTCTTCCCTCCTGCCAGCATTGCCAGCTTTTACTGCTGGGGTGGAGCCTCCCCATTTTCTGTTGATGGGGATGGGGATGACAATCCCATCTGCCTTGGTGGAGTGGAGTACTGTGTGGATCTGGGGAACTCAGTGCTGAGGCCTACTTCCCAAAGTGCCTTCCTTCCTTCTCCTTTTCCAGGGGGCCGAGACGGAGGATGCTAAAGGTGTCACCAGCGAAGGTAAGAGCTACCAGCCCCTCCCCTTCTCCTTGTGCCCTTCTTAGGCCAGCTCCATCCTCTTCCTCATCGCTCACTCTCTCTTCCCATCCCAGAGTTCGACAAGTTCCTGGAAGAGCGAGCAAAGGTGGCGGACCAGCTGCCCACACTCCCCACCCCCACAGCAGGGGCACCTGCTGCCTCCGGCCCACATCGGAAGCACGAGAAGGAAGATGACACTATGTTTGCCTTATGAACCCTACAGACTGGTGTGCCGTGGAGTAAGAGGAAGTGTGTTGCTGTGCCCCGTCCCTGCCAGGGGCTGAGAGAGGAAGGGCCCATGCCCCCTTTGTTCTCCTCCATCTCGTTTCCCCACCCCCCACCCCTCCACCAATTTTAGGCTGCTTTGGGGTTAAATTAATCATCGCTGTGTTTGGGGATATCACGGAGCAGGCTCACAAAGGGCACTGGCGAAGCTGCTGGAGATGTTGCCAAACAAGTCTGGGGGTGCTGGGATTCTTTTTTTTGTGATGGGGGCGCAAGCAGAGGGCTCTCCCCACCACTCTTTCCGGTAAAATCATCGTAACCCCTCCCAAGAAGTGGGAGCTGCCCTCGTCTGGGATCTTTCCTGCTCATCTGCTCCCTTCGATGGGTTGCATCTCCAATGCCTCGCTGGGCTGCTCTGTTCTAAGCCGCTCGTCAGAGTGGGTCCCTATCCTTCTGGCTGACCTTTGTCCATCCCTGGCTGCAGTGGGACGCTCAGGGGTGAGGCATTTGTAGTGGTGGGGAGCGATTTTTATGGAGAGAGCAGCAAGGTCTCTAGTATTCGTTCCCCTGTCACCCAAGCACATCTATTCAATGGGCCCTCCCCCACCATGTTCCCCAAATGCCATCCGTGGGCCACGATTTTTGTTGCACATAGGCCAGGTACCAAATCTCGTGGCTGGACGTGGGGATGAGGCTGCAAACGGTACTAAATCCAAGGATGGGGGCACCTGCAGTCCAGCTTGGGAAGGAAGGGGACAAAGGGACAGATGTGTCTTCAGCAAATGCTTTGAGGTGAATTGATACTTTGATCCCTTTAGTCCACGCTGGACTAACCTCCCCGCAGGACATTCAGCTAAGCCGCCCCTTGTTCCTGCTGTGGAATGGGGGAGCGAGAGGAGAGCATCTCTGAGAGAAAGGGGAGGACGTGTTAAGCAAACGGTGTGTGCTGTGTCATACAGCCATGGTGGATGAAGAGCCTGCCAGGCCTGGGGCTAATGCTGTTAATTCCATGTAATGTGGAACACTTGCCTTTTGTATCGCACATTAAACAAACAATCTCCTTCTTGTCTGGAGCATCTGCTGTCACAGTTGTGGATGGAGGAACCTGTGGAGCCAGGCTGTTGAGAGCAAGCACCAGCTGGGTGTGAGAAGGAACAAGGGTGCCGTGGATGCTGAGAGCCAGCACCACCTTGGCTGAGGAGGATGGAAGTGTGCCATGCTTTTGAGAGGGGGTACGGTTTTGGCATAGGAGAAGAGAAGGGTGCCATGTTGCTGAGAGCAGGTGTCAGCTTGGCATAAGAGGGGAGCAGGGAGCCATGGCCACTGAGAATGGGCCTGGCTACAGGAGAAGGGAGCCACAGCTCTGGGAGTAGATACCAGCTGACTCTTCTTATTGCAATCTTCCTGAGCAACTCAGAGCCGGAAGAAAAGAGTCAAGAGCTGGGAGCAGATTTGTGGGAGCAGAGCTGGGTTGTGCTTGTATGTACCTGTGTTGGAGCAGGTGGGGTGGCAGATCAAGCTATGCTCCCCTGTTACAACACACCTGGGTTTAGGGTCTATTTATTATGTGCCCTCTCCAGCTTTCCAAGATGACAGGAGCATTCCAGAAGGCTTGCCCCTTAGGCCTGTGAATCAGGATTCCAATGCCCACAGCTGTAATGGTGACCTGCTTGTTTTAGGAAGGAGGAGTAAAGGACCATTTGTAGGGTGGGATTGGACATGAAGGTTCAGGCCATGCAGCAGATCCAGCCTCTCATTCTCTCTGAATGCACTTTCATCTCTGACGTTTACCATCCTTCTGAACACAGGTGGGTACAGTAGAGATGGGGAAAGAACTGCCAGCCCTCCTCCATCCCACTTCTCCTATTTACCCAATGATGTCTTGGTTAGGTGCCCTACTGATGGCCTGAAGCAAGAAGGAAGTTTTTGTTGTCGCTTATGCCCAGAGACATGTCTCCCTCTGGGTGCAACTATTTTGGGTGGGAAAATGTACACCGTTACCTAGGGCATTATAAGAGTTAATCAGGTCAGGTTTATAAGGTATGTTGTTGGAGTTGAAAAGCGGTATGTAAGTGCTTCAGGTGTCCATTATGTTTGTTACTAAAGGGCTTGTAGGGGCCTACTGTATCCCAGGGAGAGCCATTCAAAGTCCCTCCAAGATTAAAGGCTGAAGCCTCAACTGAGTGAGGGCAGGGGGGAACCACACAGCCTAGAGAGCTGCTGATTCCAGGGGAATCAAACGCAAAAACAAGGGTGGGAATGCAGGTTACAGGGTCAAAACCAGGGATCCAGTGGGGGACACTGAGCAGAGAATTGTGTACTCACTGCTCTTCTAAGAACTGGTTACTACCCAGAGGAACTCTGCCCGCATACATGAGCCAACAAGGGATGGGCAGGACCAGCCCTGCAGTTGCAGAGCACCCCACCATCAAACTTCTTGCTGCTGGTCTGAGGGATGGCCATGCTGGTCCCGGCTAGAAGCAACAAGGAGGTCTGGCGACTGTGTGGAGCCATGTGCAAACTGAAGCCACAACCTCCGCAGGAGGCTTTGGAGATGCTGAAAGAGTGGTCGCAAGCTTGCAGGCAGGGAACAGTGAAGATAAGGTGGGTTTAACAGCAGATTTCTGTTAGGACATTTCCACATGCTCATGGCTTGCTCAAACCTCTTCTGGGGACTGAACTCTGGCTTGAGGGATAACAGAACTAAAAAACAGGCAGATGCTGTTTCTTGCAGAGATGACCCTCATTAGAGAAGCCCCAATTCTAGCCCCTGGTGTAGCCATCATCAAAGAACCACTAAGCCACCTTAATCATGAATATTGTCCTCTTCCCTGGGTGTAGGGCCAGGAAAAGGAGGGAGTGGGGTGGTTCATGAAGTCTGCTATGCTGGGCTGGTAAGCAACCCCAGGGATTTCTCTCCCATACACCGGGCATGTCACAAATTCTGGGAAATGGCACCTGTATTTCACCATCGTGGCCCAGAAAAGGCGCACACACTCAGGCTTCCAGCTCTTGCCTCTCTTGGGTGGAGGCCTGCACCTCCCTCCTTTCTGACCAGGTGTTTCCAAGCTGCACAGTTCCTTGCCTTCACTGTTTTACTCCAATTCGAGACAGGCTGCCTAATGACATCTGCTTGCTTTCTATTTAGAGATGGTTAACAGGCATAAATGCACAGTTATTAGTTAGCCATCCAGCATGTCCTATGCAAGCCTATGCTACTCTTAAGGATAAAAGTACTATGGAGAAAACATATTGAAGAATCTGCATGTATGCTAATTAGCTACCAGTGATCACCCTGACTCTAACACGGGCTCTTGCAGGACTACGCCTTCAGCATCCCAGCTATGGGTTTTTCTCTGTGGTCACAAGTTCATCACAACTTCAGTTCAGAACAAGCACCTGGTCTTACATGGCCTCAGTAGGCCTAGTCTTTCCAACCTTTCCCTAAGGATTAGGGCCCTTCACAGACGAGGACTCCTGTCTGCTGGATCAGGAAGACAGCCCTAAACCTGTTTAAAACCAAGCTATTTATCCAAAATCCTGTTTGAACTACCCTATGCATCTCTTGGGGATGGGGCCTTGAAAGGGCTGACAACAGAGGATGTACACTAGCTTCCCTGCCATTAGAGAAAATACTGTGCCACAGTAACACATACACAATTGCATTTTAATACAATGGACTTTAGAGGTATAAACCCTAATTCAATTAGGTTTATCTTAATTCCATAATGTTTGTCCAGGATATACTGCCAGGGTGTGAATTCTGTGCCATTGTGCACATGCAGAATTCATGTGCTGTGCAGAATTTTTTTTCCCCTGAAGAAAATACATTGTGCTAGAAATGTGCTGCAGTTATGCTGTTTGCCCACCAGGGGCCGCTGTGGTGCCAAAATAGAGAACAGCTGCTCTCCAGCTTCAGGTAAGGAAGAGATGAGGCTGCTCTCACAATGTCCTGCCTGTGGGGCAGGTCAGGAGGCACAGGATATGAGGGGATGGAGAGCATGTGTCTGTTGGAAGGTCACAGACTGGGATTCAGAAGATCTAGTAGAGGGGACAGACTGTGGTAGGGCCTGGATAGGAATGGAGGAGCAGGGACACATGGAGACAGGGGAAGCATGCAGGGACAAGAGGGAAGGGGGGTGGCTGAGTGAGGGTGCAGTGCCACATGGGAACAGGGGCAGATATGCCTTACCAAATGAGAAAGACTTGGGTCAGCCAGCGGATGCATGATGGAGGCTACTTAGCAATCCGTCCCCGCCCAAAAAACGTTCCATATTTCTCCCACTGACACCAATTCACACCCTGGATACTTCACAGCAATTACTTCCCTATCCCTTAGCTCCTGCCTTACTTCTGACAGTCCAAAGCCTTTGAATTGCTTCTGAAAGTTCATAGAATCATAGAATAATAGGGATGGAAGGGACCTCATGAGGTCATCTAGTCCTACCCCCTGCTAAAAAGCAGGACCACTCCCACTAAATCACCCCAGCCAGGGTTTTGTCTAACTGGGCATTAAAAACCTCCAAAGATGGAGATTCTACCACCTCCCTAGGTAACCCGTTCCAATGCTTCACCACCCTCCTAGTGAGAAATTTTTTCCTAATAACCAACCTTGACCTCCCCAGCTGTAATTTGAAACCACTGGTCCTTGTTCTATTCTCTGTTACCATCGAGAACAGCCTAGCTCCCGCCTCTTTGGAGCACACCTTCAAGTAGTTGACGGTTGCTATCAAATCTCCCCTCAGTCTTGTCTTCTGTAGACTAAATGAGCCTAGTTCCTTCAGTCTCTCCTCATAAGTCATGTGCCCCAGCCCTCTAATCATTTTTGTTGCCCTCCGCTGGACTCTTTCTAATTTGTCCACATCCTTTCTGTAGTGGGGAGCCCAAAACTGGACACAGTATTCCAGATGCGGCCTGACCAGTGTCAAATAGAGGGGAATTATCACATCCCTCGATCTGCTGACAACACTCCTACTGATGCAGCCTAATATGCCATTGGCCTTTTTGGCAACAAGGGCACACTGTTGGCTCATATTCATCTTCCCGTCCACCATAACCCCAGGTCCTTTTCTACAGCGCTGCTACTTAGCTGATCGGTCCCCAGCCTGTAGCAGTGCATGGGATTTTTCCATCCTAAGTGTAGGACTTTGTACTTGTCTTTGTTGAACCTCATGAGGTTTCTTTCGGCCTAGTGTTCCAATTTGTCCAAGTCTCCCTGAATCCTACCCCTGCCCTCCAGAGTATCTGCTATTCCCCCCAGCTTAGTGTCATCTGCGAACTTACTGAGCATGCAGTCTATCCCATCATCAAGATCATTAATGAAGATGTTGAACAGAACCGACCCCTGGGGCACTCCACTCGTTACCGGTTGCCAACTAGACATCGAGCAATTGATTCCTACCCGCTGAGCCCATTGATCTAGCCAGTTTTCTATCCACCTTATGGTCCACTCGCCCAACCCATACTTCCTTAACTTGCTGACGAGAATGCTGTGGGAAACTGTATCAAAAGCCTTGCTAAATTCGAGGTATACTATGTCAACGGCACTTCCCGCATCCACAAATCCAGTCATCTCATCATAGAAGGAAATCAGGTTGGTCAGGCATGATTTGCCCTTGGTGAATCCATGTTGACTGCTCCTGATCACTCTATTTTCCTCCAAGTGTTTCAGGATGGATTCTTTGAGGACCTGCTCCATGATTTTCCCAGGGATTGAGGTGAGGCTGACCGGTCTGTAGTTCCCCGGATCCTCCTTTTTCCCTTTCTTGAAGAGAGGTACTATATTTGCCTTTTTCCAATCCTCCGGGACCTCCCCCGTTCACCACGAGTTCTCAAAGATAATGGCCAGCGGCTCTGCCATCACTTCAGCCAACTCCCGCAGCACCCTTGGATGCAGTCCATGGGGCTGAATGAACTTGTGCATATCTAATTTCTTTAAGTAGTCCCTAACCTGACTTCCCATCACCGAGGGCTGCTCTTCTCTCCATTCCCCGTTACCCCGTGTAGTAGCCTGGGAGCTGGCCCTCCCTGTGAAGACTGAAGTAAAAAAAGCATTGAGTACTTCAGCCTTTTCCGCATCATCCAGCACGAGGGTGCCTGCCCCATTCAGTAAGGGACCTACACACCCCTGATCCTTTTCTTGTTGCTGACATACTTGTAGAACCCCTTTCTGTTATCCTTCACATCTCTTGCTAGCTGCAACTCCAATTGTCCTTTGGCCTTTCTGATTTGATCCCTGCAGTCCTGAGCAATATCTTTATATGCCTCCCTTGTCATCTGTCCAAGCTTCCACTCCTTGTAAGCTTCCCTTTTATGTTTCAGCTCACCACAGAGTTCTCTGCTAAGCCACACTGGGCGCCATCCACATTTGCTGTTCTTTCTGCACATTGGAATGTTATCTTCCTGTGCCTTTAACAGGGTTTCTTTAAAATACAGCCAGCTGTCTTGGACACCTTTCCCCTTCAGATCAGCCTCCCAAGGAATCCTGCCCATCAGCTCCCTAAGGGAGCCAAAATCTGCTTTTCTGAAGTCCAGGGTGTGTGTTCTGCTTCTTTCCTTCCTTCCATTGATCAGGATCCTGAACTCTACCATCTCATGGTCACTGCTGCCCAGGTTGCCATCTACTTCTACTTCCCCAATCAATTCTTCTCTGTTTGTGAGCAATAGGTCTAGAGGTGCAAGGCCCCTAGTTGATTCCTCCAGCATTTGTACTAGGAAGTTGTCCTCAATATTCTCCAAAAACTTCCTGGATTGCCTGTGCACTGCTGTATTACCTTCCCAGCAGATGTCAGGATAATTGAAGTTCCCCATAAGAACCAGGGCTTGAGATCTGGAAACTTCTGTTAGTTGTCCATAGAATGCCTCATCCACCTCCTCTTTCTGGTCTGGTGGTCTCTAGCAGACACCCACCACGACATCCCCCTTGTTACATTCTCCTCTAAACTTAACCCACATGCTTTCAACCAGCTTGTTTCCACTCTCATAGTGGAGCTCTGAGCAGTCATACAGCTCTTTTACATAGAGCGCTACTCCTCCCCCCCTTCTTCCCTGCCTGTCCCTCCTGAACAATTTATATCCATCCATGGCAGTGCTCCAGTCATGCAAGTTGTCCCCGTTTCTGTTATTCCAATTATATCATAGTTCCTTGTCTGTGCCAGTACTACCAATTCTTCCTGCTTGTTTCCCAGGCTCCTCGCATTTGTGTACAGGCACCTAAGATACTGGGCCCATTGCCCTATTTTGCCCTGTTGATTCTCCCTCCTGTCGCATCTTCCTCCTTGCAATTTCTCCCTCTGTCCTCCTTTCCCACTTGCCTGAGGTATTATGACTTCATTAGGAAATAAAAAACAATTATTTGATTTTTCCCCCCTCAGTTCCAACTACCCTCTCTTTTATTCCTGCTGTTACAGCCCCAGCATCCCCCAAGTTCCATCCCTTCCCCTAGGTCTCCCTCAGTTTCACTTACCTGTGGGCCTTGGTCACCTTCCCCCTTCGAACCTAGTTTAAAGCCCTCCTCACCAGGTTAGCCAGTCTGCTTCCAAATATGCTCTTTCCCTTCCTCGATAGGTGGAGTCCATCTCTGCCTAGCAATCCTTCTTCCTGAAACAGCACCCCATGGTCGAGGAAGCCAAAGCCCTCCCGGTAACACCATCTCCTCAGCCAGGCATTCACCTCCAGGATGCATCTGTCTCTGCTCGGGCCCCTACCCTTGACCGGAAGGATCGAGGAGAACACCACCTGTGCACCGAACTCTTTCACCCGTGCTCCCAGAGCCCTGTAGTCACCTTTGATCTGCAGAAGGTCACCTCTCGCAGTATCATTGGTTCCCACATGGATGAGTAGTAGTCAGAGGGACAGATGATTCTCGACAATCCCTCCATAACGTCTCGGATATGGGCCCCCGGCAGGCACCATACCTCCAGAGAGGCCTTATCTGGGCGACAGATGGGTGCCTCCGTCCCCCTCAAAAGAGAGTCCCCAACCACCACAACCCGCCGTTTCCTCCTGGGTGTGTTGGTTGTGATCCTCCCAACCTCAGGGGTGCATGGCTTCTCCTCTTCCACCTCATCTCCCGTCTGTAGTGCTGCGTAGCGGTTCTTTACCACAACAGAGGGTGGGATGGGAGCAGAGGTGGAGCACTGTCTGCTGCCAAAAGGAACCAGCTGCCACTGTCCACCCTCTGCCTGAGCCATTTCATCTTTCTCCGAGGGTGTGGCAGCAGTCCTTTGCCCCTAGATAGTTTCCTCATTCTTGCATGTTTCCTCATGGATGCTATCCAGGAACTTCTCCAGGGCATGGATACTCCTGAGCCTAGCCACCTCCTCCTGTAACTCCCCCACCTGCTTCCTGAGAGATTCCACCAGAAGATACCTGTCACACTGAATGATCTCCCCAGCCTGACTGTCTGAGAGTGGGAAATGCAGGCTACAGTCCTTGCAAGTCCACACCAGGATCTGGGTAGAGATATCCATGGTCAGTATGTCTGTCTGGATACAGGCATAGGTGGAGGAGACAGAAGCGGTGCTGGAACAAGCGGTGCGGCTCCGCTTCACCATCGTGGCTCCACAAACCACAAACTTCCCACAAACTCCGCTGTTTGCAGTCCCTGTTCTCAAGCTCCCCTTGGTCACTCAGCCACTGGCTTTTAAGGCCTTCTCTTTTAAGTTGTGGGAAATATATTTCTGTCTTGTAGTTTAAATGAATTATTACTCAGGGTTCTGTATTAATATGTCTAGTGAGGAATCTTATTTGTCAAAAAACATTTCCTGAGGCCATGTCTACACTGCGGAGGGAAGTTGATCTGTTTTAAATAGATTTTCACCCTCTGAATTCTGGAAGTCGCAGGAATGTGATTACACCATGCTTTTTGTGTCTGGCTCTTATATCCCCTCCAGTTACTGGTGGGTCGACATTCAAAGCTATTCCACAGTGCTGCATCAACTAGATGGAGCAGCTTGGAGGAAGGTTGTCGTCCTCCCATGATGCAACATGTACCCTCCCCCTCTTGTCTTGTCACAAACAAATGGGAAATGGTGTTTTGTGCCTTTTTTCTCTGCCAGCCGCATGGAGCCTGTTTAGCTCTGTGCTATCACGGTGAGCATTACAAACAGCTCACTCATTCTCCTGCAGTATTCTCAACAGTGAAACAGGAGAAGTAACGTAGGAAATTGTGATGTTACTGAGGCTGCCCTACTACAAACGATAGAGCACAACAATTCCTATGTGTTGCAGGCTTTTATACATAATCTTCAGTCGCTGGAGCACAGTTTCTGGGCTTGGGAAATAAGCACAGACTAGTGGGATTGCATCATGATAACCGTGTGCGATGATGAGCAGTGGCTACAGAACTTTTGAATGCAGAAAGCCACTTCCCTTGAACTTTGCAAAGAGCTCTCCCCAGCCCTGAAACACATGAATACTCGCTTGAGACCAGCTCTGATAGTGGAGAAGTGAGTGGCCATCACTGAAAACTAGCAATACTGGGCTAGCAATACTGGGCTGCTACCGGTCAGTTGGAAATCAGTTCAGAGTGGGGAAATCCACTGTGGGAGCTGCTGTGATGCAAGTGTGCAAGGCCATTAATAGACTTCTGCTACGAAGGGCACTGATTTTGGGAAATGTGCAGGACGTAGTGGATGGGTTTGCCATGCTGGGGTTTCCAAACTGGGGTTGGGGGCCATAGATGGGATGCATATCCCTATTTTAGCTCTGGACCACCTTGCCACAGAGTACATAAATCGAAAGGGATATTTCTCAATGGTCTTGCAGACCCTTGTTGATCACCAGGGTTGTTTCACCAACATCACTGTGGGGTGGTCTGGAAGGTGCATGACACACACACATCTTTAGGAACTGTGGTCTGTTCAAAAAGATGTATGAAGGCACTTTCTTCCCTGACCAAAAAGTAAACATTGGGGATGTTGGCATTTCAACATCACAGGGGGATCCTGTCTACCCTTGCTCCCCTAGCTAATCAAGCCCTACTCCAGGCATGTGGATGCCGATAAGGAGTGTTTCAGTAATAAGCTAAGCAAGTGCAGAATGGTGGTGGAATGTGCATTTGGGCATTTAAAGGGGGGGGAGAGAATGGTCTACTCACTAGTCTTGACCACAGTGAGAAAAACCATACCAACAGTTATCTGTGCTTGCTGGTGAAAATTTCCCCTACGGTTGGGTCGCAGAGCCTGTTAGACTGGCTGCAAATTTTGAGCAACCAGACTGCAATGTACTTAGCGAACCATGGAGTGCTTGCTAGGAAGCATTGAAAACCCAGTTTTGCAATGAGCAGCAGTAATGTGTGTGCCTCTCAGGGCTGTATGCTTAATTCCCATCCTCCACTCCCCCTCATTTCCCCTTCCTCTTCTTTCTATGATGACAGCGCCAAGGCTATGAATGAATAAAGACACATTTTTTAATAACCCAGTTAAGTTTTATTAGTGACCCTTTGGTGGGTGGGGGAGGGGAAGGGAGGGAATGGCAGAAAAGGAATGGTGGGCCATTGCTTCTTTCTGCTCACCTCCACTGGCAGCACATACTGCACCCTCCTCAAACTCCACCTGGATTGCTTGGGGCTGGGGTTGGTATCAGAACTTGCTGTGCATTCTGGAGGGGCTGCTACTGTTCCTGGAGCTCTAACGGGTTCCTTAGTATGTTGGACTGATGCCTCATAATACACATCATCTATTGTATGCCATGCTCCTGATCCTGTACTGTACTTCTGTCCTCCATGTCCATGTCCGGTTTCTTGGACAAGGATATCCTCCAGGCTCTGAGCTCTGTATCAACTGCGGCAGAAGTGTTCATCAATTCACTGAATATGTCATCCATGGATATTTTGTTTCCCTCTTCCTAATCTGTGAGAAGTGCTCCACAGGAGTTGGGTGGCCGAAGGTCAAGTAGTCAA
The DNA here is from genome assembly GCA_007922175.1 of Pelusios castaneus. Lineage (NCBI taxonomy): Eukaryota > Metazoa > Chordata > Testudines > Pelomedusidae > Pelusios > Pelusios castaneus. Next base: position 15,522,397 of record ML685814.1, on the reverse strand, counting down.
CAAAGGTAAGCAAAGTACACAGTTCCCATTGTTAGATGAGCCCATGTAGTCTAAAATATGATACATTGTTACAAGAACTCCTTTGACTATACAAAACAGGAAACAATCACATTCCAATCTGCACATGCTGCGGGGGTCGGACTGCAAGGGGCCATTGCACCCATTACAGAGATTTCCAGGACAGCTCTCCCTTAACATTTCAAAGTGTGATCTGGGAGGAGATGGGCAAAATGGATAACTGGAGGCTATGGCAAATTAAGACTGCAGAAATAGTAGGGTGACCAGTATTGGGTCCCTTACAGCCCATGCAAACAATGCCATGCTATCTTGTGTCCAAGGGACACTGTCCAGAGCAGGGGAAGAAGATGGCATTGGTTAGTGACTGTAAAATTGCATCATCTTCCCTAGGTGACCCTGTGTGACATCTGTCTTCTGAGGGTAACGCAGATGAAAAGATTTATTGCAAGCATTTGGGTACAGACATGCTGCTATGCTATGTTCCATAATGATGCCTGCTCCTTTAATAGCAGCATGGCATGGTAAAGTCTCCTATGGTGGTGAAATAAATAAGGCTGCCGTCCCCAGAAACCAGAGTATTTTCATGAAAGTTTCCTGGAGATGTCCATGGAGGATTCTCATAGCATTCCTGTGCTCATCAACAGTCTGTTTCTATAGTGACCCTATGCAGAATGTTGTCTACATCCAGGAATGCCATCCTATCCCAACAAAAACTCCATTTTTAGAAGCATGACTGGGGATATTACGCCAGCAATGAAATTAGATAAACTCACTCACCAGATGAGCCTTCCCAGCATCTTGGTCACTGATGCCATCCTTGACCGGCTAGGCTGCACTGGGGCAATGAACAGATCCTGATAGTCTGGAAGAAAGAATACCCTGCTTTCCTTTGGCAATGTAGTTTGTTGCAGGGATATGTGCCTGCTTTAATGTTTCTGTTGTAAGGTCTTTTGTTGCTGGTATCTGTTTAAAGTTGAGGGCTGTCTGTAAGCGAGGAGAAGTCTGCTGCCCAAGGCCTGAGAGAGTGAGGGATCGTCGTGTGAAATGGGTTGTAGATCCTTGATGATGTGCTGTAGAGGTTTGACTTAGGGGTTGTAAGTGGTGACCAGTGGTGTTCTGTTGTTTTCTTTCTTGGGCTTCTCTTGTAGTAGTTGACATCTGGGTGCCTGTCTGGCTCTGTCAATCTGTTTCTTCACTACTCCTGGTGGGTATTGTAATTTTAAGAATGCTTCCACATATCTTCACAAAAGACACCATCATAGAACCTAATCAAGCCAGCTACTCTATCAAGGGCTCATGCACCTGCTCATCCACCAATGTGATTTATGCCATCATGTGCCAGAAATGTGTTCCATCACGCCACCCCCCGGCCTTATACATTGAACAAAGAGGACAGTCTCTGTGCAAAAGAATAAATGGACAAAAAACTGACAACAGAAATAACAACATTCAAAAACCAATAGGGGAATATTTCAATCTTCCTGATCACTCCATTAATGATCTGTTAATAGCTATTACTCAGGCTAATGGAAAGAAATCAAAGCTTCAAAGAGAAATTGCAGAATTGCAATTCATATGTAGGTTTGACTCCATCAACTTAGGGCTGAATAGAGACTATGGGGGTTTTCCCCTTTACAACACGTAATTTTGCTTTCCTTTCCCCCCGCCCCCCCACTTTCTCCACTATTTGAATCTAAACAACTGCTTTGATTTGCTGTAACAATCTGACCTGATCCTATGACTTCTACTCCCCTGCATTTATTTTGCTCCCATTCTATAAGCTCCCCATCTTCAAGTGTCTGACAAAGTGGGATTTTCTCCTAGGAAAGATCATGTGATAAATAAATATGTTAGTCTTTAAGGCTACGTCTACACTGGCAAGTTAGTTCGAATTAAGGAGGCTTAATTCGAACTAACTAAAGCCATGGCTTCCTTAATTCGAACTAAGAAGTTCAAATAGGGTATTTGAACTAAGGGGTTAATTCGAACTAACTAGTTTGAATTAATCAATGTGGCCATGTTAATTCAAACTAATTTCTTAGTTCGAATTAACCGGCCATTGAAATGAATGGGGATCGCTAATTCGAACTAAGCAAGTGCTTGCTTAGTTCGAACGAACATTCCAGTGTGGCCATGCTAGTTTGAATTAAGCTAATTCGAACTAACTAAAATTAGTTCAAATTAGTTAGTTCAAACTAACTAATTCGAACTAATTTTAGCAAGTGTAGACATATAAAAAGTGCTACCAAACTCCTTGTTTGTTTTACTGAACTAGACTAACACAGCTACCCCTTTGGAATTTAGTAATTTAATTTGATTAGTTTGTAAAACATGATGACCACTAGAGGTCAGCAGCAACCTACTGTGCTTCAACAATGCTGTCTAAAATCAGACTGACAACAGAGTCTTGTGGCACTTTTAAAGACAAACAGATTTATTAATCGCATTATGCGATTAATAAATCTGTTAGTCTTTAAAAGTGCCACAAGACTCTGTTGTCTTTCTACAATAGACTAACACGGCTACCCCTTTGGAATTTGACTAAAATCAGACTGAATGTCTTTCAAGGGTTTTGATTGCCCATAATTGGGTTAACAAGCTGTGCAGCCTTATGATGGAGTACAAAAGTTTCCTATATTTCATGTATTGCATGCCAATCATAATCTTACACACAAAGTCCTAGGGTGACCATTGCAGAATGTACTTACACTGATCTTTCGACCAAATTGTACTGTCTGGGCCCAGTTTAGCTAGGCAGCAAATATCCAAAACATGTTTACAACCTGAATTTGGCCTGTGTTTGTAGAGGGTTACTCGATAAAGCACATACTATTCTGCATTATGCTCACAAAAATTTTAAACTCATTTGTATTTGTGTGACTGTTAAAATAACAAAATCCCACTCCTAGAAGTATGAAAAATTAGTGTCGTTTTGTATCTGATGCGAAAATCCAGAGTTTTAGAAATTTTTGCAAGGGTGCAACTAAAATGGCTCCTAATTCCACAGTAACTGTTCTGTAGTCTTGAGAATCTATTCAAAGATATCCTCTTCCATGTATATTCTTATTTCGGATCAGTGCGGCTTTCAGGTGATATACCATCCAAATATTATCCTAAAAATGCTTAGTTTGGAAAAATAAGGGAAATTGTTTTCCCACTTGAACTTAAAATCAGCTCTGGTTTTCTTTATGTGATTCATTGAAGGCAGTGTCCTGTGTTAAACACTTGATGCTCTGTAAAAGGCTAACAATTTACTGGTGAGCTATTTTACACCTTGTTGGTTTATATACTATATAGCAGCCAAGTTCTGTGAATTAACAACTGAACTTGATTTCCTTCTTAGTATTGCAAGTCTGAGCCCTGTGTCATTTGAAAGGGAATTTACTTTGTGTTTTCAGTGGCGTTTGGATTTAACTTATCACCTTGTTGACACAAAGTTTTAGCTGCTGTAGGAGCAAACAATTCTATGCTACTTGTTGATTTAGCAGAAATTGTATTAATTTAGAAAGATAAACTAAATTAGCAGATTCATTCATTACTCATATTTTACTTGCTTCCACTGACTATTCCCATTTCTTACCCGGGGATCTCCACTTATATTAACAAGATAAGATCCAAGAGACAGTACAAGGCAGAAGAGAATAGAACTTTTGTTTCTGTATTACACTCTGCTAATCTGCAGAGTGCGCCACAGGACAGAGCCTTTTCTGGGTGAGTATCCAGCCAATAACAGACCTTCTCCTGCAGCAGGTGCTATATGGTGCTACTCCCAGAAGCTGTCTCACTACTGTGGTAACAGCTGAAAAGCCTGGTAGAAAAGCTGTATGTTAGCCTCAGGGAAGGGCAGACATACTTCTCTACCTGCCAAGGCATGAGTGTGGGACGCAGTGTGTGAGAAAGGCCCAGAACATGGGACCCAAAAATGTGCACATGAATACACACTCAGATTTTTAAGGATGGTGAAGCATGTACATATCAAATAAGTAACATAATTGCATAAAACAAAAAAGGTGTCCTGTGGCCCATTTAAAATGTAATAAATTTGTTAGTCTTTAAAAGTGCCACAGGACTCCTTGTTTGTTTTGCTGAACTAGACAAATAGGGCTACCCCTCTGGTCACTCCACAAGATGTTCTTGTGGTTTGATTTAAATCTGTCGCGTTGTTCTCCGTCTCCATTGTGAAACGTAATGCCAGAAAAATGTCGTGCTGTGGGTGAGGCATAAATCATACTACAGGGAATAGCACCTCAGGAAGTCGCCATGCTACGACAGCAACTTACCATGCCCAGGAGTCATTTTATGAGATTGTTGCTATGGTGAACTCGGCTTGTTAGGGCTGTGGCAAGATTGCAGCAATTGAGGCCAAGGGGCCCACAGCACCAAGGCATGAGATGAGGGGGTGGCTGAAGTCATCCTGGCCCAGCAGAGCAGAGACCCTGAGCCAAGACTGCAAGGTCTATGCTGGCGTTTGTGAGACTGTGATATGTGCCTCACTGTCAAAGAAGTCACCAGCTACCACTGCCCCCCAAGCAGAGGTCAGAGGGTAAAGAGGGAGCCAGAGGCTACAGGAGAGCGGCCCAGAGGCAACAGCCTGTGAGCTGGCTGTGGAGGGAAGGCAAGGGGCTGGGACTGAAATGCTCAGTGCCCAGACTGGGAAGCAGCTTGTGGCTGTTAAAGAGGCTAGCAGTAATCATGACAGGCCCATAATGGGAGCTGCCTGCAAACAAGGGGCGTGTGGATGGCATAAGCCTGAAAGGCTATGTCTACACTTGTTCAAATAAGTCGACGTTGCTAAGTTGACTTAGCATGTCCACACTGTAAATTTAGGTCGACTTAAAATCGACCTTGCTGAATCAATTTAGAGCATCTACACTGGACACCTAAGTCGACTTGCAGGGGCTAGGTGGATGTGGGAGTGGTGCATGGTGGGAAGGGGAGCACCCAAGAGGTACCCCCTTCCCTGGGCACCCCTTTAAAAGTTCCAGGGAGCTCAGCATCTTCCCCATTGTACTTGGGTACATGGGGGCTGAGCAGGACAGGGACAGGGGCAAAACACAGGAGCGGGGTGGGCAGGGCTGTGTCCTGCCCTGTGGGTGGGCATGCCAGGCTCTGTCTATGCCAGGCGCCCTGGGAGAGAGGGCAGTGGGGGAGCCTTGGGGGCCCTTTAAGTCAACTTAGGGCTACTCTGCGTCTACACTGGCTTAAGTCGACTTAATAAAGTTGACTTAACCAGTAAGTCGACTTAAAACCAGATCTTATTAAGTCAACTTAATTTTTCCTTAGGTCGACTTAAGCTGCTGCTTAAGTCGACTTAAGGAAATTTAAAGTCAACTTAATTAGACCTCCTTTTAAGTCAACTTTAATGCTTAAGTCAATTTCTTAAGTCGACTTAAGCAGTGTGGATGCCCTAAGTCAACTTAGTCGACTTAGGGCAGGGGAAAAAGGGAGCCACTGCTCCCTTCTCCCCAGGAAGCCGCTAGCGGCCCGTCCTGGCTCCCTTCTCCCTGGGACCACTTACGTCCCGGGGAGAAGGGACCACGAGGCTCCCTTCTGGCCAGGACCCCATTGGTCCTGGCCAGAAGGGAGCGTGGAGCTCCTTTCTGCCCAGGACTGAGCGGTCCCAGCCAGAACTGAGCCCTGCGGCTGCTTTCAGGATCGCACTCCAGCTATTAGGGTCCCGGAGAGAAGGGAGCCGAGTGGTCCGGGCCAGAAGGGAGCTCCACGCTCCCTTCTCCCCTGGACCGCTCTGGGGCTTGCTGTTTCGGGGAGAGCCAGCCCAATGTGGAGCTGGCTTTCCCCAGGAAGAGCCCCCGTAGCAGAGGCTCCAAAGGAGCATCCTTACCCCTGGATCTAAGTAGTCGACTTAGAAAGTCTCTTGTAGACTCCCTAAGTCGACTTAGTAAGGCCAGGTTTAAGTCAACTTAAGAGTCCTGTGTGGACTCTCTAAATCGACTTAATAAGGTCGACTTAAAGTTGACTTAGTAAAGTCTACTTGGTAAAGTCGACCTAAATTTCTCAGTGTAGACATAGTCAAAGAGACTACAGGTGCCAGACAAAAGGAATAGAGTCTGGCCAGGGGATTTGCAGGCCAGTGCATGCGTGCTGCTGGAACAGGGTTGGCCTGATGCAAGCATACTTGGCATTCAATTTGTGGAGCTCTCTCTTCATAGCCCTGGATTGGGCACACCCTAATGGCTGGGAGGGACCTGCTGTGAAAAACTGGCAGAAGGTGGTAGGTAAGAGGTGCCTATAGAAAATGAAGCTCTGACTTTGGAACTGTCTCTATAAAATGGGGACATCCAGTTACCTTACTGCTGGGCGTGGTGTGTTATCCCCTTTTGTTAGCAACTCTGAAGCAGTTGTGTCTAGGTTAGCTACTTTCTTCCTGAAATCCCTAGTAAAGCAACCCTCTGTCTTTCATCTGAACCCACTGAGGGCTACAGCCCAACGGGTCTATTGCCCAAAGATCCTATAGCACATGTGTCAGTCAGACCTGTAACACAACCAACCATCTAGGGGCAGGTGCACCGCAGCACTTGCAGGGAATCTCTGCACTGGATTATTTACACTATTACCCCTTAAGGAAATGAAAGCTGCTATGGTTTCAATTCCTTTAATGTCAATGATTCAATCCATAACCTCAGCTCCAGTATGATTTATTTCTGATGGAAATAACTTCCTCGAATAACAGTGAAGGGAGGGGAGGGACCAAATCTGCGTGGAATGGAGGGGGCTTTGGGATTAAAATGAGGCCTATTGAAGAACTATGTGCAAAGAGGGTTATCTGAACGACAGTGGCTGGGAAAGGGGAAAGCAGACAGGGAAATTGTGAGGAGTGAGACAAAGAGGAAAGCAAAAATATTATAAGAGGAAGGGAGAAAAGAGACAGTGAAAAAAGAGAAGTGAGGAAATATACAGAAAAGGTGAGGCGATTGCCACTGCAGTAGGCTTGGGGCAAGATTCAGGGGGCATGCCGGGCCACTTAACCACAAAGAGGTTCTCTAGCAAAATAAATAAATGGTTGGAAACCCCTATTGGAACAGTAGATGGGCCTGTCTTTCCTCAAAGACTGTGTCACAGACTGCAATAATGGATGGAGGACTGAATGATCTACTAAACGATAATATATCACCCTCCACAAAAAATAAATTCCAATAACCTCTTGCTATTCCTGATAAAGAGCAAGACAGAAATGCTGTCTTGGCCACCTTTTGCAGGAGATACAAGCTGCTAACCAAACACTGTGACTCTTAAGCATTTGGTCTCTTTGGTCTGAAAAAGGTAAGATTATGATTGCAATTATTTGGGTAACCTGTGAAAGGGGATATGCCTCAGCCTAAATCCCAATGGAGTTGAGATATCCTGCATGTCTTTGTTTTTCTGACCTTTTTCAAGTCAGTCTGCAGTCAGTTTGACTGCAGATTGTTCATTCAGCAAGTGACTCAAGACTAGCTGAGTTAAGCAACTGCTCTGAGCTACTGAGGAAGAACACTTAGGCTATGTCTACACTGGCAAGTTAGTTCAAATTAAGGAGGCTTAATTCAAACTAATTAAAGCCATGGCTACACTAGGCTTTAGTTAGTTCGAATTAAGGGCTTCCTTAATTCTAACTAATAAGTTCGAATAGGGTATTCAAACTAAGGGGTTAATTCAAACTAACTAGTTCGAATTAACCAATGTGGCCATGTTAATTCGAACTAATTTCTTAGTTCGAATTAACCGGCCATTGAAATGAATGGGGATCGCTAATTCGAACTAAACAAGCGCTTGCTTAGTTCGAACTAACATTCCAGTGTGGCCATGCTAGTTTGAATTAAGCTAATTACAACTAACTAAAATTAGTTCGAATTAGTTCAAACTAACTAATTCGAACTAATTTTAGCAAGTGTAAACATAGCCTTATTGCTTAGCCATGTGGCCCCCTGCTGAAGCTTTATCAAATGGGTGAAATTTTCTGAGGAAAAGCTAATCTAGGTGCCTTGTCAGATTGGAATGATCTGCCTAGGATAGTATAGTAGAAGCCCCATGAGGGAGTGGGCACAGACCACGGGCTGATATGTGTAGACATTGATTGCTTTTTATGGAGGTTAGTGGGAGGAAGATTTTGAAGGTACCACAAAGAACCTTTGGATTTTAAGGATATTTTGAAAAAAACATCCATGGACCATAGCCTATCCATTAGACCCATACTGCTCTGACTTAGGAAATCTGAGGTAGGGAGTAAGGATTTTAATAGGCCATGTATCTCCATCTCAGCACTTCCTCTTTTCCATCTGTTCTTTGCCTTACAAAATCTTGTAAACAGGAGGCAGTTTCTGGTTCTGCTTCTCTCTGCAAGAGTCTGATTGGATTCACTTCCTTTTTTTGATCTCTGGGTTATTCAGAGTCACAGAACCAGAAAAGAAAGGGAGTGGGATATCTGTTTATTTCATTCAAAAAGTTCTTTGTGTGGTGGTGCCTTTGGGAGCAATCCCTCTTCTATTCCATTTCACCTGTCATCTTTAGTTCCAAGTTTGTTAACATTCACACCTTGGTTGCACTATCTTTCCAACTCTTCTGTCTCCAATTCCAGCTGGTATACCACTGTGCTGTGCCTTGTGCTGATGGGGGTCAAGAAGGAGGCACAGGCTATTTACAGCTTAGAATATGCTTGTGCCCTTCCAGTAGTATCATCCTGGAACCCTTGTTAGTTAAGCCAATCCATCCCCTGCCAGTGCAGGGCTATTCCCTACAGACCATTTTCTAGTCTAATTTTAGAAGGCCCAAGCAAGGGGGCTTCCCTTGGGAGACTATTTCACAACCTAAAACACTCTCATTGCCCAGGATATTTTCTCAGTTGGTCTCAATTTTCCTTTTCTTAACCTTTGCCCATTGTTCACAGTCTATCTAGCACCCTAAATAAGAATTTAAATAAGTCACTGGAATGAACAACCATCATCACCCCTTAGTCATTGCTCAGCTGAGCTAGTCATATATATTTCTATTATTCTTTCCACCTGAGTCACTCCCTCCAGGCTCCAGTGAGCTTTGGTACATTTCTCTGAGCTCCATTCAGTTTAGAAAAACAAGGTAGGTGAGTTAATACCTTTTCTTGGACCAGCTTCTGTTGGTGAGAAAGATGAGCTTTCCAGTCACACAGAGCTCTTCTTCAGTCAGGGAAAGGTACGCCTAAGGTCACAGCAAAATGCATTACTTAGCACATACTGTAGGGACCATTAAAGCAGAGGCAGCTTTGGGGGTAGGTGAAACAGGTGCATGCCTATGGTCCCGAGTACTAAGGGGTCCTGTCGTCTCTTTGCCTACCCCAAAAGCCATGTCTGCCTCGGTCAGCAGCAGGAGGGGCTGGTGGTGGGGAGCTGGGGCTGGAAGGGGAGGCAGTGGGGAGATGGAGCTGCGGAAGGGGGGGCTGAGTCTGGTGGCTGGGGGGGGGGAAGAGGGGGTGGCTGCGAGAGCTTCAGCCACAGAGGGGAGCCCTGCAATGGGCCTTCGCCTAAGGCCCCCAATAGCCAAAGGCCACCTCTGCTCCCAGGCTCAACTTTTGTGCAGATTTCCTTTGAGGATGAGGGCTCATGGGTCAGATATAGAGAGATCATTTTGTGAAAAGAAACAAAGAGTCTTGTAGCACTTTTAAAGACTAACAAATTTATAAAAGTGCAACAGGATTCATTGTCTGTTTTGCTGAACTAGACAAACATGGCTACCCCTCTAATTTGTGAAAAGTGTTACCCACAGGTGATAGGCTGTTTTTGTCTTTTATCATTTTCCAGTATGAGTTCCTTTGAGAATGTTGTGATTGTCTGGTCTCTCCTACGTAGTTGTTATTAGGGCATTTGATGCACTGGATGAGGTATGTCCACGGGTTAAAGGAAGGGGGAATGCACCGGAACGCAGTTCCAGGGTCCACAAATTTGAGGGGCCAGAGTTCGGGGACCCCTAAAAATAGAAAAATCCAGCGGAACGCATGCTCCACCCTGCCCTGGCTACTGACAGGTCCTACGCCCCACCGTTGTTAATCACAATACTTATTGTGTTATGCAGTGTTTGCTAGTTTGTGACAATAATTGCTATAGACAAAAACACCATATAAAATTATAAATATTTTTATGGAGCGATAACCGATGCATGTGGAACTGAGAAGTGGTTGCAAATGCCTATCTGGACTGGGGCCCGCACATGCATGAAGGGGGCCCAGACAATACGGGAAGGGGGCCCGGAGATTAGGAGGGTTCCGGGGCCCATCAAATTATACTTTAGCCACTGGGTATAGCACATGTGATAGGTGTGTATTTTAAAGGAGTGTTAAGTTGGTATTGATCACGGTAGCAGTGGATATAGATATAGATATTTGCATGTTTTGCATCTGTTGTTGGCAGAATCTGGTGCCACTTTGAGTTGGTGTGTCCTGGTCCATGGGGAGTTTGCTTGTGATGATAATCTTGGAGAGTTTGGGGTGTTGTTTAAAGGCAAGAACTGGGGACTATGGAATTGTGGTTGTTTCAGAATGAGGTCCTCATCCAGTATGGGTTGCAGTTGTTTCATAATACCCTGTGTGAGGTAGTATCTGATAACTAGGGGTACATGGTGAGAGTGGATTTTATTCTGTATTGAAGCAGGTTCTCTTGGCATATTTGGATGGCCTGTTCTATGATGGGATCTACTTTGCTGATAGAGTGTTCTTGTTTGGTGAAGATGGTTTTATGTGTGTTAAGGTGTATCTGTGACGGGATGCACATCTGTGCAGCCCTTGGGCGTGACCTGTATAATCTTTCTGTTCAGTTTTGCAGTGTAATTGTGTTGTTTGATGACAATTACGCTATACCAGGTTCCTCTGTGAATGCTCAGAACATATGCCACGTGATTACCAGGGTGCCATGTTCCCTGCTGCGACATGTATGTATAGATGTGAAGCATGTTACAGGGTTCAGACTCTCAGGGCTGTCTCTAGCACAATGGCTGAAGATTTACACATCAAAGGGAATGCTAATGCCCTACCCTGCTCGCTGCGCCAATGTGACAGGCTGCTCCCCAAATCCAGTTTGGTTGCAGGGTTGGTTGGTTCAACCCTTTGCCCTCACCAACATTTTCCTGGCCCCTTGTGGTATTGGAATTCCAGGGTCAGGGGTAACAAGAATCTGGGAAGAATCCTGCGTGCCAGTTGGCCCCTCATGGATCCATTTCCCAGCTCCAGGACTATACATGTGTAGGAAGTCCTTCTCCCTCCTTGGGGTCACTCCATGGTTCCCCTGAACAGCATTGGATACCTTTCCCCCTCCATCTCCTAAGAGGTTATCATGCGATCTCTCTGGGCTGCTCATTTTTGCAGCTAGTGTATTCAGCATAACTGCATCAATGTTACCTCCATGGTGAAAATGCCCTTCCTCCCTGTCAGCAGGCAGAATGGAGTAGTCACAAGGACCCCCTTCTCTGCTGGAAGCCAAATCCTGCTGACTTGAAGAGGCAAAGTTAATTTTCATCAACACCTCAGGATAAACACAATCCTCTCCAAAAATCCAAATTGCAGGCCGAGTATCTGGGTGCAGAGACCCTGAGTCAGCCACTTCCTCTTGGGCACCCCCTCCCACTTGAGTAGTGGGGGGACACTCTTGCATCCCCACTAATTCCTCCTTAGCTTCCATCTTTGGTTGCCTTGCCCCTCTGTCCACAGGCAAGATCGAATATTTACAAGCTGGACTTTCCTGGCTTAAAGAAGCAAAGTTACTTTTCATCTTTACATTAGGGTAAACACAATCCTCTCCTAAAATCTGAATCACAGGCTGAGCATCTGGGTGCAGAGGCCCCAAGTCAGCCCCTCCCTCTTGGGCACACACCCCCAAGTGAGTAGTGGGGGAACACTCCTGCACCCCCACTAATTCCTCCTTTTCGGCATTTACGAACCCTTATCAAAAATTAATACACCACACATCTAACTACAAAGGTTACATGCATATTTGAATCACTATTATCTAGTTTTACATCAATATTAAGCTGACAAAGGTGCTTACAAGTATGTGTTCATACCACACCCTTTGTTCAGGCAGTCTGGTGCATTCTTTCATTAGCTTCTCTGGCTCTCTTTACAGCTGCCCTGATCACCTGCCTGGTTTCTTCAGCACTCAGCGTACCCGCCTTAACAGCAGCCAAGGCTTCATTCACAAACTTTAACTCCAAAGCATGTCTACGGGCTGCTTCCTCAGCTTTTCTGATTATGTCTGCCCGCCGTCTTCTAAATTCTCTCTCTCCCTCTTCCTCTTTTTCTCTCATTTTTTCTTGGTGTTGGCGTTCTATTTCTGCTTCCCTTTCAGCAAACTCACGTTCTTTTTCTCTCATTTCTTTTTTCTTTGCTTGCAACCTAGCAATCTCTAATCTTGCAGCTGCATTAGACATCTTTCACTTTTCCTGTGTCTATTCCCTTCACCCGAAATAAACAAACAGAAAACAACAAACTGTGGCCTCCTGACTGTTCAGATACTACACATATGGCTCACTTGAAATCACTCAATGAAGGTATCAGGCCTGGGCACAAAACCCTGCTCGCTGCGCCAATGTGACAGGCTGCTCCCCAAATCCAGTCTGGTGTGCTGCTATGACCGCTTGAACCCCACTCCTGAACCCCAATTTACCCCGCTCTGCTGGGTGACCGCTCACTCCTGAGTCAGTCCACACCAGCCACCAGCGTGTAATTGGTCCCAGGCAGTGGGTGTAAATCCACTAGCCACACAGGCGTTGGTCCCCAAGCAGGCACACCCAGCCCCAGACACTACCCTGGGAGCCACTGCCTTACAGGGATTGGGACCCACTCCCAATCACCTTAGTCTCAAGTCCGTCCACTTAACAAAGAAGTGGATTGTGCCCAGCCTCCCACATCCACACCCTCTAAAGACCACACAGCTTTAGGTAAAACAACTACTAGTTTATTGATCAGAGTCTGATTTTAAGTGAGAACATGGCCAATCAAGGCAGAACCATACTATAAATGAGTCAGGAGTGACCACTATCAAATAAAAGGTATAAACCGCATACTACTCTAACATCTTCACCTAAGCTGACCTCAGAGTCCAAGATTATGCACATGGTGTTCGGCTGTTTGATGTTTTGCAGCCATTCTCTGCCTGTTCCCAGGCAGGGCCCCGATCTTGCTTGAAGTTGGTTGCAAGATGGTGTCTTCTCAGGCTGAAAGCCCGCAGCTTCTCCCCTTCACCGTTTCTGTCTTTGTTTTAACAAACTGCTGACAGCCCCTCCCCCTCACTGTCCTGTTGTGAGATTTTCTTCACTCCTACCTGAGCAGGGTAGGGCATTAGCATTCCCTTTGATGTGTAAATCTTCAGCCATTGTGCTAGAGACAGCCCTGAGAGTCTGAACCCTGTAACATGCTTCACATCTATACATACATGTCGCAGCAGGGAACATGGCACCCTGGTAATCACGTGGCATATGTTCTGAGCATTCACAGAGGAACCTGGTATAGCGTAATTGTCATCAAACAACACAATTACACTGCAAAACTGAACAGAAAGATTATACAGGTCACGCCCAAGGGCTGCACAGATGTGCATCCCGTCACAGTATCTCCTGGACTTTCTCCTTGGAGCATGTTCGGTAGTGTCTGAGTGCCTGGCAGGAGATAACAGATTTCTTTGTGTGTTTGGGGTGATCATGGGATCTATGAAGGTCAGAGTGGTGATCCGTGGTGTCATGCTAGGCCTGAAAAGGCCGAGCCATCTTGTAAAATACATGACCCAAATCTAACCTTTAAAAACATACTGTAGGAAAACACAAAGGTAGTATTACAGATAGGTTAGGGCTTTGATATGCATGTGTGTTTTAGTAGTTACTTAATTATGTTTACATCTATATTGTGAGAGGTTAGCAAAGTAAACTAACTGCTTCCCCATCTCTTACTATTGTCAAATTAGAAGAAGTCAAAAGCGAACATTAACATCTAGATGGAGCTTTGATGGACCAATGTAAACTGTCTATTAACGGTGCTAATGCAGCTAATTACCTGTGGTGCCCAAGAGGTGAAGGGTTTACTTCAAAGGACAATATACGTTACTATTCGCCACTTAAAGAAGTATCTGTGAACTGTCATCAAAGCCCACATGAAGAAATAACCTGCAAATAACCACCTTGCTACAGCAATAAAAGGAAGTTGGGAACATAATCCCTAGGTCTCACATCTGTCTAAGCTTATCAGGGAAAGTTTGGGCCACAGGATTGAGATCCCAGCCAGCACCAGCTTGGAATCACCCTGCTAATTCTCATGGGAGAATTAGAGCAAACTCTGCACTTGGACTATTTGGTCTATATTCCTTTGAACTGGATTTCTAACAACTGAAGCTGGGAAACAAGGACGTAAACCCATCCAGGTATTGGATGTGAGCCTAAGATCTGCAAACTTCGAATTCTAGTGAAAACCTGATATATTGGACTTCCGATCATTGTATGTATGTGATTACTTTAACCCTTTAACAGTACTCCCATAATCTGTTTCTTTCCTTGTACAATAAACCTTTAGTTTTAGTTACTAAAGGATTGGCTGGCAGTGTGGTATTTTGGGTAAGATCCAAACCTCTACTGTTCTGTGTGATGTGGCTGATCCTTTGGGTTCAGGAGAAACCTTTTTGGGTAAAGAGCTTGGAGTTTTAAGCAATTTCTTTCTTTACCAGACCCAATGGCTGTGTTGGGGACCGGTGGCTGAAGTTCACTAAAGCAAGCTGAGTATATTTTGTGGTGACTTCTTGATATCCAGTGTGGGGGATCAGAAGCGTTGTTTGTGACTGGCGGGGGAGTTTAGCTCCAGGTGATCCACCAGTGTTGGGAGAATCTGCTCTCCTTTTTGCAGCTTGCCCTGATCTTTGCATATTCAGGTGGTTATCCCAGGAGGCCCGGATTACACATGGGTTTCTGGTATGTATAATTGTCTGTAGGGTTCCATTCTTGAAGCTGACCGTGGTGCCCAGGAAACTGATGGTATTGTGGGAGTCGATGAGAGCACAGTAGTCTGTATCGTTCCTGGAGAACATGGTGAGAGAATGGATGCAGAGAATGGAGGCTGCTCTAGTTTAGGTTTGTCAGTAGCACCAGTAAGTGCCATATCTAAGCACTGCTATTCCTGCAGTTTTTAGGCTTTAAACTCTGTTTAACAGTGAGACACTCTCTGTTAAAGGCTTTTGAAGGAGGTTGGGGCAAATTCAAAGACCTCCATGAAGTTTTCCACTGGCTGCTCACCAAATATGATATGTTCCTGATGGCTTTCTGCCTTTCTAATCTGTAGCAATGTTACTTAGTAGTACTTAGTATTAGTATCTAGATAGTATTTTTAATCAACAAAGCATTTTACAGATATGAACTCAGCCTGGCAAAATTACTCTTATCTGTTTGCCCTTAGGCAATATTTTTTTTTAAAATGCACGAGTAAAAGAACATTTCTGGGCTGGCCACACACTTCCTGAGTGACCAGAGGCAAGTCACTTAATCTTCTGTACCTGTGTTCCCCATCTCTAAAATAAGACTCCTTTTGACTCCAGGGCAGAAACTGTAATTACAATGTGGCTAAGCATCACTGAACCCCATAATAATAGTAATACCTCTTGCTTACCAACTGTAAATCTCAAAGCACTTTATAAAGAAGGATGGTATAATTCCCATTTTGCAGATGGGAAAACTGAGGCACGGGGTGGTGAAGTGCTTTGCTGAAAGTCATTCAGCGGGCAAGTGGTAGAACCAGAAATAGAAATCAAGGGCCCAGAGGGCTTGTCCAGCTTTATCTACTAGGCTTCCCTGCTTCAGTGGGGACATGATCTTGCATGAGCCCTTTAGGAGCTATTACAATACAAATAATAATTATTCATTATCCTCAGGGAGCATGAAGAATAGATGAGTAGATATTGTGCCTGCCCTAGAAAATTTTGCAAGGAGGCATTAACTAATCCATTGCATCTGCTTGTCTAAGAATCCTAGCACATAAGACACGTTTTCTCATGGTTGAAAAGTTCCAGAGGGGTAGCCGTGTTAGTCTGCATACAGCAAAAACAATGAGAGTCCTCTGGCACCTTAAAGACTAACAAATTTCTTCGAGCATAAGCTTTCATGGGCTCCAACCTATTTCATCAGATTCCCACGAAAGTTTATGCCTGAAGAAATCCATTAGTCTTTAAGGTGCCACAGGACCCTCATTATTTCTTATGGTTGTTATTCTTGCTTTCAAAATCATCACTGTTCATCATTCTGAAGTCTAGAATAGCTGTGGAGTCAGTATGAAGACGTGGCAACAGCTGTAAGCCTGGCTGAGAACTCTTTGTTCAGAACTGCACCAAGTTCAGTCATCACTGGGTTCTTGGTCTGTTACCATCCAGTTTTTAAGTTCTCAGCTATTTTGACTTTACAAATCATATCCATAGGCAGTGGGTATAATAGAACAATGGACATATGTGCCATTCCCGCTCTGCCTCTTCCCTGAGGCTTCCACACTACCAGCTGTGTTGCTTCTTTTGGGGCTGTGCTAGGTGCTGGCTAGGATTCGGGGCTACGCCAGCTAGGGTTTGGGGCTTGGCCAGGTGCCAGTAGGATGGCTAGGGTTTGGGGCTGTCCCAGCAGGCTGGCCAGTGAGAGATGGGAAGAGAGGCAGAAGAGGCAGAGTAGGGGTAGGGCCATGCATGGAAGAGGTGGAGCTGGGGGGGGCTAGCCTTCCCACAGGGTGCACATGCCACCCATGATCACACCCATAGGCTATGTCTACACTTGTTAATTTAAGTTGACTTAGCATGTCCACACTTAAATTTTAATTCGACTTTGAGGGGACCCTACAAAGTCGACCTAGAGCGTCCGCACTGGATGCCTAAGTCGACTTCTAGGGGCTAGGTGGACCTGGGACAGGTCCATGGTGGCAGGGGGGGGGCACCCCTTGCCAAGTGCCAGGGGGATCAGCCTTTGCCCCATTGTACCTGGGTACAATGGGACAAAGGAGGACAGGGACCCTGGCGGGGCAGGATGGGGGGCATGCCAGGCTCTCCCTGTGCCAGCCACCTTGGCAGGGAGGGCAGTGGGGAAGCCCTGGAGGTCCCTAAGTCGACTTAGAGTCAACTTAGGGGTACTCCACATCTACACTGGCTTAAGTCGACTTTAGAAAGTCGACTTAAGCAGAAACTCGACTTAAAAGGAGGTTTTATAAAGTCGACTTAATTTTTCCTTAAGTTGACTTAAGCAGCTGCTTAAGTCAACTTAAGGAAAGTGTAGTGTAGACACAGAGTAAATTAAGTCGACTTAAGCAAGCTTAAGTCGACTTAATTTACAAGTGTAGACGCACCCATAGCGTGTACACCTACAGTAAGGCCTGTATCTATGCCATGCCAAGAGTCTCTTAGATCATTGTGATATCAGAAGTAACTCAACCAATCACCACAATTGTTTGTTCCATCCGCCACCCCTGTATGCCCAACTGCCATTTGCGCAAATCTCCCAGAACATCTCCCATCAACGCCAATTAATGCAACTATCGACACAATAACCCCTCCCTGCAGCACACGACCCTCATTCACCACTTGCACACGTCCACACAGCTCTCCCAGTACATCACAAAACGCACACAGATCAACACAGTCACTCACACAACACCACAACCAGCATATCTAATAGCCTCGAACTGAAGCCTAGAATGTCTGTTGAGTCAGTGTGAAGCAGTGGCTACAGCTCCCAGCACAGCTGAGAGCTCTTTTTGTTGAGACCGTCACCAGGTTCAGTCAGAGCTGGGATTCACAGTCAGTTACCGTGTAGGTTTTAAGTTCTCAGCCATGTTTGGCTTTTTTACACATCTGACTTTACAAATGACACCAATGCAATAGCTTTCAGCTACTAGTATATGGTGTATTGCAGTCTGACACTGCAGGCCTTCACTTATGTGAGGAGTCCCCATTGTAGGTTTTACACTGAAGGCTCAAACCCAGGAATTCTGCTACTTTGAGGCACAGCAATTTACAGCTTGTTCTGGAGGAGAGTCATAAAGAGGGTGGGGAGGACAAGTGATGGGTGATTTGTTTTTATAAAATGTTTCTTCTAAAAGCACATTTAGATTTTAGGCTATGTCTACACTACTAAGATAAATCGACCTTTGATAGGTCAGCTTACAGCCAGTCCATTAATTCCTGCGCTGGCTGGTGTCCCACACTACCCTCCTCGGTCCTCATGAGGAGCGCTTCCACCAACTTAAGAGGGACTGGAGCAGCATGGGGAGCTGAAAACCTGATCTCTAAGCTATATTGGAAACTCCTTACTAGACAAGCTCCCGGGCTGCTCTCCATCTTGGCTCCCCATTCACCACTGCGAGTGGGGAAAGCTGCCCAAGGCATCTTGCCTTCCAGTCCCCTGCCAGGATTGGGGTCCAGCCACCCAGCTGTCCAGGGAATGGAGGGAAGCGGGGCTCTGGCTGCCCTGCTTTCTTGTCACTTTCTGGAGCTGTGAAATTGACAGGAATGAGAACCAGCAGTCAATGTAAGGAATGCAGACAGTGCGTCGCCCTAACTACATCAACATAAGCCCTGTACCTCTCATTGAGGTGATCTTTTTACGTCATCATAGCAGGGGAGTTGCATCAATGGAAGGAAGATTTCAGTGTGTACATCTCCAATGTTCTGTCGACCAAAACTGTGTAATATAGACCAGATCTTTTAGACTGTGCTCTTTTGCTGGGAAGGAAATTTCTGATTTTCCTTGTTTTACAACCTCTTGCTGCTTATGAAGGTAAATAAAGCTGTATTTTTTAGCTGATCTGCCCCCTGACATGCTGGCAACTTGGGAGCTGTGTGTGTCTGTCAGAAATCCCATCTGTTTTGTGAACTCTGTAACCACAGAATAGCGAACTCCGAAAATGTACAGAGCAACTCCAGGAGCCAAGTGTCTGGATTTTGCTGACTAACCCTTTGAAAAGTCTCCATAAACATGTGCCTGACTCCTCGTTTTGCTGAGTCACTGTAATCTTTGTTTGCCTCTCCAGATTGCTGTGTAAAGTTTCAGTCTCCTGGCTTTTTTTGCTGAGTCACGGCACGCCAGAGGCCCATGTGAGGCTTTGTATTAGTCAAGCAGTTTCCTGTTTTGTCCTCTGAGATTGCAGCTGCTTTAGTTGGCTCCATTCCCATTTTGAAAACGATCAGACCAGACCTCAGAATTATCTGGAATAGTTTAAGCCTTAAATCCAGGGCCCCCTACATTACGTCTTCAAGAGAAAGGAAAAATGAGTGATATATATCCTTTGAGCTGGTAGAAAAAGGGATCTTTTGTAACGTGGAACTTAATTTCTAATTCCTGCTGGTCCCTTAATCTGAGAAAGACGCACAACACACCAGACAGATTTACCTCTTCATGTGTGAGGTTTTCAAATGCGTAAGCCCCAATCTAGCACACACACACATACGTTTCACTGTAGACATGTGTAGTCTTCTTGATTCAAAGAGACAACAATTTAAGTACTAAGGTTTTGCAGGATCGGGTCATTATCTTGTCCCTTGTGAGTTGATTATGTGAGTTTCTACACACACATTCTCTCTCTCTCTTTCTCTCTCTCTTTTTTTTTTCCCTCTCCCCCACCCTCTTCCGCTAGTGTATTTGTGAAAGCTTGATCGCCTGGAGGGCACTACACAGGCAAACACTGCTAACGCACAGCCCATGGAGTTGATCACAGTGCGTGTTCTGCAGAGTTTGTCAATACTGCATGTTCCAGTGTGTGCTCCAAAGAGTCTGTCCGTACTATACGTGCCCTAAGGACTTTATCCCTTCATATCATGTGCTCCCATCGTGTGCTCGGCAGAATTTGTTGATTCTTTGTGTGCTCTACCAATGTCCTGAAGGGTTCATTGTCTTCATCCCTCCTGTTATACAGAAAGGATATGGCCTGGGGAGTTTTTCCTCTGTTATCTGCTCTCATCACAGCAGCCCCTGGCACATATACATGTCACATATGCACATGTGTGCTCAGCACATCTGTCAGTACTAAGAGCTCTGTAACATTAGGAACAATTAACCTGTATTGTGTGCTTCCTCATGCTTGGAGCATTAGTTCTGGGAATGTTTGTCCTAGGAGTTCATCGGCGGCACTATGTTCTCCATAACCCTTGAAGAAAGTTGTCCTGGGAATTCATCTACAATATATGCTGGCCATCTTGTTTGGTACCTTTGTCCATGGAATTCATCTGTACTGTGTGAAACCATCACTCGTGAAGTGTATAACCTTAGGAATTCATCCATACTGTGCACACCCAGAGGTATGCATCTATAGGAATTCAGCTTTACTGCATGCCCACACATCTCCTTCGCATCATAGGAATTCTGCCATATTGTGTGCACATACCATCACCCTAGAGATATGCATGTATAGGAGTTTAGCCCTCATGCTAGGAGCCACAGCCCAGGAATTTTCAGTACTATGTACTCTGACTTCTGAACTGTGATTTCAGACTTTACATTTGATCTAGGCTTTGACTGTTAATGACTGCCTATGCCTGCGCCCTAGCGGTGTTGATTGTAGGCTGGGCCATCCTGCCCTTAGTAAATATAATTTTATTCACTGTGAATAAATTTGTCTCACCATTGTAATTGCCAGCTAAACTGTGAGGTTGCTGTAACCCTGGTCTTCAGATGAATCAAGTTTCTGTTTTGCTGGGGAAACTCTTAGGCTCCATAAAGCTCCTGTCACCTCCATTAAATCTTTTCACCTGAATGTTAATTGCTTTTATCCAAGTTCCAAAGGGGTTGCCGTGTTAGTCTATTGCAGAAAAACTAACCGTTAGTCTTTAAAAGTGCCACAGGACTCTGTCTGCTTTCTATCCAGTGGTTCTCAACCACTGTGTCAGGACACATTACTGTGTCCCCACACAGCTGTCAATATGTCACAGAGAGCCAGGGAGATGGCTGGATTCAGCCGGGGGCTGGTGGGTCGGTATGTCCCACAGGGTCACAACATGACACCAAGCGTGATGTGACCCGCAAAAAGTTGAGAACCACTGCGTAAAACTACAGGCTATGATTACAGAGTCAGCCTGGTCCTGCAAACCACCCGGCTGCATTCTGCTGTGTCATGGTCGGGCAAATACTGCTAAACGCTTGTTTGCATGGAAGCGATCATGTTTCCTGAGCAATATGCTTTCTTCCGAGCTCCGCGTTTTGCATTATTCATGGCTGCAGCAAGGACAGCACTTCTCATAGAGAAGTGAAACTTTTTAGGAGGTTTGATTTCACGTGCTGCAACTGGAAACATAACTTCTACTTGCAGAATTTGCTGTTTATCCTCTACAAGGCCAAATGCCTCTTAATTTCTTCTTCCCCATCCCATTTAATGATCAGTCATTCTTTATCATCTGCGAAACCACCTGACTTCATGGTGTAATGTGCTCAGCCACTTGGATTCATGGATTTTTAAGAGCAGTAGTCATCACTGTGAACATCTTGTCTGACTTTCTGCCAAGCTGGAGAATTTTGCCAAGTGATCCCTGCATCAACCACATTAACCTGCAGTTGAGCAAAAGCAGCCATCTTAGAAAGACACTCCTTAAAAGATTTCAAGTGGCAGAGAGTCCACTACCTCTCTTGCTACATTGCTCCACTGGTTAATTAAGCCTTACTGTTCAAAAGAAAATTGCACCTCTCATTTCCTGTTTGTGTTTTTCAAGCTTCAATGTTAGCATTGGAATTGCTTAGTCCTGTGCTCCTGCCTTTTCTGGATGTGAAAGTCGGACTAGGAAGAGAGGAGCCATTCTCAAATCTGCACCAGCACACTGGCATACGCAAAACCCTTGTTCCTTCCACCACGTCACTTTGCCGGCATGTGGCAGAAGTGATATAATGTCTCTCACAATAGCAGTGGAGGAGATCAGAGATACTCACGTCCTGCCACTGAAAATACAAGGGATATTTAATTTCAGACAGTCCCTCAATGTCCTGGTTGTTGTTCAGTTCCTATTGCATATCATGTCTTCAGATATCCACGGGCATGTAATGAGGCTGGGAAAAGGTATGTGTGTGGAAGGAAAGGGCTCTTTCATGCCAACCTAATCTCCCCCTGAGTTAGAGGTCTGATTTCCTGCGTCCCCCATCTCCTACCAGGACTCCTTGGAGAGAGCTGAAAAGGTTACATGACCCTGAGAACTATGCAAGAGAGAAAGGACATAACCCTTCCACCCTCCATGATGTGGCTCCAGAAGGATACTGTATCTGCGTGTTAGAGGTCATCCTGTAAGACCCTGTGTCATAAGCATATTTTAGGCCCTGTGATGTCAAATCATGACATGAGGATGCAACAGCATTAAGAGGGAGACTCAAATGTGGCAGTTATTTTATCCTGCAGGATCAAAGCAGCGCACCAAGTGCAATGATATGGGATGCGGGAGGGAAGAAAGAAACGAGGGGCATTGCAGGAATGTTCTGGAATGCCCCCAGTTGCTTTAAGAGAAAGGGAAGTCATGGAGCCCAGATGAGTCAGCAGCAGAAATGCTGTATAATCTTTCCTCACTATGCAGCCTCCTAACTCCAAATGTCTGACTGATGCAAAAACAAGTGTGGACACACAAATCCTATTGGCCTGCTTCTGTATCATAGTACTGGAGTGGTCCCCACTCGGTGCCATAAACTCTGGCCAGAAGACTGCCCATATAATGCCAGTGGGGAGACCCTTTCCTGGTGAAAGAAAGTGGCCATCCATGTGATGCACAATATGTTCTATCCCCAGCAGGCCTTAGTCTCATTTTGAACTGTATCCCAGTCTTCTGATTGAAGGAAAATGTCCTCCTTGCCCAAAACAAAGCTGACTGATGCATTTTCCACATCCAGCTCTGTGCTAACAAGATGAACTTCTAGAATCTAGCCCAGTGGTTCCCCAACTGGGGGGGGGGCCTTCCCCCTAGGGGGGCATGACCAACACCCAAGGGGGGGCGCCATGAGGCTGTGAAATTTTCATAGCAAAAAATTTTTGCATCAAGAAAACCTATTTGTGATTATTTTTAATTGTACAAGTATGAATTTAATTTTTGTTAAAAAGGGGGTTGGATGATGGTAAAGGAGAGGTGGGGAGGCGTGAGGGTTTCTCAAAAATCAGAAAGGAGGAGTGATGCTGAAAAGTTTGGGAGCCTCTGATCTAACCTATCTAAATCCTGAAGCAAACCCCATTTTGGTCCTGTGAGTTCCTAATTATTCACCAGTTATGACCGCAAAGGGGCAGGTGCCAGCCAACTACTGTCAGGAAACCAGCCTCTTTTGCCCCTAGTCCCAGGTCAGATGAACTATTTGTATTGCAATATCTCCACCAGTGTTTCCTCTAGACCAGTATACCTTTTATATGGGGTGGGATATAGTTCACCTTTCACCCAAAATACATTGCGTCTCTGTGCAGCTACTGTGTGGGAACATAGTACACCTTGCCTTTGAAGTTGCCAATCACCATTTATATTCACCCCTCTTTAAAGTCCAGGCTCCATGTTATCTGAAAGAGAGCACGTGTAAGGACAGACTTGGAGGGCTTGTCTACACAGGGAGTTACTCTGGAATAGCTAGTCCTGATTAACTACTTGTATGGATGCTCATATTCTGGAATCAGAGTGCCTTATTCTGAATTAGTTAATCCTCTTTGAAAAATGGATTAATCTAATTTGGAAAAAGTCACTCTTATTCTGGAAGCACAGAGTCCATACAGGGAGTTAATCAGGACTAACTATTGAACCTTAAAGTCACACCTTACTCTAACCTGAATTAACTTCATATTGTAATCTCCCTCTTCCTCCCCTCTGCCCCCATCAAGCTTTAGTGAATCCTCCCAAACTTCTTGGTGCTCCGAGCTACCAGCTGGACAGAAAAAGGGTTAATGAGCCTAGGCAAGCTGCCTAGCATTGTGTAAGGAAATCTTTCAACATCCTGCTGTTGAGCTTCATTGTCAAGGCATATCTGGAGATTCCCTCCCTCTTATGGGGAGGAAGGGGGGGGGGGGGGAAGGAGGAGCAGTGAGGAAAGTGTGTATGTTGCAACAAGTTACATTTATACCAGAGTCAGCTGTTTTCTGGGCTGCTCACGTGATCTGAGCAAAGTATAAAGCAGGATGCAGGAGTACAGCTGCTTTACTTGGTTGCGTCCCAGAGCCCTGAGGGAAGAAAGGAAGACCATAGAAGAGCGAAAAAGAGAGAGAAGGAAAGAAAAGAGAAATGGACAGTTCCAAGACACACAGCTCTGAAAGGTGAGAGCAGAGCTAAAATTAAAGGGAAATTACCCATAGAAAGGAATGCTTTATCTCCCCCCGCCCCCTTGCTTCTTGGGATGGGATTTGGTTTGCTGCTCTCCACCTCTACTCTTCCTCCACCTTTCATTTTAGATGGGACAGGACAATCTCATCTCCCTCGTCAGACAGAATTTGGGGTTCTGAGGCTCCTTCTCGTCCCACTCCCACCCTCACCACCCTGGGGTGCTCTTTCTCCCCAGCCTTTCCCATTTTGGAGGGGTTGGTGAGATTCCTCTGACAGTGACGGTTTTCCCTCTGCTTTCCCAGCATGCCTGGAGATTTGTCCGAAGCCCTGAAGGAAGCCACCAAAGAGGTGCATGAGCAGGCAGAGAGCACTGAGTTCATGAAGAATTTCCAAAAGGGGCAGCTGTCACTCCAGGAATTTAAGGTACCACTGTTGGGGTAGTGGGGGAAAACAGAGGGCTGTGGAACATCTTGTGTCCAATTCAGAATAACCAAGCAAGGAATCCTGAAGGGAAAAATCTTTGGATCATGACAACAGAGTTTCATCGTCAGTCACTCGTAATGTGAACTGGCCCCAGGTAACTTTAGGGGTCTATCAATGTCTTACAAGCTCCTCTGTGCATTTCTGGGTGGGGAGCAAAGCTGCACTTAGCAGCCGCACGCCTTGCTTTGCTGAGGCTTCAGGAGAGGGCTGAGGTAATTGATTTATGAGGAAAGATAAAAGTAATTTAAATGCTTGTGTTTATTATGGTCAAGTGATGACTAATAGAGATAGAATATTGTACCAGAATATGAAGGATTTAAAATACCAAGGAGGGCGAGGAATTATTTAGAATGATCTAAGTGGGAGTAAGTGGAAGTAACAGCTGGAAAGAGAGACAATGAAAATTCAGTCTGCATATTGGAAATCATTTCCTAGAAGTGAGTCTGCCGGGCTGTCGTACAGTCTCCGGTCCTGAAGATTTCTAGTCATTTCCTCCGTAATATTAGAATTATAATTTGGTTTTCCACTGGACCTAAGGAATTGACTATACAGTTCATGGATTTGAGTCAAGCACGTCTCTCATAAACATGCCAGGGCTAATCATTGCTCCAGCTGAACGAATAAATACAACCTAATTACCCCCTGGAGCCCTTTTTGCTCAGATCGTGCAGGACCAATTATATGTAACTCTGTGATTTCTATGATTGTATATGTCTAGGTGTAAACCTGCAATGATAATGAGGTTCCCAATAGCTGAATCATATAATAAACAAAACCATAGGCGAGCCAAGTGAACTAGAAATTTCTGAGAGCCTTGAGGATGTGACACACGGATTGTCATGCCACAGGTGTTAATTTGATCTAGGCTTTAAGTGCTTTGTTAAGTACACAAGTACATGGGCGTGCGGAGGGGAGAGTGGCAGCGCCTGATTACAAATGGCTCACGTGAATCAATCATCCACCAAGTTCTGAAACTGACTGCAGTGCTGAACCCTGAAAATAGGGATATGGCATTAGCTAGGCAGTGAACTTCAAAAATGGGGTAGCAATAAACCAAGTCTGTCCTCAGAGACCCTGAGAGGATAGTGAGATGTTGTCAGGGAGAGTCAGAACAAGTGACTGTGAACTCTGAAAGGTGATGCTGACTGGCTGAGATTGTCAAAATCAGATGGGGGATTTAGCCGTACAATTCCCATTAAAATGAATCCTCTTGTTAGCTTTGAAAACATTGACTACTCTACTTAAACAAACAAGGAGTCACAGGACGCCTTGTTTGTTTTGCTGAACTAGACTAATATGACAACAAAGTCCTGTGGCACTTTTAAAGACTAACAGATTTATTTATCGCATGAGCTTTCGTGGGAGATAAATAAATGCGATAAATAAATCTGTTAGTCTTTAAAAGTGCCACAGGACTCTGTTGTCTTTCTACAATAGACTAACACGGCTCCCCCTTTGGAATTAGACTAATATGGTTACCTCTTTAGTACTCTAGTTAAGTTTTCTTAACTTGTCATGCAATTTTCCTCTGTTTGATAACCAAGCTTCCTTACCTTCTTACCAGAACTTCCCAGGAACTGGGCTAATGGTGTTAATATTCAAAATCCTTTTATTTCTGTTGCTATCTTCCTTGTAATAGACAGATCTCTTCTAAAACATGACTATGCAGAAAAAGCAGTTTTTATATTCACACAGCCTCACAATGACCGGTTCACAAGGTCACTTTCCAGAGATGAACTGTGTTTTCGGCCCCTTGAGGCATACCAGCTGAATGTCTCTGAATAGATGCTCCTAGTTAATCTCCCTGAAGCAACCAAAATGAAAGGAAAGTGTCTACTCTACTTACTGACCTTAATGGAGAAATGGAGGCTGTAGCTCTGACATCAGTGATGTCTGGGCAGGGGTCTGTCCATTGGATGAACAGGTCTTAAAGGAAAAGGGTTGTGTCACAGTCTGTCAAGGCCTAGGGGAAGGATAAGATCCCCGATCCCCTGAGACGTTCAGAACTGAATAGTGCACTGGAGAATATACTTTTGGAAATAATCCTTGTATGAGGGATGGGGATGCACAGCTAAAGGAATAGACTAGATGTCTCCTAATAGGGTTCTTCCGGCTCTAAGTTCAATGATCCCAAGGTGCAGGACCCGTCTTGGTGAAGGCAAAGTTGGGGATATGGTATGACCCAATACCTAGTGCCACATACACATTTTCTCCCATGAAAGCTCATGTGATAAATAAATTTGTTAGTCTTTAAAAGTGCCACAGGACTCATTTGTTTTGCTGAATTAGACTAACACAGGTACCCCTATGGAACTTATATGTAGATATGTTATATTAAAGTGGTGTGCATTTGAAACTGGAAGGAGAGAGACTCTGTAGCTGATGTATTCTTTCCCTTGCATTGCAGATGGTTATGGCTTCTCTTTACCACATTTACTCAGCTCTGGAGGAGGAGATCGAGCATAACAAGGATCACCCAGCCTTTACCCCAGTTTACTTCCCAGCTGAACTGCACCGTAAGGCTGCCCTGCAGCAAGACTTGGAGTATTTCTATGGCCCATTGTGGAAGGAAGAGATCTCGTGTCCTGAGGCCACTCAGAAATATGTTGATAGGCTCCATTTTGTGGGCCAGCATGAACCAGAGCTTCTGGTAGCCCATGCCTACACTCGCTACCTGGGAGACCTGTCTGGTGGGCAGGTGTTAAAGAAGATTGCCCAGAAGGTTCTCCATCTGCCCAGTACTGGAGAAGGGCTGGAGTTCTTCACCTTTGAAGGGGTGTCAAATGCCACCAAGTTCAAGCAGCTGTACCGCTCCCGGATGAACTCCATTGAAATGGACCCAGCTACTAAGAAGAGAGTATTGGAGGAAGCCAAGCAGGCATTCTTGCTGAACATACAAGTGAGTAACTAGTCTGCCTTCCCCACTACATCCCCCACCTGAGGTGCAGCTCCTGGCTGAACATAGGTGAGGTGGTGTTCATACTGATGAGCTGAAATGAAGCTGTGGACTGGCAGTAACTAATGAGAGCTGTACTGAACTTCTTGGATGTGAAGTTGCTTTTATGAGCCTCCCAGAGACTGGATTCTAGAAATGTTGTTTTCCTTTGGGCAATGGATCCTCTCCAGGATTTAAGTGCATGCTCTCCCTTGCTGCTCTTGTTCGAACATAAGCGTTTATTTTGGGGGCAGGAACTGGAGTCCACATACCTCCTTATCTATTTCCACATATCCCCTTCCTCTCTTATAACTCTTCTATATGAACACAAACACATCCTGCTTTCCCTCTGATCTGGAGGATGAGCACTGGGGCATAGTTTCCTATTGAATTGCCTTGGGAAAGCATTTCACACTCTTCATACTATTAAATGAGCAAGGAATATAGAGGAGTTCAGGAGAGCCCCTTATGTAAACTCATTTCAGGATAAGGAAGGACTCAAGGGGTCAGTGGCTGGGCCAGATGTCTTCCTCTAGTTCCCAAAATCTCTTCTACAATAAGAAGTTGTTCAGGGAGGAGAAAAGAGGGCATTTCTATGTAGCAAGGTAACTGTGTGTTTCTTTTTTGCAGGTATTTGAAGAGCTGCAGAAATTGGTGACACAGCACCATGAGAATGGTCACCCTGCACAACAGAAGCCAGAGCTTCGCACAAGAGGCACCAGCAGCAGAGCACATGAGCATGGTAAGAACCATCCTAAGACCAGTTTTTAGGGTTTCCTTTGATTATTTTTTCCCTTGCCTTTACCTTTCTTTGCTGGGAAAGGGGCGTCTGCTCCAGCTGTCCTTGTGCTTCTCTATTTCCACTCCCCTAATGTTGGCCAGTGTAGCTGATGTGTATGTGAGATATTGCTTGTGAGAGGCATTAAAGGAGATTAGAAGCATGTGGAGTCATGTGAGCTCTAGAGAAATAATAGTAATCCCCAGATTTTATACAGCGCTTTTCAGAAGTAGATCTCGAAGCGCTTTACAATGAGGGTAATATCATTATCCCCATTTTACAGATGGGGAAATGGATGTTTACAATGAATGGGCCTGATTTTCCTCTCCCTCTTGCTGGTTTTACACCAGTATATCTCCATTGGCTTCACTGGAGACACACTGGTGTAAGCGATAGGAAAATTAGGCCCAGTGAGAGTATTTGCATGAGTGAAGGCTGCAGGATTGGGCCCAGCACAGCACAGTAACAATTGATGCTACAGCCCTGATTGAGGAGGTACTTGCGTCCAAAGTCCCTTGACGTGATGATCTACACAAACGCGTTTTTTGGACTGAAACATCTTCCACTTGTTGGCAGTAAATATTTCTGGAAAGAAAGAGAAAATTCCTTCTTCTCCTGAGTGCTGGGAAAGTGCTATGTGGTCCCCACTGAGTTTCCTTCCTATAAGATATAAAAAGTCAGAATCTTTGGTTCACCCCTGTGCTTGAGATCTTGTGGCTGCAGAACCTAGGAGTGGTACTTTCCCAATCCTAACATTCTATCCTAACCTTAAAGTGGAAATAGCTCCATCTACTGACAAGATGCCGCCACTGTGAGAATGACACAGGGAGGTTTTCCGTTCCAGAGGGTTGGCTGTGTTAGTCTGTTTACACTATACAGCAAGAACGAGAGTCCTGTGGCACCTTACATTTCTTTAGGCATAAGCTTTTGTGGGCTGCAGCCCACTTCGTCAGAAGCATCTGTTCTGTAAGATCCCCATCTTCAAGCATCTGACAAAGTGGGATTTTCTCCCACGAAAGCTCATGCAATAAATAAAATGTTAGTCTTTAAAAATGCCACAGGACTCCTTGTTTGTTTTACCGTTAGTTAATTACAGTCAGTGTGCCAGGTGATAACATCAGGGTACCTCTGGAGATTGACATAAAACTAACATAGACACAAACCCTTCTTAGTCTGATTCCTGTTCTTACAAATTTGATTTCTGTTGATTTAGGACCAACACCTGTGAAAGAAGGAAAAAAGACACCTATCAAGCACACAGACATGCTGCCTAGCACTCCGCTGGTACGGTGGATTCTTGCCCTCAGCTTCATAGTGACAACAGTTGCTGTGGGCTTGTTTGCCATGTGAACAGAAGGGACTCTAGGCCTTGCCTTCCTGCCTCCCCCACCCCAAGCTAACAGACTTTCCCCATCTGATATGGGTAATGCCATTCAACCAGCCCCCTGCCCAGACACTCTGATCTTGGCTGTGCCATTAGCACTTTTCCAGTGGATTAAGAGAACGCTGAAGGCTTTGTGTGAATTCTCTCTGATCTGTGCTGAGAGCATTTCTGAAACTGCAAGACTGAATTTGGCCAAAAAGCTGAGGCAGAAAGGTTCTGAAAGGCACAGCTGGGACCTGGCACTGCTTCAGAGAGTTCCTGAAAAGAGCCCCAGATGTAAAGTGTGGGTTTGGTAGCTTCCTTGCTGCCTGGGAATTAAACCTTATGGGTGCTTTGTTCATACAGCATTTTGTACTGCTGGCTGATGCTGCAACAATTGCTTCTGTGGAGTAATGAGGTTCCTCCTGGAATACAGACTGTTTTATATGACACTATTAGCTCTTTATAGTGTATTTTTCTAATCATGACAGATCAATTTTGTTTTTAGACAGCAGAATGCGGTTGTTAAAAGTACAGTGTTGTCCTTATGTCCTGTCTGTATAATTTATACACTAACAATAAACCGCCACATAAAATGACTCTGCTTTGTGTTACCTGGTGTTCACACCTTATATGACCTGGTGGAGAAAGATATCTTCTGCTGGTTCTGTTATGGAGGGCAAGCTCAGAAAACTAACATGATGGGACACAGAACGGGGAGTTAGCAGACTTGGGCTCTGTTCCCAGCTCTGATACCAATACATTGTGTGACAATAGGAAAGTCTCTTAACTTGTCTATGCCAGAGATATACCTATACATACCCATCTGCATACAGCATTTTGAGATCTATGGATGAATAGCTCTATGGAAGAGCTGGTGCTGTTAATTATAAAATGTCTCTGATCTGAAAGGAAAGACTTGGTGAGTTAAAACTTCTCTACATCTCATGGACCTAAACTTCATCTGGTGTCAATTGGCACTGTTGACTTACACCATTCACAAAGGCCTGGCCCATGACTCCCTTCATATTGCTTTGCTGAGAACTTCATCATAGATTAGAAAAACAGGTGTATTTTAAAACCAAGAAGTTAAATTCCTGATCATAACACCAGATGAGCTTTTAATTTTGCAGAGTAAAAAGAGACACAAGCGTATACCCCCATGACCCAGCATACCGAACAACCAAGACAACACCAACTCTTAATCACAAGATCTGACCTACTCAGGGAGGCGATAAAGACAAAACTTGGAACAATATTGCTAGAGCAAGAATTATGCAAAGGGATTGTCTTTCTGCCTTCTCTTTCACTGACTGAAATCTGGATGCCTGGCAAGCAGCTATTATGACTTCATGCCATATCACTTCACATTGTGACCTTATTATAAAAAAGCACTTGGAGCAGATGCTGTCTTTCAAGTGTGACATAAAACAGAGGGGCTGACAACCTTTGGTCAGCCCCTTTCCACTGCAGGTGCCCTCCCTGATCACACGGCAGTGTACTCCTACCAGTGTACATGGCAGTGTACTACCTGTCTGCTAGTTGCCAGTTGCTGAGCTGGTCAGATAACAGTAGTCAGAAGGCAGGTTGTGTGGGGAATAAAAACTGAGCAGGGCATCCTGTTTCTTAGCTTCAAACTAAAGTTCCAATCTACCCCATCCCTCTGAGCCCTGGTATCCTCCGTTTGGATACATTTACCAAACCAGGAAAAACTGCAGTTATTTGAAATTGGCTTTTTTTTTTTTTAAGGCTTGAAAAGTAGGAGTGTTTGATATCTGACCAAATTCCAATATGTATTAATTCACACTTGTTTCATGTTCTATTGATTGGGGTCCTGTAAGTATAAAAAACCCCCTACAATTTCACCATTAATTCAAACTTGTCAAATAGGACACCCATGTGAACAGACCACCTAAATACGCTTAAGCCTCAGACAACATACTCCACCCCAACATTGTCTACAGCTCATCCCTCCTGCAAAGGACATGCCTGGGGAAAGAATTAAGTCTTTGACTGCACTCTTAAAGGCACCAAATCTGAGTTCCGGTCAGCACAGAGAATGCCATACCATAAGCCCCCCCCTGTTAGTGGCAGGAGCAGGCGCATGTCTTTTGCCACCAATGATCACAGTCACTATGGTATTGCACCAAGAACGGTAATCCTTCAGACAGCTTGAACCCAAATCACCTAAGCTTTTGATTTGGACTTTTTAAAAGGCCTAATCTTTATCCATAAAGATCACAGATAAGCAGTTACATTCTGCTCCTCACCAAAATCCCTCTGCAGATCTGCCATTGGCTCTTCTACACATCCTGTCCTGTTCTGTTAAAAGAATTGCTTCCTTCCACCCAAGTAATGTCTCCACTTCAGAGATGGGCAAATTCATTTGGAAACCGATATGCAGTGAACTTTTGAAAGAAAGAAAAAAAAAGCCCATCAGTGTCAATCATAATTTAATTGTGTATATTACTCATGTTCACTTACACAAGTGAAGGAACAAAAGCCTTTTAAAATATTGCTGTCTTAACCAAAAGATGAATGTGAAGTATACAGCAGTTAAATCATTTCAATTATGGAACTAAACACTTTATAGTGAATAAGTGCTGTACAAACTGTAACTAATTAACCCTCACAATATCCTTGTTCAATAGATGAGTGTAAATTACCCCTTTTCACAGACATAAGGCCTGAGGTTGCCAACACTCTAGAATTGTCCTTGAATCTTCAGGAATTAAAGATTAATCTTTAATTAAAGATTATGTCATGATGAAACAGCCAAGGATACATCCAACCAAAATTGACAGCCCCAATAAGCAGGGCTGGATAAAGCAGGGGATTTAGGAGCTGCAGCCCCAATCCTGGCCTAAAGGAGGGCTCCCGCTGCCCTGCAAAAATCTGGCCCTGGCCTGAGGCACAGCGTGGGCCTGCACCAGCCAGACCCCCATGGCTGAAGCTGGCTTGGCTGGTCTGCCATGCCCTGCAGACCCCTGAGGAGGGGTCCAACAGCACTCCCAGCCCTGGCATGCCAGAACTAGCACACGCCCTTTCTTGTGCTGGTCTGGCCGGTCTCCCCTGCTGGTAGACTTGGAACCCAGAGGTGGGGTGGGAGCACCATGGGCCACAGCCTCTGACCAGGCAGGTGCTACGCACTGGGCCCCAGCACCGAGCACCGGCCTGCCTCAACCCCACTGCTGGCCAGTCTGCAGGCCCCAGGGCCAGCATGCCGCCTTGCCCCCAGGCTGGCCACCTGCAGTGTGGGGGGCTGGGCCCCCGAGTGGGGGTGGAACAAAAGTGAGCAGCTCAGGACCGCCAGGCACCTTAATCTGGCCCTGCTAATAAGGCCTGATCCAAAACTCGGTGAAGTAAATGGAAACATTGCCACTGATTTAATAGGTTTTGGATTGGGTCCGTAGAAGAGACAAGTGACTTGATTAAGGTTCCACAATGAGTCAATATCAGAGCCATTTTGAAGTCAGAAATTACTGGTTTTCAAGCTAGCATTTAATCCATTAGACCGTGCTGCTTCTTAAAGCATTGATACAACTCTTACTCTGTCTAATATGATCAAGCTCACTAAAACCGTGAGCCATATTAGAGAAAAGAAACTATTAGTATACTTTAGATGTTGATCTTCAAAGAGTCACAGCAATGAGGACTGATATTTGAGGGAGCAGAGGTTACTGGTTGGATTTGAGATAGCAGCTGATTATTTTTTGTCTTGGTGGTAACCTGTGGGGGTGCTCTTTTTTTGTTTGACTATATTTCTGATTTTTGGCAAAGGTAAGTAGGATTCTGGGCAAGCCTTTTAAAAAAAATTCTGATATGAAATACATAAGTGCTGAATATTATGTGGAACGGTTCCACAGAAATACCTATCAATTAATTATTTACGCAGAGTATATGCGGTGGAGGTTATTATGAGAGTTCTGCTCTCTTTTCTAACTTTTTAGAACTGAATTAAATTCTGGTAAAAGGCACTGGACAGCCTTAGAGACCATTGTAAATTGACAGAAGAGATACAGCACAGACACAAGACCTAGCTCACATTTACCATACAGTCACACAGAAAGCCAACTGATCTAAAAGGCATACTAAGACAGTCAATACAGACACAGAATAAGAAGTAGGGCACGTGCCTAATAACCAAGCAAAACAGGGAGCATATGTATGGAAAAAGAAAACACAGGAAAACTTACTTTAAAGCAAAAGTGGTCAACTATGGTTCATGAACCCCACGTGGCTCTTTTACAATGAAAACGTGGCTTGCAGAGCCTCCTATGTCACCTCCCGCCAGCCTCCATTTATGGTCCAGACTGCATAGTGGTGGTGCTAGAGGATTTTGCTTAGCAGAGAGGGAGATATTGGGAATTCAGTAAATTTGGCCACCCCCCTCCCACCCACCCACATACTGTTCATAGTACAAGAACTCATGCACGCTTAGTATTGCCAGTTTTGGTGGGTCATAGTCCTGGAAGCTGGAAGTGTCATCACATGACACAATCTTAATTAAAGAATAATTTTTTTAATCCCTAGAGATTCCAGGACAATCCTGGATGGTTGGCAACCATTAGTACTGCTTTCTGCATGAGTGCTTGTAGACTAGTAATATAATTGTAATGGTCTGGGGTTCATTAAATAACAAAGCAGTAAATGGGAAAGAAATAAAACTTTAATAAACAGAGCATCTCTAGTGAACTGCTGCACACACCCACCGGGAGATCCCCAACTCTGGCTTCCAGAGCACATCTCCAAATTCCTATGGTCATAATCCCTTACAAGGGAGCATCTCTAAATTATAATTTTCTACAAACATATCTCTATAATAATCAAATGTTTTCACTAGAAGCTTTCTTGGAAGCATCTTCCATTTTCCTGGAGACTTGAGGCAATCTCCTGCTGCCAGGGGCCTTGGCGAAGCCCAACAGGCAAACATGACAATGCTCTGGGGTCAGGACACACTTCTATTTTTTAAATTGAATGGAAAAGAAGAAAAAAATTGTACTTTAAAAGCTAGCACTGGTGCAAAAGCACTAGTGCCTGGCAAGAAGGGTCCCATGGTGCATTTTGAATCAGGGGGCAGTTAATGAGTGGTCAGCTTGTGTTGCTATGGCACTGGGGCCCAGCAGAATGGCCCGTATCAAAGTAGTATGGCCCACGGGATAATTATGTAGATGTCAGTTTGTACTACTACCTTACTAGAGTCTAGCAGGATGGGCCATATTGGTGTAGTAAGGACCAGGGGATAGATATAGAGGGGCCAGTCTGTGTTACTACAATGCTGGGGTGCAGCAGGCCAGGCCTATGAGTGCATGGATCAGAGGATAAAAATAAGACTCCTGTGCCACAGGACTCTGTTGTTTTTCTGCATTAGACTAACACAGCTCCCCCTCTGGAACTGGATCAGAGGATAGCTTAAGTTAGCCAGGTCAGACTGTACACTATAGCACTGGAGCCCAGCAGGGCAGCCCACCTGAGTGCAGTATGGAGCAGGGGACTGAGGACAGTGTACAAGGCCCAGGCTATTGCAAGTACAGAGGCCTGGGGTGCACTGGCTCCCCTGAGCCCAGATAGAAGACGGGCTTTGCTCCGCCCACCACTGGTGGAAAAGACGAAGTCATATGCAGGAAGTGTGAGCATCTAACTCTCCCTCCCTCCCGCGCGCCCGGCCTAGAATGGGTCCGTCCAGCGGCCATCTTACACACTCGCTCCCCCGCCCAGTGGCAGAGATTTCGCGCCAAACGACTCCTAACCACACGTGAGGGCGGGAGAGGGGCGGGGCTTCGGCGTCCGCTCCAATCTTCTTCAGCCTCCAGAACGACTCTCTGCACGCTTTCGGTTCAGACCTCGCTAGGTGGAACGTCGCCTGACCAATCACAGGCGTCAAGCTCCAGGCTGGCCAATAGGGGCGCGCGTCTCCGACCTCAGTAGAACGTTTCGGGTTTTTTTCTTCCCCGCCCCTGAGTTTTGCCGCGAAAACTTGCTGTAGGTCCGCTCTTGCTGGGGTGATCCGAGGTGACAGTGAGCGGGACCCCGGCCCGGCGAGTTACAGGGGAGGCAAGTTGCGGGGCTGAGACGGGCGAGCACTGCGGTGTCCTGCCCTGGGGGGAGGCTGGGGAGCGAACCAGGAGGTCTGGTGGGCGGCCGGGGTCGGGGCCGGGCCGATTGATGGACGGACGGAGGGTCCCCCGGGGATCGGATGGGGGTAGGATGGGGGGACCCGGGATGGGAGGCAGGTAGGAGCTGGGATAGTTGCGGGGCGAGTCCGAGCCGAGCGCTCTCTGCGGAACTGCTGGGCTGATGGTGTCCCCTTCTCTGCCACTTGCTCAGGGCTGTGCAGCGCATCCTTCGCCATGTCCGGCTTTGACGATCCCGGCATTTACTACAGCGACAGCTTTGGGGGCGACCCGGTGGCAGATGAGGGCCAAGTCCGGAAGTCGCAGCTGCAGAAGCGGTTCAAGGAGTTCTTGCGGCAGTACCGGGTGGGCACGGACCGATCTGGCTTCACCTTCAAATACAGGTGCTGCTGAGGTGGAACTGCCCCAGCCAACTCTGCCTTTACCCATCTACCTCCTCTTCTGTCCTTGAATGGGGCATTTTTCCTTCTTACCTGTGTCCAGGTTAATAATAGTTAGTTTTGACATCACACTTCCACCTGTGGGTCCCAAACAGTTTTTCAGGGTTGTCATTGTTGTTTGTGCAGTTGGAGAAACTGAGGCACTGAGATGTGCAGTGATTTCCCCAGGATTACAGACCAGGGAATAAAACCTGATTCCCTAGATTCCCTGTCCAGTGCTTTACTCACTGGATTATGCTGCCATCCATGGCCCTGCATTGCAAAGTTTGGCTTTGACTTTCAGGTCTCCTGTTTCATGGTATTTAGATCTGGGAATTAGTTTCTCTTTTTTTGTGTAACTATATAATGGGCTTTCATCCCATGTCCTCTGAGACCTATGAAGATCCCTCTGTGTATTAAATATACTTTTTACTGTTTGTATGCATTTTTAAACTGCAAGGTCTGTGATTCCTTTATTTCTAAAACTTTGAGTAAGTACTGAATTATCTGCAGGTTGCAGGGAAATAAACAATGAACATAAGAACATAAGAAAGGCCGTACTGGGTCAGACCAGAGGTCCATCTAGCCCAGTATCTGTCTACCGACAGTGGCCAGTGCCAGGTGCCCGAGGGAGTGAACCCAACAGGCAATGATCAAGTGATCACTCTCCTGCCATCCGTCTCCATCCTCTGATAAGCAGAGGCTAGGGACACTATTCTTAACCCCTTTCTGGCTAATAGCCATTTATGGACTTAGCCCCCATGAACTTATCCAGTTCCCTTTTAAATATTGTTATAGTCCCAGCCTTCACAACCTCCTCAGGTAAGGAGTTCCACAAGTTGACTGTGCGTTGTGTGAAGAAGAGCTTCCTTTTATTTGTTTTGAACCTGCTACCTATCAGTTTCATTTGGTGACCCCTGGTTCTTGTATTATGGGAGTATTTAAACAACTTTTCCTTGTCCACTTTTTCCACATCCGTCATAATTTTATATACTTCTATCATGTCCCCCCTCAGTCTCCTCTTTTCCAAGCTGAAGAGGCCCAGCCTTTTCAATCGTTCCTCATACGAGGCACTCTCCAAACCCCTAATCATTTTAGTTGCCCTTTTCTGAACCTTTTCTAGTGCTAGAATATCTTTTTTGAGATGAGGAGACCACATCTGTACACAGTATTCGAGATGTGGGCGTACCATGGATTTATATAAGGGCAATAATACATTTGCAGTCTTATTTTCTATCCCCTTTTTAATGATCCCTAACATCCTGTTTGCTTTTTTGACCGCCTCCGCACACTGTACGGACATCTTCAGAGAACTATCCACAATGACTCCAAGATCTTTTTCTTGACTCGTTGTAGCCAAATTAGCCCCCGTCATATTATAGGTATAGTTGGGGTTATTTTTTCCAATGTGCATTACTTTACACTTATCCACATTAAATTTCATTTGCCATTTGATGCCCAATCACTTAGTTTTGTGAGATCTTTTTGAAGTTCTTCACAATCTGCTTTGGTCTTGGGCACAGATCACTCAAGAGACTGAGAAATAACCAACTTTCTATCTTTTATTTCCTCGCACCTTGATTTTTAAAGTGAACATCAACAACTGTTATTACATCATGCACTTTAAAATCCATAATTTGAATGTGATGGATCTTATCATTTATGCATGAAGTATGTCAACAATCTATATAACTTTAATAGCACTTTAGCACTGCATGTTATCTGTGCCATTGGGGCTAGAAGTAGAATTGGGCCAGTCTGGTGCCATTTGAGCATGATTTTAGAAAGTGAATTTGGATGCCCTGTGAAAAATCTTCTCAGCATTCTCCAATCTCTTTGCCTCCCTTAAGTTATGGAACTTTTGTTACTTTACTCAATCACCTTTCTTGCTAAGGAGGCATCCCTACAAAACCTGTCCATTCTGCTTCCAACTTAGCCAGAAGGTCACTTGGATCAGTTTATCAGGTGGTGACTGGGTCTCTTCTCTGGGGGCTCACTGCACCTGAGCTTGCTAACCTACATGCATCTGCTAAGATTTGCTTGGTGCTTTCTGCCCTTCAAATCTTGCTCCTTGTCGCTTCACAGAGATGAGCTCAAACGGCATTACAACCTGAGACAGTATTGGATCGAGGTGGAAATGGAGGACCTGGCCAGCTTCGATGAGGACCTGGCAGATTACCTGTACAAGCAGCCTGCAGAGCACCTGCAGCTGGTAAGGATGGGGCTACCATGGAAGGGAGGACATGGAGAACTGGCGTACTGCCAGCTAATTATATAATTATTGCCAGGTAGTAATAGTAACCCTGAGGATTCTTCTTGGTGTGAGTGGCAATATGAGCTGTTTTTTTTTTTTTTTTTTTCCCCTTCCCCCTCCCCAGCTGGAGGAAGCGGCAAAGGAAGTAGCAGATGAAGTGACCCGTCCTCGCCCAGCAGGGGAGGAGACACCTCAAGACATCCAGGTCATGCTGAGGTCCGATGCCAATGCAGCCAATATCCGCAGTCTGAAGGTGAGCTGAATGCACCCATGGTGTGGGGCTGGGAATTGTCCACTGGTGGATTTGATGTGGCGAGAGCTGTTAGAACAAGATAACTTGCTCAAGGCTTAATTAGGGGGTGGGCTGGATAAATGCTCTGGGTTCTGACCCATCTGTGCTCTCTTTATCAGGATGAAACTATGTCAGGGGGCGAGTATGTGACTTGATTGTCTTAAGGCTGCTTTGCACACAGTTGTTGTACCACTAGAACGTTGGTTTGAGCTGGTGTGGTTAAAGCAATCCATCTCCTTTGTGTGGATACATGAATACCAGCATAAAGATGCTTACACTGCTTTGGCTTATTCCCGTAAGTTTAAGGGAATACACTATGTGATACTAGGCATCTTTCTGCAGGCATAGCCATGCCTTTGCTACAGGGTGCATCTACAGAACTGCTTCAATACAATATCCCTCCCCAAATAAAGTAGTTAAATTGGTACCAAAACTTGGGGGTACCAGGTTTCAATCGCTCTGGTGACGGTTTTGGTGAGAATCTGTCAGTGGATGGGTAGTTTGATCAGTCTGTTCATTAGATGACTAGAATTATTGCTACATCTCAGAGGGTCTTTCTGGGGAATTCTGCTTTCTTCACCACAGATCAAATACAATGCAAAATGCAGCAGGAAGAGACACGGCTATTGAATAATGAAAAATCTTGTTTGTTTGTTTGTTTTTTTTAAAAAAAGGTCCCTTCCCTCTGCTCTGTGGCAGTACAGTGCCACCTGCCTTGTTTGCCTGGGCGGAATGGTTGCTTCTTTGAGATGAACACAGCAGCATTGAGCCCTAATGTGTAAAGGAGAGGGTACAGACCCTTGGGCCAGGGTACAACAGAGCCCTGTTATTCAGATGACATTCATAGCACATATTAAAGTCCAGCTATTTCATTTTTTTCATTTGCAAATGGAACCAAGGAGAATAACTGAGCTGGCAGGCTTGTATATGGATCCAAACTACTGACTGAAAATATTCTGTAGGGGAGGGAGAGGAAATGTCCCCTGTTAGTTCCAAACACTCAGCTTTGCCCATGAAGCATCAAACCCATGATGCTGGCAGCTGTATGTGAAGGCTGCTGTGTTTCCCTCCCTCAAATCCCCCCCCTGCTATGATAGGTGTCTCCCTTCTCTTCTCACCCCTCCCACTCTCCTTTCTCAGTCTGATCAGATGTCCCATCTGGTGAAGATCCCCGGAATCATAATTGCTGCAACTGCCGTGAGAGCCAAAGCCACCAAGATGGCCATCCAGTGTCGGAGCTGCCGTAACACCATCAGCAACATCACCGTGCGCCCTGGCCTGGAGGGTTACGCCCTGCCCAGGAAGTGTAATACGTAAGCACTGGGAGTCCTTTCAGGAGTGGATGGGGAGACCAAATTTCTGTCTGCATGGGTAGGTCTCACCTGGTACTCTGTGCTGGGATTCAAGGGATTGCCATGCAGCCCTCTGTCGGATGAAGAGTCCTCTGTGCTCATGAATAAGTCTGTGATGGCTAAGACCAGGGGTCAGCAACCTTTGCCAGCCCCCCCCCCCCTCCTTGACCCTCAACTGGTGCCGAAGGCCCTGTCGCGGAAAGAAGTCACCTGGAGTGGCTCCTCTTGGCAGCGTGCCTGGGGACCCCTATCCGCAGGCACACCATGGAAAGAAGCTGTCTGGAGTCACTCCTTCTGGCGGCAGCACACCACAGAGAGGAGCTGCTCTGGGTGGCCTCTTTACATGGTATCCTGGGGCATGGACATGGCAGGGACCCCCGCACTGCAGCCGCCCCCGAAAGAAGCCACTTGGAATGTCTTTTGGTAGCAGTAGTGGCAATTTCTGTAGTGCCACAGAGGATGCCGAGTGCCGCTCCAAATGGGCTCGTGTGCCACTGCTGGCATGTGTGCCGGGGGTTGCCTACCCCTGGCTAAGACAGTGAGCTGTGAGTTGAAGGCCTTGCCATGTCTGTGTGTGTTGAGGGCTAGGCTGGTTAAGGCCAAATTGTAACTACTCGAATAGCACAACCATACTGAGGTACGGTCTCTGCTCCCCTCTGTCACACACCCACTTCCCTCCTTCAGCGCGTCACCTTCCCCAAAGTCCTCTCACCAGCTTCCTAGAATAAGTCAGGAAGTATCTCCTGAGTGCCAACATCATGCTCAGCATGGCCTGAACCTTAAAAATACATGGTCCTTGTTTCCAAGAGCTTCCAGTCTAAAAAGACTGGCTTTTTGCTGACCCTTCCAATTGCACAGTCAGCAGCAACACTCATCCTCTGGTTGGGCGGGGGAAAAGAAAAATGAAATGTCCTGCAAGGTCATCTGCTCCAAATGACTAATTCCCTTCCCCTGTCCCTAGTGAGTGTATTGTCCCTTACAGTGGGCCAGGTTGTGATGCACTTTCTCGCACTGAGGCTGTGTCTACACTACAGTTTGTCTGTGGAACTTGCATCGCTCGGGGGTGTGAATAAACCACGCCCTGAACAACATGAGTGACATCAACATCAGGACAGTGCTGTGTCAGTGGAGAGCTGCTCCTGCTGACAGAACTGCCTCCAGGAGCGGCAGACGCTACTATGCCAGCAAGAGAGCTCTCCCCTGTCGGCAGAGGGCATCTTTACCAGACGTGGTGTAGCAGCCCCACTGAATTCAGGAGGGCTGTTTATGGTGTAATTTAGCATTGGGCATGAGTAAGGGGATCATGAAATGACTCTGTGCGCTTAGGATGGCCTTCCCAAAGCTGCCGTTCCAAAGGGTTTGGATGCCTGAGGTTCATTAAAAAGGAGCAGGAGGTGTGTGTGCGCCAGTCCCCTAGGTGCCTTTGGAAATCTCAGCTTGGAAAATGCCTTTCACGTCCCTTTGGGTCCACAGAGCAGGCTAGTAAATCTCTGTGTCATCAGGATGCTTTCCCTGCTATTCAGTCTACATGTTCCTTTTATAGTTTGTCCCACTAACCCTAACTTAATCTCCTTGCATGACTGTACATATCTCCTTCGTGTTACAGCCTCGTAGGCTTTTGTCCCCACTTGGTTATTACTTACCAATCTAAACATTCTCTGTTGTATCTTTTCTCTGAGTTTCCCCTTTGTCGTCTTTGCTCTAGCTCTGAGGAGCAGGGACTGACTCTTGTGTGTGAAAACAGCAACAACACAACAGAGTCCTGATCTCAGACGGGGCCCCTAGCACCACTGTTATACAAATAGCTCCTCTGGGCTGTCTCTGTCTTGTCAGACAGGTGGCTTTTCACTTACCAGATCTGTCCACTTTGGGGGCTCGCATGGGGAGGCTCTTCTGTGGGGAGGCAGGAGATCCCAGCATGCATTACTGCCTGCTTCATTTATGATTTCTTAGGCAGTGCTAAATAAGGGCAAACAAAGCCCTGTGTGTTTGTAGGATGCTGCTCTCTGTAGCATCACTGAACATAGAACTTCCCGGTGGGCTCTCCTGAGTCCTGATGGCACTGACTAGCTCGTGTGACCCGTTTCTTCAACATTCCCCCTCTGCTCAGGGAACAGGCTGGCCGCCCAAAGTGCCCCTTGGATCCCTACTTCATCATGCCAGACAAGTGCAAGTGCGTGGACTTCCAGACCTTGAAGCTGCAGGAGTCTCCAGATGCCGTGCCGCATGGGGAGATGCCCCGACACATGCAGCTGTACTGCGACAGGTAATGCCAGTCTCTCTTGCTGCCTGTCCTGAGCGGTGGTTCAAAGAGCGTCAGTGGCAGATCCAGCCATTCGCTGGATGGGGTGTTTATGTGGGGGTGGATGGATGTGGGGGGCTCTCTCGACTTCCCAACTCTTTTTTAGTGGGGGTAGGATTGCCGGAGAAAGGCTATAAACAAGGTTTTGGAATCTTAATTGACTTATAGTTATGTGCCTACTTTGCAACAATTCCATTAGGCTTAATGGTTTGCAAAGTGCTCTGAGATCCTTGGATCGGTGTGTGCAAAGTTGCTCAGATACGATCATGAAAGGAGATTGGAACTGGAGCTCAAGAAGGCTTTTGTTTTTTGTGGGCTTGAGGTGAAGGTGGTGTTTTTTGGTATGCGATTCCTTTGCCTGGAAACAGTGAAGCTGCTGCTCAGCAGCCCTAGTTCTCTAGTGCCAGGAATCTAAACACCTCGTCTAAATTTGGATGTGGATGGGAGGAAGAGCTGAAGGGGGTTTTCCCATCTCCGATAGCCTTCCACCCTGTTCCTTTCTTCTACAGAAATAACACTCCTCTCCTCTCAGGTATCTGTGTGACAAAGTCGTCCCTGGAAACAAAGTTACCATCATGGGCATTTATTCCATCAAGAAGTCTGGCCAGACCAAGAGCAAAGGCCGGGACAATGTAGGAGTGGGAATCCGAAGCTCTTACATCCGTGTGGTGGGGATCCAGGTGGACACCGATGGCTCAGGTAAAACCTTGCTTTGGTTTTCTCTCTGGCTCACGTTATGATGTGGAGCTAGAAAATCCTCCAGTCTGAAGAGCCTGTACCACGACCTCCAGCCAGTGATGCCATGGGTGAGAACTGAGTTTCTGTGCAAAACTTCAGCACACGTCCATCAGCATCACTCATGTAGCAAAGGTTACAGGCTGGTCCAGACGGGTTGTGTCAATAATCCCATTTTCCCTGTTTATATGCACTTCTGCTTTCTTATACAGCTCTGTGTTGCTTGTGCTTGATAAAATTAAACAGGCAGCCTCATCAGCTTTAAAACTCCAGCTGATGTGTACATCCAGTTTTTGTTTTACTCCCAGTTTTTCTCCTTCCCCCCCCCCCCCCCCCCCCCCAAACATCAGGCCCATCTTTCTCCTCCAGATTCTCCTTTTCCTCCTCCTAGTATCAGTCAGGCCTCTTGATCCTTCTCCCTACTTCGAACTGTGATTCATGTCAGTCTCCTCTTTCTCTGTTTCACTTTTCCAAGGTGGTTTGCCATCAGCTGAACCAACTTTAAGTCTTGCCTCTCTGTTGCAGAACAAAACACATGCCTTATGGTCCTCTACTCAGAACAGCACTCTCAGGTTTTAATAGCAAGCTCCAGTCCCTGCTGTGTGTAGTTAACTCAGCTATCCCCGCCTTGTGAACAGTGTTATTAAAGCTGTGCCCAGGCCTGCAGTTGTGCTAGGCAGTTGGATCCTTGGGAAGACTATGGTGACCAGCCAAGCTTGATCTAAGTTATCTCTGCAGATGACACTTCATTCACAGTTTACCACCCATCCCCCTCTCTAGGCCGCAGTTTTGCCAGCTCTGTGACTCCACAGGAAGAGGAGGAATTTCGCCATCTCACTTCCATGCCCAACATTTACGAGACTATCGCCAAGAGCATTGCACCCTCTATCTACGGCAGCACTGACATCAAGAAGGCCATCGCCTGCCTGCTGTTTGGCGGCTCCCGCAAGAGGTCAGAGGAATGAATCAAGCTGGGCACAGTGGGAAGGGAGCAGGGAAGGGAGAGATGGCATAAAACCCTTCTGGAATTCTTGTCTGTTTCTGTGAAAGTTTCGGGTCAGTGATGTTTTTGCTTGTGTGCTGTCTAACCAGAACGCCCCTCACCTCCTTCCTCCTGCCTTTCTCTGCAGGCTTCCAGATGGGTTAACCCGCAGAGGGGACATTAACTTGCTGATGCTGGGAGACCCTGGCACAGCCAAGTCCCAGCTCCTGAAGTTTGTAGAGAAGTGTTCACCCATTGGGGTAAGTGTCCTAGGTTATTTCTTTACCTTCAGGCAGAGATTTTTTTTAATCAAGGCAGCTCACTGTCTCATTTTGCTTCATGCGTCATTGAGAATCAGAGCCAGTAGATGATTCCAGTCATGGTTGGGGTAGAACAGAAGCCAGAATGTGCTTCCACAGCAGGGCTGATGAGCTCATGGGCCTGTTGATCACAGTAAACAGCAGAGAAATAAGCATAAGGAGAGGGAAAATCTGCATAGGAACCAGA
The DNA here is from genome assembly GCA_007922175.1 of Pelusios castaneus. NCBI lineage: Eukaryota > Metazoa > Chordata > Testudines > Pelomedusidae > Pelusios > Pelusios castaneus. The sequence continues at coordinate 15,477,631 of ML685814.1, read as the reverse complement.
GAGCACTTCTCCCAGGGTCACTTTCTGAATGTAGCCAAGATTTATTAGGCTATTTAACAGGGCATGTTTTCCCCAGCCTGTTGCCTAAGGGGGCTGAGCTGCATATTACAAACTGAATTAACAGGGAGGTTAGAAGATCAGGTGAAATAATATTGATTGGCTGTGAGGTCCAAACAGAAACTGAGTGTGCAATTTGATTTCCATCCATGTTTTTCTGCCGTCTCCAATGACGCTGTCTCCGGGCACCCTTCTCCCCCCTGAGTGAAGCAACTGTAACTCTACAGCCCACTGGAGTGATCAAATAAACTACCGTCTCTATTTAATAGCTGCATATCAGCCTATGAGGACTCTAATGCTTTGTAACTACCTTCCCCAAACCCTGGCTACAGAAAGGCCCATCACTCTGAAGGCTGTCAAGTGCTGTCTTTTGCAGAGCAGGTACTCTCCAGGGTTTGGGATCTCACAGAACAGCTGCTGTGCTTAGCTCTTGCTGTTGTGAAGTCAGAATCCACTGCTGGATGTTTCTCGTTCCCTGGCTAAGAGATGCAGGCTGGTGGATGCAGTGGTGCCTGACCTGCTGTCCTCTTCCTCTCCTTCCCACAGGTGTACACTTCTGGGAAAGGCAGCAGTGCAGCCGGCTTGACAGCCTCCGTGATCCGAGACCCCTCTTCCCGGAGCTTCTTCATGGAGGGAGGAGCCATGGTCCTGGCAGATGGGGGAGTGGTCTGCATTGATGAATTTGACAAGGTACAAACATAGCATGCAGGAGAGCCTTGAAATGTTCTCTAGTGGTGTGAAGGGAGGGGCAGTGGAGTGGGGGACTACCATGTTCCCTCACAGTGGAGGGAAATATACGTGATACTGTAGGAATGGAATGGAGTTCCCTTGGGGGTGATGTTTTGTGCTGCAATGTGGCGCGAGGTGGGTTGCTGTCGGTGGAGTTCTGTGCCCTGCAGAAGGAGGGCAGGAAAAGGAACCGACATTACACAGCAATTGGAAGGAAACGCAATTTGTGTGCATTAAAAATAAGAAACTTGAGTGTCCTGGAGGAAGAAACAGTGCTGGCTGCATGATGCCGTCCTGTGAGCCCACTCTTGGTGCTTGGCCTCAGAAAGGGACATTCTGCTGAAATCAAACAGGTGTGAAATGTTTTATTTTTCCCTCCCTCTCCCCCCCACCCCCCATTAACAAGATGCGGGAGGACGACCGAGTGGCCATCCATGAGGCTATGGAACAGCAAACCATCTCCATTGCCAAGGTGAGCTGCTGTGCACAGCATTAGCTTCCAGGCTGTATCTAACCGCCTGTTGCTGCTGAGATTTAAGAATGGGACATGTGCAGGGGGGAATAGAACGAGAGAGCTGTAGGACTAAGTCACTGAATGCAGCTCAGGACTTCTTACAGAGCAGAGTGACTGGCTCTCATAGACCCAGGGGTCTTTGCCAGAAGATGTCTGAGCCTCAGAGGTTGCCTTGGTTCCCATTCGTTGGATAGTTTGTACAGTCTCTGGGTTTTGGCACTTCCGACTCCTCTGGTCAAGTGCAGAAGCCCCCTCTGGGATGTGGTCTCAGTCTGAGAGCCTCCAGGAAATGAACCCAACTCCCTGTTTTCCCTCCCAGGCATTCCAACTTTGCTCCCTTCCCACTAGCAATGCTGCCATGCTCCCTGCACTCAGGCTCACACCTAGGGCTAACTTCTGACTTTTCTCCTGCTGCCCCAAGCTTGTGGATTCTGCTGTTGCCAGCTCACATCACTCCCCTGTACTGCATCTCTGAACACATCTGTTCCTTTCCATTTCCACCATTAAATGTGTGATGGGACAACTCCCTTGAGTATGGCCTGTGGTAACACCCCAGAGTCTCTTTACCTGTCCCTACAGCACCTATCATGCTGTTACTGTTATGTATTAAGTGTGGCTTCCACCAGTGAGTGACTTTGGCTTAGGGAGGTCTACTTAAAAGGATGCTCATAGGGTTGGGGCTGTGCAACCACATCTGGTCATCCTGCTAACCTCTGCCAGTGTGGAGCCCTCCTTGGCCAACTGGATGCCCCTTTTTTGAGGCCTTTTGTAAATACTAGTCTCTGTGTGGTTTCCTCAGAGCTCTGGGAACCAAGGGTAGAGGAAATGGTTAAATTGCTTTCTCCACTCAATCCTTCTGCCATCCTGGATGCTCCTGTGTGATCCTTAGGCATTCTGAGGTGTCTCAGGAGCCAGCAACATGGTTTATTATGTTGATGTGCAGTTTGAACTGTATCCCGCGTAGGCTGGTATCACAACCACTCTGAACTCCCGCTGCTCCGTGCTGGCTGCTGCCAACTCTGTCTTTGGACGCTGGGATGAAACCAAAGGCGAGGAGAACATAGATTTCATGCCTACAATCCTGTCCCGATTTGACATGATCTTCATCGTCAAGGACGAGCACAATGAGGAGCGAGACATGGTGAGGGCAGGCGGAGGGCTGGATGTAGTGTTTTTCCAGGGGGACGGTAAAGACATGCCGCAGGAGGAGTAGCTGGCAGCAGCGTTGGGGTAGAGGATTTGTGGAAGAGGGACAGTGGAGGAAAGGGTCCGCACAGCTCACCTCCCCTGCATGTCTGGTGCCAAGTGGGTTATTTAATTTGAAGTACCTTGGGCTCGCTCCCTTGCAATGGACCTCCTACCTGTTCCCCTGCTTTAGCAGGGCTGAGCACAGCACAGCCATTTTGGATCTGGGGAAGGGAAAAGAAATTTGGCAGGCACTGAAAGACAAGATTAAAAGCGTCTTCTGTGGTCCTAAATCCCGTCCCCTTTGGCACTATTGGGTCAGAGCTTTAGAACAAACAGAGATGCTCTTCTTTTCCCCCGCGGGCCCCAGCTGAGATCGGTGGAGTTGGCTTGCTCTTTCCTGCCCTGCCATCTGCAACGGGACAGAATGTAGCTTTCAAAGGGTGGAAGGAATTCTGTTAACTCCCTCTTCCCTGCGCTCCTTCTAGACGCTGGCCAAGCACGTGATGTCATTACACGTGAGTGCCCTGATGCAGACCCAGGCTGTGGAGGGCGAGATTGAACTGAACAAGCTGAAGAAGCTGATCTCCTACTGTCGAACGTAAGCCTGCTCTGACTCTCCCGATGACGGGCCTGGGCCAGGCAGCAGAACCTCAGGCAGGCTGCAAAGCTCGCTGAGCATGTCCTGCACGGTGCTTTGCTGACATGCTCTTCAGTGCTCTCAAACGCCTGCGGGGATGTATGGTTACGCTCACCAGTTCTGGACCTGCTCTTGGGCAGTTCACTTTCCTGAAGTGATTCCCTTAGGCAGGCCTTTAATTCCTTAGTGGGGACTGTCAGCGCTCCTCCACAATGAGCCCTCACCGTCTGGGGCTATTTCCAGCCCGTGGTTCTGCCGAGGACTTGGGAAGCACTGAGATGCCAGCTGCGTGCCTTTTTCCCCAAGGCCTGGATTTTCACAAAATCAGGCCTAGCTTGCAGGGGAAGGAGGAGCAGCTGCTGCAGTGTCTTTTTCCACGTAACTTCTGGTTCATGGCGCATCCTGCTCCCTCTTCACAGGAGGTGCGGCCCACGCCTTTCAGCAGAGGCTGCGGAGAAGCTGAAGAACCGCTACGTCTTGATGCGCAGTGGGGCCCGCCAGCACGAGCGAGAGAGTGACCGCCGGTCCAATATTCCCATCACCGTCCGGTGAGAGCACATGTCCGCCTAGGTGCGGGGAGGAAAGAAAAGGGGAGAGGGGCCCTAGATGCTGGGGGTAATAATATAAAGGAAAAATGGCCACTGCTCCAGGACTGCACGAGTCCACTGATGATGGAATAAGCACATGGTGATCTCAGACGCCCACTGAGCTGGACCCTGTTAAACCAACAAGGCAAAGTACGTGCAGGCTTCCAGGCTCCTCTCTAAGTGCTTCACTCCTAAAGATGGCTGCTCCTCCTTCGCTCATCTACCCTTCCGTCCACCCAGCTGTCCTTAACATTACTGCCTTCCACTGCCATAGGGATCATACGGTGTCCATGCAGGCTCTCGCTCTTAAAGGCTAACATCCTGCAGACCTCTGATTTTTCCTTGTTGAGAACCTCGCCAGAGGTTACAACACCTAAGGGAACGTGGCTAGGGCAGAGTAATAGCTCACAGATACAAAGGAGATCGCTGGCTGCTTATGCTGAGATGGGAAAGGGAGAAGGCCGGTCCTCCTGGTCAGAATTTGCCCCCCCCACCCCCATTTTCTTTCTGCTCCATTTTTAATGGATAATGGTGGCTGGAGCTAGCACAATGTCTGCTCAGTGGAACCCAGTGCTGGGGAGAGCCCTGCCTGGGGTAGGTGTTTTTCCCAGGGTGTGAGTCATTGGGGAAAGATCTGGGATTCATAGATCCCAAGGCCAGAAGGGATCCGTGTGATCCAGTCTGCCTTTGTGTACAACATAGATCATAGAACTTCCCCCAAATAATTCCTGGAGCCAATCTTTTAGGAGAGACGGCCGGTCTTGATTTAAGTAGTGTCTGTGAGGGAGAATTCACCACAGCCCCTGGCACACTCTTCCAATGGCTAATGACTCTCCCCTAAAAATGGATGGGAAATCGGGCATACGTGTCCAGGTGCCCAGCTCCCTTTAGATGGGATGTGACCACCCTGCTCTAGGATGGGAGCATTCTGCTTTGCATGAATTGGGGGTGTGATGACCTCTCCCCAGCTGGTAAATGTTTTTCCCCGGTGCTTTTGCGTGTATGCAGTGGGTGGTTTGTGGCACAGAGGCATTTCCTGACTGAGGCGGGTAAGGGGTCCAGGGTAGTGGAGGCCCATGGTGACTTCGTTAGAAACGGCTTCCCTGTGGTTTGCAGGCAGCTGGAGGCCATTGTGCGGATTGCAGAGTCCCTCAGCAAGATGAAGTTTCAGCCTTTTGCCACTGAGGCAGATGTGGAGGAGGCCTTGCGGCTTTTCCAGGTGTCCACGCTCGACGCGGCCATGTCTGGCAGCCTGTCAGGTGAGGCCTTGGAGGATGTGTGTAATCCTCGCACCTCAGAAACCCGACTGTGTAAATCCTCTCCTGCGAGCCCAATTTCCTCTGGAGTGTGGAAAACAAACCCCACCTCCTCAGGGGGCACCACAGGGCAACCAAGCTGCCACTGTGGAGCTGCTGGGGCCGTGATGACGACTCCCCCAGTCAGGGAGGGCAGGATGACACACAGGGCTGCACGTGTCCCTTGTTCATTCTGGAGCAGGCATCGTTCTGTCACTGTCGTCCACGTGGAGGGACTCGTGCTCCCATCTGAAGTGAATGGGGAGCCTGGACTGTCCCAAACCCCAGAGGAGATGCTTGAGTTTTGGGTGTTTCCTAGTTCAGACCAGCAAATCCAGGAGCTGTGGGGGCATGAGGGCTGTTTCCCCAGCTACACGCATTACCATGGGGAGAGGAGGAGAGTAGCCCTGAGAATGCACTGTTTCTGTTGGAGAGAGAGGTTTGAAAGGGGATTTCAAGGGGTGTGATTGTTAGCAGTGGAGATGAGGAGGATTCAGGTTGGATATTGATTTAGAACTCCGTCACGATTGATATTCAGTCACCTTTTGGGTTGCCCAGCATTGTCCTCTGCCTCATGAGTTTTGCATGGAGAGGGCAGACAGGAGCTGGAGCAGGGATCTCTGAAGCAGTGTCTGCTCTCTAGGTGTGGAGGGCTTCACGACACAGGAGGACCAGGAGATGCTGTCCCGCATTGAAAAACAGCTCAAGCGCCGCTTTGCCATTGGCTCCCAAGTGTCAGAGCACAGTATCGTCCAGGACTTCATGAAACAGGTGAGTCTAGTGGGCACAGACTCACCCTGCTGGGGCAGTCTGATGGACTGTGAAACAGACAACCTACGAGATCTAACTATGGCTGTGGGAACTCTTTCCTGAAATGTGGCTGGCTCCTTTTACTCCCTCCACACCTTCCTAGTCAGCTGGGGGTTGGGGGAGTGGAGTGAAACCGGGGAGGAGGGTATCTATCTAGGGAATTCTGTAGGAATTGTTCTCCATGGGCCCCCAAAGTGCCTGCCAGCAGCGTAAGTGCCTCCCACTGTTTCCATTTCAATTGGAAAAGTCAGAATATGTCCTCTATATTATCAAGTCCCTTCCTCATGTAAAGTAAATGTTTGGCAGTCTTGAATCACTGCGGTGTTTTTTGTTTCTCAATGGGCTATGGTGAGCATTGGTGGGTTGACCACAGTGCCCACAGGTGCCTGTACTGTGAGAAGTTCAGAAGGGACTGTCATTCCCCTGCCACTCTTTCTTCCAGAAATATCCCGAGCATGCCATCTACAAGGTGCTGCAGCTCATGATGCGGCGTGGTGAGATCCAGCACCGCATGCAGCGCAAAGTCCTCTACCGCATCAAGTAACCTTACTTCCTCACCCTCTTGCTGGTGACCAAAACCATCCGTAGGGAATCCTGGCTGGCTGGGTCTGAGGAGGACGCTCCTAAGTTCCAGCAGGTCTTTGTGAAGAACAAGAAGGCCTTGTAGCGCTGGCTCTCGTATTCCTGAAAGAATCCTACAGCTGGGGAACTTATAACCATTTTTGATGGTAGGAAGGGCTCCGTGTCTTGTATCTCAGCCACTCTGGCGAATGCCTTGATAACTAAAAGCTTTTTAATAAAAAGTGTTTGTGTTGAAACTTAAAATAAAAGATAATGTTGGTACCACCGGCTCCTGCGGTGCTCTGAAGTGAGCTGAGGGAGAAGCTTAGGGCTGGTCCCTTTTGCGATTGTGCTGGATTCTCTGTTGTCATGTTGTCTGTTCTGCTTGGCTGTGCTAGGATTTCCACTTGTATCCCCTGGTAGCTGAACCATTGGACACAGGTAAATGTTTTCTTCCTCAGCCTGGGCCTCTAGCGCTGTTGGTTGAGTCAGAGAAAAAATTCAGGGCAAGGAGTGGCTTCTCCCAGAAAGGGACCTTTCCCTTGAGGTATATGGCTCATTAGTACAAAGATATTATGCAACCTGCTATTGGGCTGAGATAGGCATGAAGTGCATCAGTAAATGGCAAACCCTAGGCTGCTGTTGTCTTTCTCACCTCCCAACACCAAGAAGGAAATCTGCTCCCTACAGAGAATAAGAAATTGCTCATGAAGCCCTTTCTTCAATGTCTGACAAGTGTTGCTGGCATATGCAGCTCTTGGTCTTAGGTAGTCCACAGCCTCACTATATATACTACCTGTATGGCCCTGAGATTGTCATATGGGCTATGCCTGTGTGCTGATTGGACCACAGCAAATCCACAGGTTGAGAACCAGTGGGTCGAGCTGCACTATGAGGAGTAGCTCGTGTATAGAGAGAGCTGACTTGGATTTCTGCTGCAGCCCCTGCATCCATATCTGGAATGGTTCCCCTTGTTAACATGTGTTGGAGGGTCCTGATTCCACATGTGCATCCCCATGGGTTTCTACTGCAGAGAACCCTTCTGAAAGACCCTCTTTTTAAGGCAGAGGAGTGGTAGGTCTTTGCTAAAGGCCAGCATAAATAAGTGAGAATCTTGAGTGTGGGACGTTAAGTCCTGGAGGAAGAATTATGCTTCTAGCAGTTGCAGAACAGACACACCTTAGTAGGTGCAAGCAAGAAGTTTATTTCTACCACACCCTAGAAAGCAACTCAGACACACACAAAAGTCCTGCAAGGTGGGGGTATGGATTTCCATGGTAATACATACTGATCATCACAAGAGGCCACTAGAGCTTCAAGAACACCATGCTGTAATCCTACTAACAGCTGAAATGGAAAAGTGGGTGCTGTATTTATTGTGCGAGAGGGAATAAATCCTCTTCAGCTGCATAGCTGCTACTCATAAACATTTGGCATATGATTGGTCACATGGCACTCTTAGATCAGGGAAGGTTCCATAGTTTTCCTTTTTTTGGTAATGAAATTCTGGTTTAATTGTCTATTAAATGTCCCCATAAAACAGCCCTGTGTGTGGCAAAGATAGAAAAAGGCCTGAATCATGGGGTTTATTTATTAATGCTAACTTCTACTCACAGCAGGGAGAGTTTGGACCCGTGATTTTGCTTCAAATGGGAACTAATGACAATCTGATCCAGATCCAAACTTCCCCATCACCCAAGGATGTTCTGGGTGCATCTCTAGCTTAGTTTCCTCCCTGACATCCCTTCCTTACATGCCATGTCAGCAAGACCATCCCATCCAGGTAGCCTCAGCTCTCTCACAGTGTGTTTTCCCCCCAGCACTCTCCATCCTACCACTGAGGAGAGAGTAGAAACAAGCCCTGGGATTGGACCCTCTTTCTCCCTTACAGCTGCATAAAGCACTGTCTATGGAACAAGAGGGTCGTGTCTTAAAGGGGTTCCCAAACCTTTTCCATGGATAACAACATTAACAGTTCTTGTCACACGGCTCACAGCCCACTACCTCTCCTGCATGCAGGCATGCTATCTCTATGGCAATGACAGCCACTTACCCCTTAGCTGCTCCTGTGCTATTCCCTTTTGAAGCATACAGCTCCCTGTCTGCTTTGGGCTTCATTAATCTCCCCTCCCATCTGTGCTCAGAGGCAGCTTTTGGGGGAGGTGAAGCAGGCACATGCCTAGGGCGCTGAGCAGTAAGGGTCCCCATCACCTGCCTTGCCTTCCCCAAAGGCCATGTCTGCCTCGGTTGGCAGCAGGAAGAGGAACTGGTCCCTGGGGCTGGTAGTGGGGGGCCCAGGGCTGTGGGAGCAGGGAGCCAGGGCCACAGAGGGGGACCCTCAATGGGCCTTCACCTAGGGTCCCCGGTAACCAAAGGCCACCTCTGTCTGTTCTGGTCATCTCAGCTGAAAACAAGAAGGAAAACTGGTAGCAGGTGAACAGCAGGTGCTCCACAGCCCATGGTTTTGCTAATGGTCACGCCCCCAAATGTCATCCAGGTTTTTCTTTGGTTAACCTTGAAAGTGATTTCCCTGCTTTGCCAGCCAAAGGTCTCTGAAGCTTTGAGACTGTGCAGAGAGGTATTTGACTCTGATGGGACAGAAGCAGCCACCTCTGGCCTGGTGCAGTCAGCAGCTGGGTAAGGGCCAAGCATAATCACAGGAGACTTCTATATCTTCACGGCATGAACAAGTCTGGGTATGGGGGAAGAGGGAGGGTGTCTGCTTCATTGCCTGGCCAGCTCTGCTGTAACATCTATCCAGGAGAAGGATGATAACTAGCAGCTGGTGGTGAAGGTGTAAGGGAGAGGCTCCAGGAAGCAGCTTCTGAAAAGCAGATTTCCACCTGTACGTAACTCTGGTAGAAGGGGTTGGGACTGGGCCTCATTTACTCACCAGCTGGAGCTGCTACCACTGTGCTTCACCAGTAGCCCTAGGATGTGGTTCTGCTGCAACAAAAGGCAAATGGGTATCTGATTATATTGCAAGATTAGATTTCCAGAAAGCCTTTGACAAGGTCCCTCACCAAAGGCTGTTACGTAAGTTAAGTTGTCATGGGATAAAAGGGAAGGTCCTTTCATGGACTGAGAACTGGTTAAAAGACAGGGAACAAAGGGTAGGAATAAATGGTAAATTCTCAGATTGGAAAAGGGTAGCTAGTGGTGTTCCCCAAGGGTCGGTCCTAGGACCAGTCCTATTCAATTTATTCATAAATGATCTGGAGAAAGGGGTAAACAGTGAGGTGGCTAAGTTTGCAGATGATACTAAACTACTCAAGATAGTCAAGACCAAAGCAGATTGTGAAGAACTTCAAAAAGATCTCACAAAACTAAGTCATTGGGCAACCAAATGGCAAATGAAATTTAATGTGGATAAGTGTAAAGTAATGCACATTGGAAAAAATAACCCCAACTATACCTATAATATGATGGGGGCTAATTTGGCTACAACGAGTCAAGAAAAAGATCTTGGAGTCATTGTGGATAGTTCTCTGAAGATGTCCGTACAGTGTGCGGAGGCGGTCAAAAAAGCAAACAGGATGTTAGGAATCATTAAAAGGGGATAGAAAATAAGACTGCAAATGTATTATTGCCCTTATATAAATCCATGGTACGCCCACATCTCGAATACTGTGTACAGATGTGGTCTCCTCATCTCAAAAAAGATATTCTAGCACTAGAAAAGGTTCAGAAAAGGGCAACTAAAATGATTAGGGGTTTGGAGAGTGTCTCGTATGAGGAATGATTAAAAAGGCTAGGCCTCTTCAGCTTGGAAAAGAGGAGACTGAGGGGGGACATGATAGAAGTATATAAAATTATGACTGATGTGGAAAAAGTGGACAAGAAAAAGTTGTTTACTTACTCACATAATACAAGAACCAGGGGTCACCAAATGAAACTGATAGGTAGTAGGTTCAAAACAAATGAAAGGAAGTTCTTCTTCACACAACGCACAGTCAACTTGTGGAACTCCTTACCTGAGGAGGTTGTGAAGGCTGGAACTATAACAATATTTAAAAGGGAACTGGATAAGTTCATGGTGGCTAAGTCCATAAATGGCTATTAGCCAGAAAGGGGTTAAGAATGGTGTCCCTAGCCTCTGTTTATCAGAGGATGGAGATGGATGGCAGGAGAGTGATCACTTGATCATTGCCTGTTAGGTTCACTCCCTGTGGGGCACCTGGCACTGTCCACTGTCAGTAGACAGATACTGGGCTGGATGGACCTCTGGTTTGACCCAGTACGGCCTTTCTTATGTTCTTATGCAAGGTCACCCCAGTGTCTAATCATCACTTGCCTGGCACAGCTGCTCCCTTGGGGTGGGCCCAGGAAGGCCAAAGAGCAGAGTGGTGTCTGCACCCAGGTGGTGACTGGAGTTTGAAGAGTAGCACACAGATGTGGTGCGTGGCATTCTCTGCTCCCCAACAGGAATAGAGTGTAGTAGCACTCCACTTGAGAGGAAATGTGGTGTCCAATTACACACCTGGTGCCTCACTAATCTTTCCCAAACGGCAGTCTCCTTCCCAGGTGCTCTGAAGGGGAAAGAGGCAGGGCTAACTGGCTTTTCATTCATGGAGGTCCTGGGTAACCAATATAATTAAGAGCCTGCTGGCCTCCCTCCATGAACATCCAAAAAGTCAAAGGTGAAGTCAGACTGACTGAAACCTGTTCAAGAGGCTGTAACTTGGGTATGGTTATGTCCCTGCTAATGAGTGAATTATCTCTGAAGCTCCTGGTACAGCTAAGACCAAGAACTGTGAATGTTCAGAGTGGGCCATGAAGGTGGGCATAATATGGGTCTATTGGTGCACTGGTGGGCTCAGTTAGCTTGCAGGCTAAAGTACTCCCAGTCTTAGCCCAACTGGGGTTCAGAATTTCAACCTGGAGCTCCCAGATAGCAACTCACTGTACCCTCATCCTAGAACTAAGGGGCAGAGAAGTGCACCTGGCTTTTCTATGAGCCTCTGCTGACTTGATATAGTGTTCATTAAATGTGCAATTCAGCTTTTGAAAGGAACATAGTCTCAGGATACAGCAAGCTATGGCAGCTTTTGATGGTCTCTCTCCTTGCATGGTACATTGCTGGAGCAGAAGAGTATTCCTGTGATGGGGGTGGAATGATTAATGTCTTTGGGGGTTATGAAATGTGCTCATTATAGGGTGCTGGGTTACGTAAGTATATGCAGACCTTGCAAGTTAACTATTATTGTCTAGTAACTAATGTCTGGCATGTTGTTATAATAAGTGGTGCTGGAGTATCTGTTACTGTAGTGACTCTATCTTGCAAATGGAATTCTCTAATTAGTCATTTGTTGTTTTGAACATGGCGCTTTTTTGGTAAATTTTAGGGGGCAAAATTAAGATTGGGTGGGTGGGATGAGATTTATTACAGTAGTGCTGCATAGCGATTAAGAGAAGGACTGTCCACGTGCTAAAGCACTAGTTTAGAACCTAGGGAATCTGGGTTCAAGTCTCTACTCCACCAGAAGTTTTCTCTGTGACCTTGGACAGATCACTTAGCCAGTCTGTGCATCAGTTCCTCATCTGTAAAATGCGGCTAATAATACTTCCTTATCTCATGTGTACATTAACATTTGTGAAGTACTCAACTACTTGGGAAATGGAGGCCAGATAAGTAGCAATATAGGAAGATAATTCCTATCCTAAAGAGTTGAAAACCTAAGGTCAATTCAGACGCGCAGGTGGGTTTGAGTGGCTCAGTTTTTAGGTACAAAGCTTCACGTTGTAAAGAGGTTTGATTTTCAGAGAACGAGTGTGACTTCTCTTTCATCAGCCCTGGAGCTCTAGGGTGCTATGGTCTACAGCATTGCAACAGCTCCGGAGTTCTTAGTTGGCCAAGGATTTGCTGAAACACTGCTATAGTTCATGTTATACCTTTTAGATGAAAATGGTTTAGACCTTGAGGATAATTCCCTTAAAGGATTAGGACTGCCAACCAGAAAGATCAAGCAGCCACTTGAGACCTATAGTGTGGCCTTGGACCCCGCCCCCTTTACAAGTCTGCTTTGACAGGAACATATTTTGTTGTGGTGAGGGCCATGTTGACAATTTGCTGAGGCTTGACCTGATTCATTTAAAATGAAGCAGATGCGTATATATTTCATACAGAGATGTGTTCCCTGGATACCACCAGTACCACCATGCAAAGTGGGGTCAACATGGGGCACTGCATTCAAAGACCAGCCATCACTTTGGGCCACATTTGTAGAGCCCTGCGCGGATACAAATATGTGGATCGGTATCTGATCTGCATCTGCAAGAAATGGTTTGCAGATATCCGTGTTGTATCTGCGGATGTGGATATAATGCAGATATCTGTGGATATCTGCGTATTTGCAGGGCTCTAGCCTGGTACAGATAAAAATATGTGGATCCGTATCCGATCTGCATCTGCAAGAAATGGTTTGCGGATATCTGCATTGTATCCGTGTATATAATATGGATATCTGCGGATTTGCAGGGCTCTACACATTTGCTCTATCAAAGAAAATGGCAGTGGCCAGGAGTCTCACTTCAAGCTGTTGTGATGAGATGAAATTCACTAGCCTCGATTCTCCTCATGCCTACACTTAAGTCTGGAGTGTCTCCACTGAAATGTCCATGACGCTGCACTGCTGTAAACTACCATAGCAGCAAAGAGACTTGGAGTGGCCAACTCATCATGTTTGCATCACTCAGCTGCATCCCATCACCAGGGATGGTGCAAGACCTGACCATGTGACCTCTGCAGGCCACTTAAGTGTCCATTTAGTTAAAAAACAATACATAAATGTGGAGTCTTAAGAGCTGTTGCTACAGGCCGAGATAGAAACAATGGAGAAGGGGAAAGGCTGAGTCTCATGTTTCCAGAGGCTGTGTGGACAAGGACTTGGGAGAGATGGGTTCTGGCTGCAGCTCTGCTTCTGGGTGACCTTGAGCTAGTTCCTTCACATTGCTCTGCCTCCATTTCCTCTCCTGCTGGTTTTCTTGCCTATATAAATTGTAACCTCTTCACAGCACGGATAGTTTCGTACTTGTGTGCCTGCACAATGCCTGCCACAATGGGACTCTGATCTCAGTGGGTGGAATCTAGGTGCTATTGTAATCCAAGTAATAAATAACAGCAACACATTCATGGACTCCCCTCCTGTTTCCATTGTAACAAGCAGTGGCAGATCAGCCGGTTTCATCACAGCAGGACTCTGGGAAGCTGAGACACTTTCTTTCTTCTTCTGGGAAGTACCAGCGAGGAGAAATTGGAATGGAAAGATCCGTATGGAGTGCAGCCCCCGAGGGTTTTAGAGTAAAAAGTCATTCTAGTATGTGGCCCAAAATACAGCCTGAACCTCAGTGTCTTTATGCTGTTGTTTTAATGAAAGGTGCTGTTGGTGTAAAATGCTGTGGAATGGCTTTATGTGGTTAAATGTGGGGCAGTTATAGAGTTGAAAATATATACAGCACTGAATTATTGAAAGCCAAGGCCAGAAACATAGCCCACTGTTGAAACCAGGTTAGTTGATAACTAATTCCAACGACTGCCTGCCTGAGATCCCCTAATTCTGGGTCTATTTCTCTCAGAATTCCAGATTGTGCCCAATTTTACACACACACAGAGCTCACTCTGTCCCAAGTTTATTCCTTCTCCCATACGCCATCAGTTCTCATTGTGCCCCATCTTGTGTGGTCTTGTCCCAGACCACTCCCAACAAATCCTGTTCCCTTTTTACAGGGTTTTTTTCCTCTCCTCCTCCACCCCAGCATTCACCATGTGTCAGTTCCCCTCCCACACACCTTCCTGAATTTAACTGGCTGTCTGCCTCTAGCTGCCTTGTGGAGCTTCCAGGACAGCCCCTAGCTTCTATGTTCAGGCCTGCTGGGCTTGCCTAGGGGCAGGACAATGAAATGGGGTGGTGGATTTTCACAGCTGGTTATTAGGAAGTCCCTCAAGGGCCAAGGGCCAGACATCTGAGATTGTGCTCCCAAACATCACCTTGTGCTCCATTTTGGACCCCTCCCTTCCAGCTTCCTCTCAGAATGACCACCCCTGCCTGCTCCCTGTTCCTGACCAGTGTGTCTGCCTCATTTTTAACACATTCTTCTCTTTTCCCTCATTCTTTCCCTTGGCCTGGCCTGATTTTTCTTTCCTTCATTACATGTGGTGGAAATGGAGAACCTCTCCGCACACACCCTCCCTGCTTTAGTCCACACACACTGCCCATGTCTTTCTGACCAGGATTCTGGAACAACAAAAGCAAGAACTGTCACATCTTCACTCAGCTTCCTTGGGACAGACAGCCTGTTGTGAATGGAGCTAGTCGCTGGGTCCCATGTGCTTCCAAGCCAACTGGGCCCAGGCAAAGTCCAGTCACTATTTCTAGCCCTGGGATTTCAAGATACACTTCTAGGCTCAGATCTGGTCTGACACCCTTCCTTGGGATGTGGGACACCATTGTCTGCCAGCTCTAACCCAGACACCTGTCTCTGAGACCTTCTGAGCTCACCAGTCATGTACATATAATCCCTCAGAGCTCCACCAAGGTTGTGGAGATTACTCAGGGCTTCTAGTTTAATGCCTCCAGGGAAAAAGTGGTAAGAAAGAAAGGAATACAGGCTTAGCAGAGGAATTTCTTAACCACAGAGATTTTATTCTTAAAGTACTTGAGAGTTAAAGTTCTTTGAAAATGACAACAGTCCTGGCATGCCCCCTCCCCTGGTCCTAGGTCCCCTGGTCTGAGCTGACCTTCTATGAAGTCAAGGTTTGTTAGTGTTTCAGGCTGGGTAGAGCTCCTTCTGCCTTCTTGTTCCTGCAACCCACTCAGTTCTGGGTTGATTGTCACCCAGCTGCTGGTCCTTTCTTTACAGAGAAAGGGGGCGTGACCATCAAATCCAAGCGCTCCAGATTTCTGTCTTGGAATCTGTTCCATCAGGGTCATTCAACAAGAGATCAAGCACCATTTCTGGACAGCACCACAGTCTGGAATGCAATTCAATAGTCTTGTGTTGGGCAAATTCAGATGCATTCAATCCATAATACAAAATGGAGATCATCATCTGATATAGACATATGCCACTCTGGCACAGAGAGCAGAAGCCACCCTTTCACACAAGATTCAGGGCATGCTGGGAAATAGCCATGAGAGTTTGACTGGTTATTTGTGGGTGTCTTGCTAGAGAGGTCATGCTCAATAAACCATGTGATTAATGACTTTGATACCAATTTGTCCTATGGTAATCACAGGCCCTTAAAACTCAAGGAGGCACATTATCCCTATTCTTTTTCTTGGGGATCTCCTTAGATCTGTGAATCTCAGTTTCTCTGTGAAAAAAGAGGGCTATCCAGAGGCTAGTGGTCTTTAAGTTCATGTGTGCTGACCATCTTTGGGCCACTGATCTTGTTTATATTAGCTTCTTCTACTGTTAGCGTGCCCCACTGACCTCAGCTGTGCGGAATCTATCAGCTTTGACAATGTGCCCAGAAAGCCCTTAATACTTTGCAGCCATTACCCTAAACAAAGGATCGTGATGTTCAGCATGTCATTAAGACAGAAAAGTTAAACTCCACAGGTCAGGATATTCAACATTGACACTTCTTAGAGCAATCAGGGCTGGTTCATCTTGTGGACGTGCAATACCCATGTCCCTGCATAAGCTGTTACGTTTGTGCCTTAAGTACCATAGGTGTCATTGTATTTAGTATTAATAGTAAATACTGTATTGGACGTAGCATAGGACAATGCCATTCCCGGAGAGCTCACAATCCAAATAGACTAGACAGAGAAAAGGTGGGAGAAGAAACTGAGGCCCAATGAGAGGAAGCAAATTGCCAAAGATCACCCAGAAGTCAGAGCTAGAGACACCCCTTCCTGGGTTCTGGGCACAGTGGAGTTAGGGGTGGAGATGGCGGCTTATCAGGCCAAATTTGAGTGAGTGGCATTGCAGCTTGGCAGGTGGGAGGCCACAATATCACTCAGATTTGTCCCGGCCAATCTTCTGTCATGAAGGAGAGGCAGCCACACCATTTCAGTGAAGAGTGAAATTTCATAGGGTTGCAAACCTGCTCAGGTTGCCTGCCCCCCTCTCTTTCCTCCCCACACCCCCATATTTGAGTCCTAGGCATGTGACTAGCTTGTATTTGCATTAATCTGGTCCTCCCAACAGGTCACTGGTGCAATTGGAAATAGAGCCAATAGAGCTCAGGTCGCTTGACTCCCAGGCCAGTGCCCTGTATGACTGTGTTAACGTTGCTATGGGAACAATATTTTGCCTGACTTCTGTGCATTTTATTTCTAGAGTCAGACAATTGAAGCGTGGCCCACAACAACGCTAACACTGCCCCACTCCACCTATGGGAACATACTGTGCTGTAACCAGGCCCAGATTAATGCAGGGCTTATAGGGCTGCAGCCCCAAGCCCCAGCCTGAAGGAGGGCTCCAGACTGCAGTCCCTAAAACCCCTGGTTATCTGGCCCGCCAGAACAGCACAGGAAGGGCTGGGCCACTGGTGCTAGGGCCTTGGGGACAGAGGCTTCAGTCAGCTGTGGTGCTCCCGCGCTGCCCCACGCCTGGGCAAACTGGTCTGCCAGGTTCAGGGCCAGCTGCACAGCGCTGTTGGGTTGCAGCGGGGCCCCCAGGGAGCCAGGCACTCCACCCTGAGCCATGCAGCCCCTGCACAGCAGCCTGACAGTTCTGCGGGGCTTGGAAGCCTGCACAGGAGAGTGCTCTGTATGCTGGCCAGCCCCACCCACTGAGGCAGACCAGCCAGTGTGGGGACTGGAGTGCCACGGCCTACCCTGTTCCTAGGCCGTGGTGGGAGCTAGGACCGCAGGCAGAGGGGCCCACAGTGGAAAGGGGTGGAGCCCCAGGCCAGGGGCCGCACAAAAGTGGGCAGTTTAGGGCCCCTTAATCCGGCCCTGACTGCAACAACAGCATACCCAGCAATACACATATTGCATGCATGAGGTGTGCCACTACCTCAAACTGCGGTTGCAGTACAGCTTAATCACCAATTCCAAGGCCATAGAGTCTCATTGAGTTGTTCCTGCATCTAGCTCCAACCATTTTCAAATGCTTCTGACTAAGGTGCATGTACGTGTGTAAATTCATAACAATAATCACTGCTTTCATATAATCCCAAAAGGGCTCAGGGTGCTGAATGACAATTTCTCCTTCATTAATAAAAGAACTCCTCTAACGTCAACAAAATTACATAAAAGGATGGTAAACAAAACCGGTCAGAACAAAACGATTAAATAACGGCAACTGTAGCAGTCTTTAACACACTTCTAGAGAGAAAAAATAAGGTCAGGCCAGTCCCACACAAAGCTTTGTAGATCAATAAGGCTAATTTATACTGAATTCCCCATTTAATAGGCAGCCAATATTAAAAAAGCAATATGGGTTAAACAATATTATGAGAGCAGCAACACATTAGCAACCAAGTTCCTGCATTTTGAAGGAACGGCAAACGGTGGCACAGCTCAGAAGAAATGCCAATAATCAAGCCCATTGGCCACAGCGACATGTGTTGCCAGCACTATGCAGTCAAAAGGCAAACAAGGGTGTAACCTGTACAAATTCTCAGTCTTCACGTTGTACTAGTTTTTCTTTTTCATTAAATCACCATGTTTTGCTTTTCAAAGATGTGCGGGAGGGGGGCAATAAAATAATTGATCAAGTTTATTTTTTTTCCCCTCTAAGGAGGAAAAAAGAAAAAAGGTTACCTTTGGACTGAGAAGGAGCATGGGAAATTGCACCCAAAGTGATAAGTTTGTTTGTTTTGGTTTTTTTCTGACAAACACCATAAAATTGGAGCTTTGGATGAAAGTGTGTCCTTAGCTAGTACTCTTATACAGCATTACCAGCCTGAAATTAGCATGCATGGTCATGCAGAATTAGACAGGACAGACACGTGCCAGGATTCCATGTGAACTGGGTGCATGTGACTCATAGTTCCCCGTTAGAAAGGCGACTGCAAGGCAGCAGCTTTTTCACTTGCCATGTACTTGGCTTTCTTCCTGTAGCGACTTCACATCAGTTTTGAAATCTTGCTGGCAAAACCAGGCATTCTTTCCCCTTTGCTCTGGGTACTGACCCCGGTGCATTGGAGAAAGGATGATTTGGGGCTGAGAAGCAGACCCACAGACAGGAACTGAGCCACTGGGTCCCTCATCTATGAGAAAAAAGGAAAACCTATTGGTCTATGGCTTGTGCTGCTTGCCCAAATCCTGGACACATAATGTAAAGACTTGACCCTTTCACCTCCTTGCTCCTCAGAGAATCAAACTGTTTCCTGTTTATTCTGGGGACAGCTGTGCATTCAGAGGGGAGAGCTGGTCATGGGCTGAATTTGTAGCTGCCTCTAGGGAAGACAGCTCCACAGCCACCCCAGGCAGTGCCCTGCCCCTCCCCCAGCCACACCCCTTCACCAGCCCCAGGCCCTATCCACCTCCTGCAGCTGGGGCCACAGCTGGCTCCTGCCACCACTGGCAGCCTTGGGTCCCAGTTGGGACTGGATTCCACTGCCGGAGGTGGCTCCAGGACCCCGACTGGGGCTGGATGCTGAGGCAGAAAGCGGCCAATCAGAGGAGGTATTCCCTCCCCCTGCCTATTTTAAACTCCGCCCCTGGAGCTGGTCTACTGTGACCGCTGAGGCTGTTGGTTGGAGTAATTTTTCATTTGTTTGGGATCAGTTGTTTGTTCACTTGGGCTTTCAGCAGCTATTGAAATGTATTCCTTTTGGGGACCTGGAACTCATAGACAGCTTTTGGACAGCTGAGTCCAGGAAACACTCCCTGTCAGAGGAGAGGCAGAATCTTTGGGCCAGATGTGAATAGATGTTTGTGCAGGAATGCAGCTGCATCTCAGCAGCTGCCCTACCTTTCTGTACCCTGTGCAAGAGGAGGCTTTCACAGTGGCATTCCCTGTGCTCCAGGAGACCTTTTGGGACTTCACATCTTGGGCAGGGTTTGCACTGCAGCAAGGTGTGCCAGTGCTTAACAGGCATGATAACTCCAGTGCATGGCCTAAGAAGAGAGAGAGAGCCTCGAACAGTGAAGGAAGATCACTGCGGTCAGTCCACAGGGAAAAATGAGCCACAGTGGGGAGCATCCCCTGGAAATCTTCAGAGATGTGTCAGGAGTTGGGCCCAGTTCATTATTGCCCCGTGTCCCTTTTATGGTGTCTCTGCTGGAATCAAGGGTTCAGAAGTAGCATGGACCCAGCCACTAGGGAATTTCTAATATAGGGAGCTTCCCTGACTGGTGCACAGCCACTGTTGCTAGCCTTATGCCACCCCCACATGGGACACTAGAGCCAGGCATGGTGTGTAGAAGAGGATGGGTCTGTGGCAGAGAGCTGCTTCACTCCAGGTATTCCCTGGGGCTACAGTAGCTTCCTGGGCCCAGGGCAGCAGAGTGCAATTGAAGGCAGCCTTCAGGTTGCTGTAACCAGCACCATAGGTCAAAATGGCTGCCAGCTGGCTCAGGTTAGGGAAGGTGCAAAGATGTCTAAAACCACTTCTGTCCCTGCCATCCACTCACAGGCACACCACCCAGCATTGAGATAGGGACCAGTTCAGTGTGGAGACTGGCTGGGCCTCAGGAACGTACGTACCCCTTCTCGGCTCTTTTTGATCACCACATTTCTGGGGAATACCCTTGAAAGGTAAGTTGAAAAGAGGCACCTATTTGGCAAGAAAGAAACGAAGGTTGTTTCATGCAGTAGGGAGATATCCCTGTCGCCTCAGATGTCACTGTGCCTTGCTTCTCACATCAAGGTACCTCTCACAGACTCTGGCTCTCCATACTCTGGCCTAAAAGGGCTATGTTCTTTGGATGTATGGTTTTTGTTTCTTCCCAAATGCCACACTGACACATTCAGAGGCAGGTGTGGCCTGTGATCCAGGGAGGCGAATTTGTACATGACACTGCTTGTGCAGTTGACTGTGAATTGATGTCGTGGAATAAAAATCAAAGCCTGACCACCCTGCCGCTCTCCAGTGACCCACACAGGGCCAGTAGTTATCATCAGTGTGGAATTAGGGCACCAAGACATAGAGGGTAAAATGGAAATGTGTTTAACTATCCAAATGAACCAATTGCAACATGGAAACAAGAGAAGCCAGCCCTTCTTTACCATCCATTAATCAGGCTTATCTTCCAATAGCTCTTGCTATACTGAGCACCCCCCTGCTGGGTGAGATTATGGACTCTCAGGGGTATTTTACGCTGCAGAGGATGCAGTAATTTGGAGTTCTCTGGATTGTCCCCCTGCAGCGTCATCTTGGTTTTGGAAGAAGAGGATTGACACATTGGCTGGGAGAATGATTTCCTGTGCTCATGACTCATGTCTGCCAAACCCCCTATCCTTCATTTCTCTTAGTCACACCTCCTTATCTACCAGCCCTTTCAGTTGGACAGATACTGATAGCAGACTTTGTGGGCTTTCATCATTGGAAGATGAATGTTTGGGTGGGTGGATTCTGGAATAGTCGGGGGAGGGGGGTGCTGCAGGTCAAAATTGAGGTACGCTGACACCAATGGAGGTAGGGAGACAGGTTAAGACAGACACGGTGGGGAAGCTGCAGGTCAAAGCTGAGGCTTGTGGATTGAGATAAGAATGGCAGCAGTGAAGAGCTTTTGCAGAACGGGTTGAAGAAAGCTTGTGCAGGGTCTGCTTATACTATTTGTGGTTCTTAGCAGTGCTGGACATTTTTCTTGCAAAATTTTGAAAAATGCAGATTCAGGTTGACTGAAACAATTTGCAAATTCAGGTCAATTTCAGTGAATTTTTGTTGGTGGGGGGAAAATGTTGGAAATGTTGCAACTATATGTATTGAGATTCTTGGATGAAAGAGTTGCTAGAAGGGCAAAGTGCTATTTTGCTTTTGTTATATTTATTATTGTTTTATAATACAATAGATTAGATTTTTCCCATGTTCTAAGTTTGATGCCTCCCATTGGGATGCTGTTATGTCCTCTGTCACATTGTGCCACCTGTCCCTGCAGCCCTGCTTTCTCTTACAGTTCCTTCATCCCAGCCTTTCTTTATTTTATATATATTTTAGAGTTCCTGATTCTTCATCCCATTGTACTATGAGTTCCTGGAGAGAACAGATCTCATCTCTCCACGTATACACGCAGGCAGCCACTTCCCCGGGAAATAAAATGTTGTTACCTCGGCAACAAAAGTTTTGAAGTCAGGGAAGAGTTCCGAAGAACCCAGTGGTGAGAGAAAATGACACTCGGGAATGAATGTACCAGGTTGCTATGGCAGCCAGAATACTTAAGTGGAATTTAGTATGTTGAAAACATAAAAAGATTATGCTTAAGCAAGACAAACTTTCGAGATTTGCGAGGTAGCTATATAATACTAACCACGTGGCCGTTATCTGTCAAACCTGGTTTGTGATTGAGCATAACACCCTAAATGTTGAAGGCCTCTCTTCTTAATCTAGCCTATGGCTAAATGAGATTGCATTTTTGTTTGACCCTCTGCTATGGTATTGCATTAGGTGTTGGCTGTTCTACATCTGTTCCCCGTCTTTGAAGTTTCTTACTTGTCTTGGGCTTTGTTTCCTCCCAGAGGATCAGGGAATTTTAAAACACCTTGCGATTCATTCAAAAGACCTGGATTTTTTTACCTGCTCACCAATAATTTCATAATTTAGTTTTTGAACATTGGGTGTGTGAGTGGCTTTAAGAACCTGTCCCTGCTTCACTTAGCTTATCAGCCTGGTCCAGAGCGACTCTTCCTCCACTACCTATAAACCTCCTCTTAAATCACCTCATTCATAGATTTTTAAGGTCAGAAGGGACCAAATGACACCCGACCTCCTGCATAGTGCAGACTTCCTATCCACTCCTGAGATCATGAGATGGTGGCCATGGTTCTCAACTTGTGATCAGCACACAGCTTCAGCCCCTATGACATCCTAAGGGCCAAACAGGCATTACTGGATGCAGCCCACATAACACAATGTGGACCACATCTATATCCCGCAATGATATATAGGTTGAGAACCATTGGTCAGTTACATAGTAAACCTGCACTGGAATCCTGTGTCCCCTTAAATGATCTGTGGGTGCAGGCCCTGGGGAGGAGGGAGAAACCTGATTTGGATCACATGACCAGTTAGAATGGACTCTGGAAGAAGATCCAGAACTGGAGCTGTGAGCCCTGGAGTGAACTCTGAATGCCACCTTTGAGAGAACCTGGCTCCAAACTGGCTTTCTGCTTCCACCTGGAATTGCTTCCTGTAGCAATTGATGGGTAGGGAAGATCTGTCACTGGATTTCTGTACCCTGTTGTTGTTCTTTACGAATGACCGGTATTTATATACTTTGTATTTCTGATAATGTTCATGGCATCCTAGGAATTTTCATACATAGTAGAAGGTGTCCCTGCTTCAGAGAGCTCACGCTCCACAACAGCAAAGCTGATAAGAAAAGGGCTGCAACAGACCAAAAAAGGGTCCAGGAGAGGATTAGCCACCTCATGATAAGATGAAGTTTTCATGGCACAAAAGGGGGGTGCTGGGATTTATCTATCCAGTAATCTTCATATTATATCCATGGCATACAGGTAGAGAAGTTAAATAAAAAGCATAAACTACTCTTTCAGGAAGGTTGCAAATTAAGACTAGTTTATTTCTCTCTTAAAACCCAGAACTTTTAACACACAAGAACAAAAAACAGAGAGACACAAAGCCGGCTGCTCCCATAGGCACAACCAGCCCCATGTTACTTAAGGCTGGTTCTTAGCTGATTAGCTCTGCTAGATCCAGATTGCTCACATCCCTACAACGATCCCTAGCCTGCAAGAAGGATGAGGGCAAACCCATAGGATTTAAAGTGATATATTATGAATTTAATATAGTTTTCCATTTAGTCCCAAATCCTGCAAGTAATTCCGTATGGATGGGCCCTCACTGACTTCAGGGCAGAGATTCTGCTCATACCATTCTCTTTGCAGGGTGAATGTGTTGGATTACCCTGCAATACAGGCTGCATATGAGAAGGCTAGCCCATGGCCTCACCTCTTCTGCCCCTCTTCCTCACCAAAGCCCTGAGTCCCCTACCATGGCTAGAGGAGCCCAGCCCAACCCGCTGGCCCAGCTGGCCTGAGCCACAGGCCACAGACCACCCCAGTCAGCTCAACCACTGGGCAGCCCCAGGAGGCTGGTCAAGCATGGCCCCAAACCCAGTATGCTGGTTGGGCATGATCCCAGTCTTGGAGCTCCAGGATCTGGACCCCCAGGTCTACCTGCTCATGGCCCCTGCCCCAGCTCTGGAGTACTGAGAGGCCCAGTGCTGGGTGGCCCCACCCTTGAAGCACTAACCAGCCCAAGTGCCAGTCCCAGTCTCCCTGAGACCTGGACCCATGGCAGGTCCACCCTAGTCCCACCCCACCTGCTTCAGGGAAGAGGCTGAACAAGGACAGGAAGAGTTGCTACAGTGCCCACCTGCCTGGGCTGGGGCCACATGGGGGAAGAGCAGGACAGGTCACAGCAGGAGGCGGTGGGACCTTAGGGCAGAGCATGGGAGTACCTGGCAGTTTGGGAAGGCTATGCCTTCCCAGGCCTATGGTACCCCCCCCCCCCACCCATGCCCTACAGCCATTCCATTATAGTTGTTGTAGAGGTAGGTCTGCAGAAGAAATTCCAAGTAGGAGAGACCTTGTGGAATGATCTCTGGGTGGAACCCCAGAGGGGAAAGAGATGTAGATTTCTCTGGCTTCTTGACATGGCTTGAGCCCAGGTAGCTAGGTCTCAGGAGCATATACGCTGAAGTTACTACTGGATCCTAAATCTTCCTCCCCAGCATTAGAATTCACTGGGAATATCTTTTTCTCTGTTCTAAGATCCCCAGATGCTCCCATTCTGTCGCAGCCAAGTTACGCACACACCTTTCCTGAAATGTCCCTCTCTAATTAGAGAATTAAGGAGACAGTTTATGTCAAGCGGTTTGGAATGGACGTCACGATTAAATTCTTAACTTAATTACTTTCCCTTGCAATGCTTTCTATTCTTTTTTCCCCCTTGACGGTTTTATTAGGGAAATATTTTATTTTCCTTTGAGCTCTCCCTTTCCTGCCTCTGTGTGGCATTTACAATAGAACTTCTTGAGGTTTTTATCTCAAGTAGGTCAACAGAGCGATTGGCTTATACAAAACATTCAGTTGACTGTGAGGAGACAGATGGGGTAAAGTAAAATGTTAAGTATTTCATAAAGACACATCGTGTTCTGCTCCCGTCTTCTCAGCTATGCTCTCTCCCCCCACTCCCAGCCTTCTCTTTTGTTTTTACTGCCTTTGATTTTGTAACAGAGCAATGAGAGGATTGAGTCTGCTGCCTCATACACTTCCTCACAGCAGTGCTCTATCAAGGCCAGCCGTGGATTCGCCGCTCATCTGAGCTTCCTCACAGTGGTGTCCTGTGAGTCCTAGTTCCAGGCTCTGAGGCTGTGAGCTTCCAGAGCAGCAGTGCCTTATCAATAACAACCCTGGACTCAACTTCTTCAACAGCAGTGTTTTGTCACTGCTTGTCGAGCCTCTCATAAGATGAGGCTTTTTTTACTACTTTGCTTATTATTTGTTGCTCACAGTGCACCATAGATTGTGTGGTGCAGGCAACGCAGACAAAGATGGCTTCCCTTGCCCAAAGAATTTGCCATTCTAAATGGGGCCTCTAGATGCTAACCCCATACAAACAATAATAAATTAAGATGAGAACAACAGGAGAAGATGGTAGGCAGGAGAAGGTAGAGGACAATGGGATAATGTCACAACCATAAAGGCTAGATATATGTAAGGTCCAGGTGTTCAGGGAAATAGAACTCCCTGTTGCCCCTATAAGAAAAAAGAGGAAAACCCTGCTCTGGCCTGTGTCATTGACAAAAAATATGTTACTTACCCATAATTCCACATATGATGTTTTGTTGCTTTAGCTGAAATTTGCCTGCTCTGCTTCCATATACATGATTGTAGATGGTTACTGTAATCATACTCATGAAAGGGAACAGGAAATATGCAAAGTATACTCTGAAAAAGAGGATCACTGAATCTAAAGACAGTGGGTTCTTATTTGGGAATAGAATTCAGCTTCAAAAGGAGAGGGTAAAAGGGTTTGCTACAGATATCAAGAGATCTATTCCAGGGCCTCAGCTCCAGAGTCCTGCATTACTCTGGGTTCTACATTTGAAGATTTTGATTCCTGTGTAGAGTGGTTCACATGTGGTGGGTTCTGAGTTATTACAGAGAATTGTTTCTTGGGTATCTGGCTGTTGAGACTTGCCCATGTGCTCAGGGTTTAAGTGATTCCTTCCCTACCCCAAATATGGCAATTTTCTCCCAGGGCTGATTGGCCTGGGCTCTGGGGGGTTTTCGCCTTCCTCTGTAGCACAGGGCATGGGTCACCTACTGGTGAATTCTCTGTATCTTAAAGTCCTTAAGTCATGATTTGAGAAGGTAAATAACTCAGTCATAGGTTGGGGGCCCATTGCAGGAGTGGGTAGGTGAGGTTTTGAGGCCTGCATTGTGCAGGAGGTCAGACTGGATGATTGTACTGGTCCCTTCTGACCTTAAAGTCTATGAGACTGGACCAGGCTGAAATGCTGGGAGTTGTGCAAAGCTGGCTTGGTTGCAGAGCCTGCCTGGACCCACAATCAGGGCCATCCCTGGGTGGGGGAGCGCTAGGGCCAATTGACCTATGGGAGCCTCTACCCCGCTGCCCCCCAGGCGCTGGGTGGGGGATGGGCTAGCTCAGAGACTGGGCTTCACACTCCCACCCTACCCCTGGGCCGGCTGGTGCAGCCCTGGAGGCTGGCCAGCATGTGGTTACTGCACTCTGAGGGCGGGGGTGACTGGCGTGCAGGATGGCCTCTGGTGCAGCCTTCCATGGCCCTGGAGGGCCACACTGGAAGCTACACCATGTGCCAGTCAGCCCCACAGGGCCCAGTGAAGTGTGGGGCCTGGGGCTGTCACCCCAGCTCCTCCTCCCTTAAGGATGGCCCTGCCAACAGTGGCTGAGTGTTGGTCCTGCCTCATAATAGGGGACTGGACTAGATGATCTTTTGCAGTTCCTTCTAGCTCTGCATTTCTAAGATTCTATGCAGTGAGGTCCAGCTGGATCAGTGGTGGTAAAGCATGGGTGTCTTCTCAAAAGGCATCAGTATAGAGATTACTGCATCTAAGACAATCAGACCTGCTACAATAGAGCTGATATCCTAGGGTTGGGCCAGGTGGTATGGACGCCTTTAGTCTGGAGCAGGTGGTAGAAGACAGCCAATCTGCTGATATCCCTCACAACTCCTGTGTCTAATTGGACCCAAGAGTGGAGATTTAAGGGGTGTAAGGGTTGCTGCCTGACTATAGTTCTGGACCCAGCTAGCCAGATAATGACCTCATTGGGACTGTGGGGTTGACCAAACACTGGACACGTTGATAGGGTGTATGTATCTATATATACTGCATTTCTTTGTTTGGATTTTTAAATTCTCCCCTACCAATAAAAGACACTTGTGGGTTCCATGTTCCCAAGGACTCCTGTGTGCTAGTCTGTGGGGAAAAGCTAGCTGCAATGGTAGCCAGGGACGTTGGAGCTAGAAGTCAGAGCATGGCTCTAGGTGGGGGCTTGAGGCATCACTTAACTTATTTTAGAAAAGTGCCTCTGAACTGCCTGGATCCAGCCCTAGTTGATTCTGTCAGCACCTGGCAGAAGGGTTTACACATACCTCCCTTTTAAATTAAAATTAGACTTTGCAAAAGCAGAATCTGTCACAAGGGCTAAAGACTTCTGTGAAACAGGTTGGATCTAGCCCACAGACTGGGTGTTTGACATTGCTGCTGAGCTGAACCTGGTAGGGCTTAATTATAGCATCTATGTGGGAGGAGACTGGGAGAGAGGGGAGTTGAAGATGACATCAGGGTTTGGAGCCAAAGGGACCAGGAGGATGTTGACAGTTCCAAACAAAAGAGGAGGTGATGATTTAGGAGGAATGATAAGGACTTCAGTTTTTGTTTTAGCTGCTTGTCTTCACTTTCAAGGCTCTTCAGAGTCTATTCTCACCCTACATATCATCCCTCATTCACTATTGAAATGTTGGTTCTTCCCCCAATCAGTCCAAGATGCCAGCCTCCACTGCCCACTTGTTAAATTGTCAAATAAGCACCTTTGTGCTTTCTCCCATGCTGCCCCCACACATAGGAGTAGCTCCTTGCAAACAGTCACAAAGCGACCTCATTATCCACCATCAAATCTCTCCTCCAAACTCTCCTTTGCCTACAACAGTTAGGTTTCGGTGTGCTGAGGCCACAGCCTGCAGTGCTGACCAGTTCTCTCATTGGTTCTTGTACTCTCCCATCTGTCTATATCCATCGGTTTTCTCTTGCCCTATACTTAAATTGTAAACTCCCTGAGACAGGGATAGTTTTTTTGGTTCTGTGTTTACACAGTGCCTAGCACAACAGGATCCTGGTCCATGACTGGCAATAATTATGACGGCAATAATAATAATAAAAAATATGAGATTGCAGTGGATGGTCTAGGAGGAGATAAGAGAACTGCAGTTGGAAATACAAATCTGAGGAGAAGGGGAGAGGTCACAATTGGAGAGAAATCTAAGTGACATTGACTAGGGGTGGTAATTAAAGTCAAGAGAATGGACAGAATGTTTGTGTTGGGGAACATGAGTGTGAGGAGAGTAAAGACCCTTGTGGGACTGTATCAGGGTTTAACTCCCACCATGGGCAAGGTAAGGGATAAAATCCCAATTAGTCATGCTCTTTACCTCTTGTGGGGGGCTGATTGATTAATTGACTCCTTGCAAGGAAAAGTGGAATTAGGCCTTATAAGTGAATTGAAGTTGCTCAGTTGTGGAGGGAAGACCTAACAGAGAGAAGGTAGAGATCTTGCTGGGAAAGGCTTGTGGGTGGGTATGATTTAGTGAGAGCTTGTGGATGAGGCAGGACTCTCCTATAAAGGGAAACTCACAGGGAGCAAAGGAGACTCCTGGATAAGGGAGCCCTGAAATGTGGTTTATAAACACAGAAGAGAAGACTTCAGTAGTCCAACAGGGCAGAAGAATTTTACTTGGTCTTGCTTATTATAGCTTGGAAGGGGTCTGGACTTAGGTGACATGTTTAAAGAGTTGAGCTATGAAGACCTGGGGCTAGAGGTAGACAGCTAGCAGGATGTTCTGGAGATGAAGATAGTGGCAACATCCTGAATCAGTGCAAAGGGGTGTTCCAAGTATGAGTGAGCCCACAAGCACAGAGACCCAGGCATAGTTAGAGGGAAGAGAGAGGAGAGCCATGAAAGGGGAGGGTAGAAGAAAACTGGGAAAGACCACAGTTTCTACAGCCATTTTGATGGAGGGTTTCTTGACTAGACTCACTCAAGTGGTGTGAGAAGGACTAGTGAAGTCAATGAATAGTGAAGAATCCTAGAAGTGGTCACTGGTACCTGTGGAGAGGGTGGATTCAGTGTAAGGGAGGGGATGGAAGTCAAGTTAGTGCTCAAGGAACATCAATACCAACAGGGAATTCAGTGCTGTGCGTAGCTGGTCAGGAGGGGGCTTTTGTTCCTATGAAAAACTTCAGCAAACAAATGAAAGTTTCATTTTTATTAAAACTTTACTTCAGAAGTTTTTGCCTTTCTGTCAACTGCCCCCCCCCCTTGAATTTGAGGGGAGATTTTGGGGGGCCAAAAATAACAATTTTTCCATCTTTCAGTTTTCAGATTTGACACCCCCTCCCCAATGTCCTTGACAGTGGATAGTTCCCTTTGAAATTCCATTTGAAGAAAAAAGCCATTTTTTTCATTTGTAAATGTTTTGAATAAAATGTTTCAGCCAGCTGTAGGGGGAGCCTTTTCGCAGCAGTGCTTTGCCCGTGCACACCCCAGAGGTCACAGGCTCGGAGCTGCCTCACAGTGTGTCTTGTATCTGACAGCCCAGGACTCCACTGGGGTGAGCTACCCCACAGCAGTAGCAGTCCCACTAAGAGATTACATTTCTTGGAGGGCCTTCTTCAAAAAGCAGACCCCAGGAAGCTTCTGGGTGCTCTCAGCCTGGTTATATAACTCTGCTGAGTCCAAAATGCAGTTTGGTCATTCTGAACTTCCAGACTTAAATATTTACGTTGGTGCTTCATGTGGAATGTTTACTTCTGCTTTTCCAAATTCCCTCAGTTAAACATGGCTTTAGCTTAATGAAAAACACTTTGTACAACTCCCTTTGAACTTATCCCCATGTGTGGTGTGAGCAGAGGGAAAGAGGAGAAAAAACAAGAGGGTGGGGGGGGGGGGAATATATGTCCTTGTTTTTTAGAAGGCAGTGTTGTGGTAGGTTGTTAGCTCTGGAACTTTTTGACTCCAGAGTTAACATTTATAAACTGATCTATTTATTATAACATTCTCACACCCTCTACAGAATAAAAACAGAGCAAGATATTTCTTCTCACTTGTCACCATGAGAAATCCAGGTTTTTTCCATCTTACTATGGTGGGAAGTATTTCCTGCCAAGTCTCTCCTTACACAACAGGCCTTACTGTTCTAGGGGTGATTACAAGAATTGGGTCTCTTTACTTAGAAGAGGCCAGGAGCTTTGAGGAAAGAGTTCATTAGTGCTGTCCCATTGCAGCAAATTTGGATTTAAGAGAAGCCTGGCTAATATTACAAGTGACCCTTTAAATGAAGGTTCTCTATTGAATTGACTCTTATTGCCTATTAAACACATTGTTTTTAAACTACACCATAGCAAGTTCTATGCATTGCTGCTGGCTCTTTGCTAGTGTGTTGTGGTCATCTTGGTCCACGAGACTGGCCGCAGCATGTACAATATAGTCAGCATAACCATACGGGGGATGGCAGACAGATGCATTGCTGGGTGTAATCTTACACCTGTAGGGCATGGGAAGGGTGAATAATTGGAACAACATACAATAAGCAACTTGTTAAAGTGCAGTTTTAATCAGAAAAGTGAATATAGGCAGGGAAAAGGACAAATAGATCTGCTCCCTGTGTGTATACAAGTAAATCTGCTGACTTCAGTGACAAAAATAAATCAAGATTTTTCAGAAATAGGCACTTACTTCTAAGTTCCTAAAACTGTGCTGAAGTCAGCGGGAGTTGCTGAGTACTCAGCACTTCAGAAAATTAGACTACTTAGGAGCCCAACTTTATGCATCTTTTTTTCTTTTTTCCTTTTAAATCTTGGCCAAGGTTTGGAGGGTTGTTATTTGTTAGTCCTGTCAGCTGTGGAGAGCTAACGTTGTTATGAGAGAATGGTCTGGCTTCTGTTGTGCTTGTGTCTCCCTGTTACTCCAGATGCAGACTCAGTAATGCTGCTGCTGATGCGTGAGTTAGACAGAACTCAGGTTGAGCTTGCCAGCCTTGTAGTGAGCAAAAATATAAACAAACGAACAACCCTTTTCTCTTTCAAACTGAGAAATACTGATGCAGAATCCTTGGAAGACAATAAACACAAAACCCTGCAATGGTTTTGTTTCTGGAATAACACAGTAAAGTACGTCACAGCTAAAGTCATGTGACCTCAGCAACAACCAGAGCATCCTGGATTCCCCAGAAATTCTGAAACCTTTCTCTGGAGTCCAGTGAACACATGCTACTCTCTAATAATCTCATACGCTCTTCATCAACCCTTCAACAACCAGGGTTCTGAAGCTAAACACCACCCAGACTGCTTGCCTAGACACCCTTCTTAGTGAAGCAGACTCCTGGGTACTGTAGAGCCTGTGACTTTGTTCAGAGGGACTGAATTAGTTCTGAGTGATGGAGCAGGGCAGTTGTTGAGAAATAGAATTTGCTAGTGGTAGAATAATAGAATAATAGGGCTGGAAGGGACCTCATGAGGTCATCTAGTCCAACCCCCTGCTAAAAAGCAGGACCACTCCCAACTAAATCACCCCAGCCAGGGTTTTGTCTAACCGGGCCTTAAAAATCTCCAAAGATGGAGATTCTACCACCTCCCTAGGTAACCCATTCCAATGCTTCACCACCCTCCTAGTGAGAAAGATTTTCCTAATATCTAAGCTTGACCTCTCCAGCTGTAATTTGAAACCATTGCTCCTTGTTCTGTCCTCTGTTACCATCGAGAACAGCCTACCTCCTTCTTCTTTGGAGCACCCCTTCAAGTAGTTGAAGGTTGCTATCAAATCCCCCCTCAATCTTCTCTTCTGCAGACTAAATAAGCCTACTTCCTTCAGTCTCTCCTCATAAGTCATGTGCCCCAGCCCCCTAATCATTTTGTTGCCCTCCACTGGACTCTTTCTAATTTGTCCACATCCTTTCGGTAGTGGGGAGCCCAAAACTGGACACAGTATTCCAGATGCGGCCTGACCAGTGTCGAATAGAGGGGAATTATCACATCCCTCGATCTGCTGGCAA
The DNA here is from genome assembly GCA_007922175.1 of Pelusios castaneus. Lineage (NCBI taxonomy): Eukaryota > Metazoa > Chordata > Testudines > Pelomedusidae > Pelusios > Pelusios castaneus. The sequence goes on along the minus strand of ML685814.1, from coordinate 15,445,853 downwards.
TACTCCTACTGACGCAGCCTAATATGCCATTGGCCTTTTTGGCAACAAGGGCACACTCTTGGCTCATATTCATCTTCCCGTCCACCATAACCCACAGGTCCTTTTCTACAGTGCTGCTACTTAGCTGATCGATCCCCAGCCTGTAGCAGTGCATGGGATTTTTTCGTCCTAAGTGCAGGACTTTGCACTTGTCTTTGTTGAACCTCATGAGGTTTCTTTTGGTCCAGTGTTCCAATTTGTCCAAGTCTCCCTGGATCCTGTCCCTGCCCTCCAGAGTATCTACCATTCCCCCCAACTTGGTGTCATCCGCGAACTTACTAAGCATGCAGTCTATTCCATCATCAAGATCATTAATGAAGATGTTGAATAGAACCGGCCCCAGGACCGACCCCTGGGGCACTCCACTCATTACCGGTTGCCAACCAGACATCGAGCCATTGATTCCTACCCGCTGAGCCCATTGATCTAGCCAGTTTTCAATCCACCTTATGGTCCACTCATCCAACCCATACTTCCTTAACTTGCCGACGAGAATGCTGTGGGAAACCGTATCAAAAGCCTTGCTAAAGTCAAGGTATACCACGTCAACGGCTCTTCCAGCATCCACAAATCCAGTCATCTCATCATAGAAGGAAATCAGGTTGGTCAGGCATGATTTGCCCTTGGTGAATATACTATTAGAGGTGGTTCTTCTCCATCTAAAAACATTTTAAATTAAACTTTATAGATAATATATCTGTAGAAGGAAGGAAATGGAAGAATGAACAGACAGGGTGAGACAAATGGTCCATCTAGCTCAGATTCCTGTTCTGACAGAGCCATAGCCAGATACTTCTGGCAGCTGGAGATTTAGGGAACCTAGAGCATGGGGTTATGTCTCTGACCAGCTTGACCATTGATGAGGCTATCTTACATGACCTTATCTAATTCATTTTGGAACCTATATTTTTGGCCTTCACTATCTCCTGCAGAAATGAGTTCCACAGATTTGACTGCGTGCTGTGTGAAGAAATACTGTCAGGAATGAGGGCCTGCAGTTGTGTTGGCTCAGTCATTGGATGGCTAAAGAGCACAGTTGGACCACCGCAGCACAATCACTTGATTGACTAAGACAGTCAGATGGGTTGTACTTTAAATCCATCAGTTGCAGCAGATCAGCAGCTGCTCAATGCATATGCCTGTGGATTTTCTGGCTCCTGTGCTGGCCCAACTCCAAGTCCTGCTCCTGCTTTGTTGCTGCAGTTCTCTAATCCAGACCCTGCCCCTGGATCCAGCCTCGTTCCAGTCCTGTCCCAGCCTTGCTCCTGCCTTCCTTGACTCCAGGTAATCCAGTTATGACCCGTGGTTCTGATTCTCTTTCCCCCCTTGGCTCTGGCACTGGGATCTGACCTTTGCCCTGACTCTTGCTCCAACTCCTAGGCCAGATTGCCTACAACACCATCTCCTGACAAGTACTTTCTTTTGTTTTAAACCTGCTGCCTATTAATTTCATTGGATGACCCCTGCTGCTTTTGTTACATGAAGGGGTAAATAACACTTCCCTATTCAGTTTCTCTACACCATTCATGATTTTCTAGACCTTTATCATATCTCTGCTTAGTCGTCTCTCTTTCTAAGGTGGGCAATCCCAATCTTTCCTCCTATGGAAGCTGTTCCATACCCCTAATCCTTTTCATTGCCCTTCTCTGCACCTCTTCCAATATTAACTTAACTTTTTTTTGAGATGAGGAGGTCAGAATTTGATGCAGTGTTCAAGGTGTAGACATAACATGGATTTATATAGGAGTATCATGATTTTTTTGTTTGTTTCATCTATCCCTTTCCTAATGGGTTCTAAGATTCTGTTAGCTTTTTTGACTGCTGGAGCACATTGAGCAGATGTTTTCAGAGAACTATCTGCAATGACTCCAAGATCTCTTTCTTGAGTGGCAACAGCCAACTTCGACCCCATCACTTTGCATGTACAGTTGAGATGGTTTTTTTTCAAGTGTGAATTACTTTGCGCTCATCAGCACTGAATTTCATCTGCCAATATAGAAATAATTGGTAATAAATAACTGATTCCCTTTAGAGGAGCTCCATATGGTTTCTGTGCAGCATCTTATTTGCCTGAAAGGAGCCATTAAAGGTCCTCCTTATGGTGTCTGCACCATATTATTGTTGCAGTAATCTAAACGTATGTTCCTTGTGTGGCATGGGACCATCTTTTTTGGAATCTGTGAAAAATCCTGTTTGCTTTCTGAGAAGAGCCACATCTCCATAGTTTGGTTTCAGTATTCTCTCCATCTTTGGGCACTCATGTGATGATACTCTGACTCCATTTCAGATATTAATTTGTAATGCATGTTCTGGGACCTTTGTACGTAAATGTTATCCAGAGTCTTATATAAGGCTTTAATGTACTCCTCTCCCACCACACACGTCCATCTGGGAAATTACTGATGACCCTTCTGTAATCTGTTAATAATGACACACAACTTGGCTGATGAATCAGAAGTCTGTTTTAGGCTATGTTTGTGTCCATCACAGTTCAATCTGTCCCTCTCCTCTCCATGGTAACAGCTCTGCTTCTGACATCACCAGCCAAAATAGGTTATGGAGGTTTTAAAAATCCTGTTGGGACAGGATGTGGGAGGGAGCTATGCAGATAAAATGGGAATATAACTCAAGAGAAACTTTTTTAACTCTTATGGCATGTCTACACTACAGTCTTTAAGTTGACCTATGTTAAGCTGACTTACAGCAACTATAGTAATTATGGTGGTGGCTGCTGTCCACACTACCCTCCTTCTGTTGGTGGCGTTTGTCCTCACCAGGAGTGCTTCCACTGACTGAAAAAGGTAGTGCATGAGCTGAGCCAGGGCTCTCAACTACGTGCATCTCTCACCAGGAGACCAGCTGACTCCCCACCCCCCGGACATCTCACCTCCACATTCTCAGCTGGGAGTAGAGGAGAAACCATGCGGGGCTTCTCACCTCTGCAGGTAGATCCATACCTGAATCTGGTAGGCTGCCATACTACCAGTAGAGAGCTAGGACCTGGGGGGGGGGGGAGAGCAGGGGTCCCAGGGAGGAGTGGGGAACCCAGGAGGCAGCCCAAGCTAGGAAGGACTCAGCAGCGGCCAAGGTGGGGAGCCAGGAAGGGACTTTCTTAACCATTTCGTGGTTCCAGCAGACAAGAACAATAGCCAACAGCAGTGCAGCAGCTACACAGACAATGTGTCACCTCACTACACCAATATAAGCCCTACACCTCTCGTGGAGGTGGAGCTTTTATTTCAAGGGAGTAGGGCAATTACATTAGCAGGGGCAAGGCGGTGGTATAGACAGTGACGCCATTAGGTTGACATAAGCTGCTTTATGTCAATCTAACTCTGTAGCATAGAGACCAAACCTTAGAACACTGAGCAGTGTTAGGCAAAGGACACCTGGAAGTTGGGGGTATTTAGGCTTTGGCAGTGGGGTAAGGTAGCCAGCGCTAGTCTGGATACTGGGCAAAGTTTCTGGCAGCTGGGATAGAGGGACATGTCTGGGATTCTCCTCTGGAATGAATCTTGATCCACACTGCTTCCCTAGTGCCAGAAACCCTCTCCCATCACAATGATATGTGCTCATGGTTGGGAGCATAACTTGCTGGACAGGGATGTTCAAGAAACATACTTGATAGCAAGGGAGGTTGACTGAGTGGCAGCAGAGAGCAGGGCTGAGCACATTGGAGCAGATAATCATTGTTGCCGATTCTTGCAATATTTGGTATCTTCTTAAAGCTCCAGATCCTGGAGGCAAGTGATTTTATGTGAGAATCTCCACCTTCAATTCATAGAATCATAGAATCATAGAAATTGTAACAAAGCAAGTGTCTGCTCCCCTATGGTTGAAGAGAAAAGCCTGAAGATATGATTCAAGTGCAGCTTAAAGAATCAGAAACCAGAAAAAATACCCAACATTTGATATCTGGTTTAAAAATCATGATTTTTAAGCAAATCTCATTATTTGCGGGAAGAAGGGGTGAGAACTCTGATCAATGACTTTAGAAGATTTAGGTTTGGCAATACAGGGATATTGAGTAGAGCTGGGAAGGAAATGGTTTTTCTGTCATGGGAAAACATTTGAGTTTTTGAAGGAATTCTCATTCTGAACCAAGACCAAAAAAACAAAATCACAAAAAGTTTTTCAAACCAACAAACAAAAATAATTCAATTTGGGTTAATCAAAACATTTCATTTTGACATTTTCAAAATATTTTGTTCAGTTTTCAACCATTATTATTTTAATCTATTTCATATAATATATTATTTCAACCAATAGTATTTATTTTAATATATTTAGCCTAGATTTCTCAAGAAAAATTCATTTTGAGCTGGGAAACCAAAATCTTTCTTTTAAAAATGTCAAAACAATATGTGACCATTTCACAACTTTTGTCAACATATTTTAAAGTCAAGACCTTAGCTGAAACTGACCTTTTCCTGTAAATCATTTGTGTGTCAACAAATCAGTGTTTTTTGGTGGGAAGACGACTTGTCAAAAATTTCCCAGCCAGCTCTACTATGGAGGAGGATGTTGTACGGGAGAGAAAAGAGGAGTTCCTGTCTCTTGTGCATTGTAAGAGAGAGGAATCAGAAGTTGGAAGAGGAAGAGAAGAGAAGAAAGGGTCAGGAGGACAATCAGACTCGACTCAGTTTCTCAGTGCATTTTATGGAGGCTCTTGGTGTTCTAGGAGTTAAACACTTCCAGAAGAATGGAAACTCAACGTCAGCCTTGTCAAAGCTCTGTCTCATCAATACACTTAAAATAAACAGAAGCAGAGGATTAAGATGCTGCACATAAACAGAGATCTGTGCAATGCTGAGATAATTTTCTGTTCACCTCACAGGACTTTCCCATGATAGCTTCCTGCTTTGGGCATTTAGTTTGTTTTAGGAACACAGAATTCATACCCAAGCAGAGAACTGAGGTGGGATGGAGAGAGACAACAGTGCTGGGAGCACTTCAAGAACAGACTGAGGGAGGGACTAGACCGAGGATAAGAAGGGAGGAGAGTCAGAAGTATGTGTGTGTGTTGGCGGGGGAGGATGGGATATTTAGCTAGATGCACAATATGAGGGATGAATGCAACAGAGCAGGGGAAAGGGGCTGTTGCTTCACATTGGGGAAAAGGGAATCATAGGGCTGGAAGGGACCTCATGAGATTATCTAGTCCAACACCCTGCTAAAAGCAGGACCACTCCCACTAAATCATCCCAGCCAGGGTTTTGTCTAACCAGATCTTAAATATCTCCAAAGACGGAGATTCCACCACTTCCCTAGGTAACCCATTCCAATGCTTCACCACCCTCCTAGTGAGAAAGTTTTTCCTAATATCCAACCTCGACTTCCCCAGCTGTAACTTGAAACCATTGCTCCTTGTTCTGTCCTCTGTTACTACTGAGAACAGTCTAGCTCCCTCCTCTTTGGAGCACCCCTTCAAGTAGTTGAAGCTTGCTATCAAATCTCCCCTCAGTCTTCTCTTCTGCAGACTAAATAAGCCTCCTTCCTTCAGTCTCTCCTTGTAAGTCATGTGCCCCAGCCCCCTAATCATTTTCATTGCCTCCTGCTGGACTCTTCTAATTTGTCCACATCCTTTCTGTAGTGGGGAGCCCAAAACTGGACACAGTATTCCAGATGCGGCCTGACCAGTGCCGAATAGAGGGGAATAATCACATCCCTCGATCTGCTGGCAACACTCCTACTGACGCAGCCCAATATGCCATTGGCGTTTTTGGCAACAAGAGCACACTGTTGGCACATATCCAGCTTCCTGTCAACCATAACCCCCAGGTCCTTTTCTACAGTGCTGCTACTTAGCCGATCGATCCCCAGCCTATAGCAGTGCATGGGATTTTTCCGTCCTAAGTGCAGGACTTTGCACTTGTCCTTGTTGAACCTCATGAGGTTTCTTTTGGCCCAGTGTTCCAATTTGTCTAAGTCTCCCTGAATCCTGTCCCTGCCTTCCAGTGTGTTTACCATTCCCTCCAGCTTGGTGTCATCCGCGAACTTACTGAGCGTGCAATCTATCCCATCATCGAGATCATTAATGAAGATGTAGAACAGAACCGGCCCCAGGACCGACCCCTGGGGCACTCCACTCATTATTGCTTGCCAATTAAACATTGAGCCACTGATTCCTACCTGCTGAGCCCGTTGATCTAGCCAGTTTTCTATCCACCTTACAATCCACTCATCCAACCCATACTTCCTTACCTTGCAGATGAGAATGCTGTGGGAAACCATATCAAAAACCTTGCTAAAGTCGAGGTATATCATCTCAACGGCAATTCCCGCATCCTCAAATCCAGTCATCTCATCATAGAAGGCAATCAGTTTGGACAGGTACGATTTGACCTTGGTAAATCCATGCTGACTGTTCATGATCACTCTATTTTCCTCCCCTTTCAGGATGGATTTTTTGAGGACCTGCTCCATGATTTTTCCAGGAATTGAGGTGAAGCTAACTGGTCTATAGTTCCCCCGATCCTCCTTTTTCCAATCCTCCGGGACCTCCCCCATTCACCACGAGTTTTCAAAGATAATGGCCAGTGGCTCTGCAATCATATCAGCCAACTCCCTCAGCATGCTTGGATGCAGTTCATCCAGCCCCATAGACTTGTGCACATCCAACTTCTTTAAGTAGTATAATGGTTTCTACAAGACTGAGGAGCATGGAAAGAGATGGGGTAGGGCTAGATGAAAAGCTTCCATCAAAGCTCTTTTTTGCTAGAAAATGGCTTTTTGGATTTTCCTGAGAATTTGTTTATCATTTTTTTTAAATGAAAAAATCAAACCCCAGAAGTGTTTCCGTTTTTTAGTTTTGCACTTATCCTCCTTTCTCTCCATTACCACCCCCTTTTCCAGTGGTAGTGTTTTTCAAAAACCAAACACGTTTCAGTTTTGGCTTTGGCATTTTTCATCAAAAGAACAAAAATGTTTGAAGGAAATTTAAAAAGAGATGAAAATCTACCACCAAAACAAATGTGGGGGAGTTTTTCCAACCAGCTCTAGATAGAACAAAAATACTGGAAATGTAGAAAACACTATGGGCAACAGACGAAGAGAAATCTAAAGATAAGCTAAAAGAAGTTGTACACATCTTTTAGGTGAGGTGATTTTATTTTATTTTGTTTTTTTACATATCATAGACTGAATTTGAGTGTCATCGCAGATATTGGTACAAAACAAATGCATACGCCAGGATTAATGGAAACTTACAAAATAATTGAACTGAGTTATGCCATCTGCAGAAACAGATGGTAAAGTGTTTGTTTATTCATATGATTTTTATGTACAAGACATGATATCTAGGCACAACATATGCAAAAAGCAGCATGTGCATTAAATGATACTACCTGAATGGCTGTATACAAAAAGATCCTTTCCCTCTACTGTCCCACCCCAGCCCAACATAAGGAAAACCTCACTGTTTATAAACTATATAGGCCAACAAAGGCTTTCTCTGAAAGGACCAAATCCTACTCCCAAATTTTTTTAATTTAAATTGTGAACCCCCTGGATTTCCTGATGTTTTCTGGGAGCTGCAGTCCTCACCACCCTCAGCAAAATAAGAACTTCTCAACACTATGGGAATTCCAGGTCCTTCAGCCTATTGAGAGCTTGTTGATGCTGCCTGGTTGAGGGAGATTTATGAGTGTTGATTGGGTGAGAAGGTATTTCAGAACAATGAGATAATCTGGATGCAAATTGATTGGAAGGAGGCATTGGAGTTGGTTGGTGAGAGGGTACTTCAGAATGTTGGGAGAATTCTGAGTGCTTACTGACAGATCATGTTGTATAATTTTGCTCAGTGCGTACATCAGTACAACTTGTATCTGTTACTACAAATAGCTAAGGACAGTAAAATTATTATCTGTGTTGTGATTTAACTGAAACTCCTTTTATAGAACTTCAGTCATTTAGAACACTTTTTAGTTGATGGGTATGTTAATTATCAACTAATGATAAATTTCATTTAAAGTGGGATTTAGGCTTTTCAAGACACACAAAATGCAAAATGTTGCAAGAAAAAAATGTGACAGAGACCTGGGAGTCTGGCACTAAATAGCCAGAAGGCTACTAGAGCTGACATCAGCCAGGACCTATGGCACACAGCCTTGCTAATAATTCATAGGGGCTTGTCTTCCATGGTCCCATAAAACACACAGTTTCTTTCTTTTCTGGGCTGTCTCCCAAGTGTTCTCTCAGAATTTCCATGAAAAGAAACAGCATAATGGAAATATATTTCAAAAACTACGTAAAAATCTTACTTTTTTCCACAGCTGGAAGCATTTTTTTGCTGACTTTGGCTTTGTTGAAAAGTGAGGGTCATGCTGAATGAGTGACCGCAATGGGAATTTTAATTTGGGGGCCCCAAGAGAGCCACCCTATTTTATTTTCTGGAAGAAACCCCACTTGCCTCGAGTGGCTATCTATGGCCTGTCCCATAATGAAAAATTGTACCAGTTGAATTTTAAATTGGTTTTAAAAATGATTTAAAGCTAAACGGGTGCAAAACTTGTGTGGAGCCAACTTCAAGCAGCAATATCTGAAGGAGGTGACATCCAGTCAGCATACAGAGAATGAGTAGATGACAAGATAAGGACAAAGGCTGAAATGCCGTGTGGAGCTGTGGAAAACGATTGGAGGATCAGGAGCAATTGACTGGTGGGTGGAGCTGACACCAATATTCTGACTGGAGACAACTCAAGTGAGCAAACACTGAGGCAAGCTAAATTATGGTCTGGTCTCAGCGGCTGAGGAAGGAAACTGCCATGTGCTCCAAAGCCGGGACACAACGGGTGCGTCTACATTTAGAAATTAAGTCGACTTAATTTAATCCACGTCTACACTACACTTTCCTTAAGTCGACTGAAGCAAGCTGCTTCAGTCGACTTAAGCAAAATAAAGTCGACTTAATGAAAATTAAGTCGACTTTATTAAACCTCATTTTAATTCGACTTTAAGCTTAAGTCGATTTCCTAAAGTCAATTTAAGCCAGTGTAGACCTGGAGTAGCCTTAAGTCGACCTAAAGTCGACTTAGGGCTCTCCAGGACTCTCCCACTGCCCTCCCTGCCAGGGGGGTGGTACAGGGAGAGCCTGGCATGCCTCCCCAAAGGGCAGGGCAGAGCCCTGCCCACCCTGCCCCTATGCCCTGCCAGGGTCCCTGTCCCCCTTTGCCCCATTGTACCCAGGTACAATGGGGCAAAGGCTAAGCCCCCTGGCACTGGGCAAGGGGTGCCCCCTGCCACCGTGGACCTGCCCAAGGTCCCCCTAGTCCCTAGAAGTCGACATAGGCATCCAGTGTGGATGCTCTAAGTCGACTTTGTAAGTTCCCCCTAAGTCAACTTTAAATTGTGTGGACATGCTAAGTTGACTTAGTTAAGTCGACTTAAATTAACAAGTGTGGCCATAGCCAACTTGTGGTGTTTTGAGTCTAGACAGGGTTATGGGAATAAGTTAACAGGTGCCATCAAGAGGAATAGCACGTCTATTCTCTAGTGAAAACAAGGCCATACTGATTTAGCTTAACTCAACACGGAGCTGACTTAAACTCCATTGATGTAAGGCAGGTTTAAATCAATTTAAGATCATCCACACAGAGTTTTACACTGGTTTAACTCAGTCAGTTTAAAACCACACATTGGGTTAAACTTCTAGAAACTGGAATATGAGCGAGGCCAAAGCGAGATGCCGGAGGAGATGAAGAGGTGGCCAGCAGCAGGAGGAAAGGAGACAGAAATTGTTGCATGTTGTTGATGAGGGGCGGTTGAATAATGAGGAAACGTATCTGTTAAGTGATCTCTAAACCCCACTGGCAATTCAAGTAGGCTGTATTCATGTCCTTACAATTAAAATATGTTTCATTTTGAAAAGCTGGTTCTCCCTGGACCCAAAAGCTGAGCTTTGCTTTTTTAAATGTGCTGCAGGAAAATCCAGCTTCCCTTTGTGATGTTAGAGGAAGAATATTATAAAGCATAGGATGTAAACACATAACAATTCTCCTCTGATCATGTGCTACTTATTGATAGAATCTTTGTGTTCAGATGTTGGCTTGATTCTTTCTCAGCCTTTCTTCTGTGCCTTCCTGCAGCGAGGTCACAATGCTGGATCTATGACATTTCAATCATTTCCATGGCAGCAGAATGTGATATTAGAGGAAAAAGGGGATGCTTCATTGGGCGGGAGGGAGGGAGAGAGAGAGCTGTGAAACACAAAGATTAGAAATGACAGGAAGGTGCTCCAGGAAAAAATATAGTCGAAGTAAAATGCATTGTTTGTTCCATCCCTATTATTTTCTTTCAAATTGTCTTTCTGTGTATGTTGTAAAATCAGTGGGTCATGGACAGTATCTTCTTCATGGGATCGAACAGCACTGCGCACAAAGTTGGAACTTAAGTCTGTAAAACACCAAGCCAAAGGTTAAAGAATTAAAGGAGCTTGGGGAGACTTGTCCTCCCACCAGTTTAGCGATCAGACTTGCTTTTATGATAAATTACTGCAGATCTGTTTATTTCACATTTGCTTTACTCCGTGCTATTCTAGTTGTAGATCTACTAGTCCCATGGGAAACAGGATTCAACAGCACAAGCCCTTGTGGCTTGGGACACATTTTCCCCAGACTGCAGTTGAAAACAAGGTAGCAATGATTATTTGTTTGAAGTTGAATTTTATTTCCCCGTAGGCACCTGAGTTTCTTATCGAAAGTCTGTTTCCTGTTGCTTGATACACTCTGAGGAAATACAAGAAAAAGAGATCAATCAAGCTGAGAAACAAGGCAGGCCAGGAGATATGCCTTCTCAGGAGCTCTAACTGAGAGTAGTCTGAAGTACATCTTCCATTTTAGGAAAGGCAGATAGGAAATTCCCATCTTAAAACTAAAAGGTAGCGATAGTGTCCAGCATCTCCATGGTATATCTTATCCCAGAGGCTTGCAGACAGCTTTACAGTCCATATGCCTGTGTTCCAAAATCAATGAGAATTCTTGCCTTTGACTTCAGCGTGCTTTAAATCAGGCCCACATATGCAGCAGGAATTGCTTCAGCTATTGAAGAAGTGGCTCTGCTTCTGGTGTGAGATGTGGCAACTGCTTAATAGCATAGTGGCCTAGGACAGGAAGTGAAAAAGGTCACATCTCAAACTGCGGAGGAAATCTATGTAAAAAGATTATAACTACCCAGGTTAGAAATTGGCCAGGATACCAGTGTTTAGGCCACTACTCTTTCAGAAAGTGATGTCAGGTCTTAAATGACCATAAGTGGTTAGGATTAGTAACTTGGTTTTATGTCTAATATGGAGTTCAAGAAGTTTCCAGATGCCTCCTACTTTCCCATCTGAAACATCAAATTCAATAGCTGCTCTAAGCAGTAGAGGAAATGTTAAACTAATGACTGATTCCTTTTCTCTTATGAATCAGCGCTGCACTAAAAAAACAGTAATTTTTACTAATGCTGTAACCGGAAGTCAATAAAAAGGAGAAATATTAAAACAAAGCGCCAGAAGTTGTACACAGCAAGACATTTCACAAATTGTTTGTTTAAACGGGAAACCAGAATCTTAATAAATCAGGGCACATTTTTAACCTTTTGAAAGTTCTTCTTTTCCATCTGTAAATGCTTTAACAAGTGAGACAAGTCTACGCTCCCATCCCAGATTTCTGGCAGTTCCCTATGAAAAGAACCTCATAAAAGGCTGTTTCTCATTTTAATCTTTCATGGGACCACAGTGTTTATGAAAGTACCGAACTGGCAACCCGAACGAAAGAAATCCTCTGTTTATGCACAGAAGAGGTACATCTGAAGCTGCAGCAGCACAAGGCATGTTGAACCTGGAGTAGCTTAAAGGAAACTTCTATAACAATGTGAAAAGAGGGCTCACTCCTTACGGCCCATTCACTCCTTTTGGACTCTCTGCTGAGAACACCAATAAGGGTGCTAAAAGCCACAGTGGCTTTTGATGTAGCCACTTTGTGACACTAAAACTTGGCTTGAGATCCCCCCACTCTTCTCATTCCAGACCGGCTTGTCTGCCCCCAAGGGCAGGGCCACCCTGTGCATGGCCGCTGCACTGTGGGAGTGGGGCTGGCCAGCCATCATGCAGAGCGGCCTCCACTGCAGCTCTCCAGGTCTTGTAGCGCTGCTGGGTCTCTGGACTGGGGGCCTGCTGCTCAGGCTAGCATGGCCAGCACTCTGAGGGCCCCGGTGCAGCTTGACAATGCTGCAGGGCATGGAGGGCCACATTAGGGGGTGCTCTTCATGCCAGCTGGCCCTGCCCCCAGAGTGCAGCGGCCGCATGCCAGCTGGCCCTGTTCTTGGGGGCAGACCAGCCAGTCCAAGGGCTGGGTAGGAGCACCATGACTGGCTGTGGCCTCTGGCCCTAGGGTCCCGCTCCCCCAAGTGCCAGCACCCCAGCCCCACTGATGCTGTGCCAGCAGGGCTCGATAAGTAGGGGTTTTAGGGGCTGCAGTCCCAGGTCCCCCTTCAGGCCAGGGAGGAGTAGTACTGACCAGGACATTCCTAGGGATGGCAGGAAAGGAGAAGTACTGAACCAACCAGAATGGCTTGAATCCCAATCCTCTGTTCTTTTCCTTCCAATAGTAATAATAGATTGACACATACAGAATGCATGTAGCTCTTTCCCTCTGAGGATCTTAAAATACTGGGCTAACATTAATGAGCCTTATTCTCACTTACACTAAAAGGCCATTTTGCACTACCACATCAAATCAGATCAAAACTCTAACCACATGAAGACAAAAATACCATTCTAATTTACTTAGATGCATGATCAAAGAAAACTAAATGCTGCATTATAAAGTGGCTTCTACACTTGAAAACTAATTTAGAATCCTCAAGGTACAGATCCCTGGTTTACTGAAGAAGCAGGAGAGGAAGATCTGAGGCAACTTTTTGCAGAAACAGGTCCCCAAAATAGAGCATAGAACAGACACCCCAAAAAGACTATGAACAAAACCTCTACAATTCTTACATTTCTTGACTTAGATCCCAGTTCCAGGGAACAAAATATACTTTAATAACAGGGGCAAAGTGTCATACACACAGGCTATGTCTACACTTGTTAATTTAAGTTGACTTTAACTAAGTCGACTTAACTAAGTCAACATTAAGTCGACTTAGTTAAGTTGACTTAGTGTGTCTGCACTTAAAATTAAAGTCGACTTAAAAGGAAACTTAAAAAGTCAACCTAGAGCGTCCACACTGGATGCCTAGGTCGACTTCTAGGGGCTTAGGGGGACCTAGGGGAGGTCCACGGGGGCAGGAGGGGCACACCTTGCCCAATGCCAGGGGGCTCAGCCTTTGCCCCATTATACCTAGGTGCAAAGGGGGACAGGGACCCTGGCGGGGCATAGGGGCAGGGTGGGCAGGGCTCTGCCCTGCCAGGTGGGGGGGCATGCCAGGGCTCCCCCTGTGCCTCCCCGGCAGGGAGGGCATTGGTGTAGCCCTGGGGTAGCCCTAAGTTGACTTAGGGCTACCCCATGTCTACACTGGCTTAAGTTGACTTTAGGGAGTCGACTTAAGCCTTAGGTCTACTAGGAAGGTGGTTTTATAAAGTCGACTTAATTTTAATTAAGTCGACTTTATTTCCCTTAAGTCAACTTAAGCAGTTTGCTTAAGTCGACTTAAGGAAACTGTAGTGTAGACGCAGGGTAAATTAAGTCGACTTAAGCAAGCTTAAGTCAACTTAATTTACCAGTGTAGATGCAGCCATATGGACAAGATAAATGATGCGTGGACCAAGGAGTGTGAGGAAACCCAATCACGTATTACTAAGAGCAACAATTTATTCTTGCTTTGTAACAGAAGAGAGGCCAAATAGGGGAGGGAGTAATTTAGTGACTCATTTGCATGAGAATCAGACCTTAAACTAAGTTATGTCTTCACTGCAGAGTTAACCCTGACCTCTTCCTTGGGTGTTGCCCCTAACTCCACTTCCATCCACACCCAAAACCCTCTCCATTAAGTGTGGCGGTACTTCACATCAAGGCCAGTTTATCCAGCTGGAGATACAAACTAGAGCTTAGTCGCACTTTCACTCAGGCTGGTAACTCACCCACTTTGCAGTGAGGATGCAGGCTAAATCATTCCAGTGCTTACACATTAGTCCTCCAGTGCCTTCTCCTAGTTTCCCCCATTTGTCCAAAAGGGTGGACAAGTTCTCCAACAAATCACTGGGAAGCCTAAGATAAGGAGAAATGGGTTTTCAATAACCCCAAGTTTATCTGGATGGGAACCAAGAGTCGGAATGCCTAAGGGGGACTGTGTTTGGCTTCTGGTTAACCTGTATGGTGCTACAGAAGTTCTTTGGTACTGGTTTGGTGAATCAACTTATAAAATAAACCACCAGCTTTAGTGATTGCCAGTCCCGTGTCTTGCATTCTACCCTGAGTATGGCATTCTTATTGTGATCCATCTCAGATATCCATTCATAACGAGTACCTTAGTTTAGCAAGAAGTCCAAATATACATAAGCAGAGAAACAATCTTGGATTCTTTCCATCACGTTCTTTTTGAAAGAAAATGTAATGGTCCCAATTGGCTGGACATGAGAATATAGAAAGGTCGGCAAAGACGCAAGCTAGTCAATTAATAGGGGCTGGTATGAGTGTGACATAGATTTCTCAAGTGTTCTACAGTGAGGGAATGCCTGATAATTCATGTTATTGTCCCCCCCACTATGGTTTCCTATGGTGTGTAGGAGATAGATGGAAAGTCCATTTCAGTACTGTTTCAGGAGCTGTAAGGACACAGGTAGACAACACCTACTGCCTTGAATAGCAGGCCAGATTTTTATGAGCAACAGGTGGGCCCAAAGAATGTGGAAAAAATGTGGCTGTTTCCAAATGAGAAGAGAGGGTGAGGTTCTGGGAACAAAGAATGGGAGTGGGGGAGAATTCTGCTACCCTAGGCTGCGTCTACACTTGTAAATTAAGTCGACTTAAGCTTGCTTAAGTCGACTTAATTTACCCTGCGTGTACACTACAGTTTTCTTAAGTCGACTTAAGCAGCTTGCTTAAGTTGACTTAAGGAAAATAAAGTCGACTTAATTAAAATTAAGTCGACTTTATTAAACCTCCTTTAGATTCGACTTAGTGCTTAAGTCGACTTCCTAGGGTCGACTTAAGCCAGTAGACGTGGGGTAGCCCTAAGTTGACTTAGGGCTACCCCAGGACTACACCAATGCCCTCCCTGCCGGGGGGGGCACAGGGGGAGCCTGGCATGCCCCCCCACAGGGCAGAGCAGAGCCCTGCCCCTATGCCCTGCCAGGGTCCCTGTCCCCCTTTGCCCCATTGTACCTATGTACAATGGGGCAACGGCTGAGCCCCCTGGCATTGGGCAAGGGGTGCCCCCTGCCCCCGTGGACCTGCGGTAGGTCCCCCTAAGCCCCTAGAAGTTGACCTAGGCGTCCAGTGTGGACTCTCTAGGTCAACTTTGGAAGGTCCCCCTTTAAGTCGACTTTAATTTTAAGTGTAGATGCAAGCTAGTCAATTAATAGGGGCTGTAGTTAAGTCGACTTAGTTAAAGTTGACTTAAAATTATAAGTGTAGACATAGCCCTAGTCTGGCACTAGATGCTTTGGTGCCTTAAGCTTCTGCTACCTGGTGCACCCTTAATAGGGCAGACTGTATCCCCTAAAAGCTGTTACATCTGATGGAGAAATATAGCCAGGCTGCCTGGAACCATGCCACTGCAGCTTCTCAGAGTCCTTCTGCTGCTCTAGGCGGTGGCAGGATGCGCAGACCACAAACTCTCTGAGCTGGTGTCACGGGGATCGGGCTAACGCCTCTCCTAAAAATTAAGATGCTATATGCAGCCGCTTGTTTAGCCTACCTGCATTGTTGGCTCTGCTGCAGCCTTGAGAATAACATCTTATTTTGGATCTCACATAGTAATATGCACTGGATAAACTGTTATTAACTGTACTTCTTCCAGCGCTGAGAAGCCAGTCCAGATTGGTTGGCTCTGTGGTATTACTCCAAGAATTACTGACTGCAACATCATGCTGCCCTTAACTCAAGGCTTCCCCACTGCACCCGTCCCTCCACAACTGATTACCATATGAAATCTTATGAACTCTAAAGCATCTGCTACATGAAGTCAACATACTGTGCTGTGTTTAGTTAATATTGGGTCCTCTTCCTCTCCCTCCCCACCACTGCCTCAATAGACTGACTAAATCAACACTGAACAGAGCTGTTCCATCTATCAAACCCATGTATTTATTTTCATTTGACATCAGCCAAATCCCAACTCTACAGTTCCCAGAGAGATCTGAGTCTGGATCCAGGCTTACAGGCAGGAACAGGTGTCGTTTTTATTTATGTTAAAAGTCGGTGTTTTTTGTACATGTGGAAAACAAAGTTTCAGGATAATCTAAGGACCCATCTGTACTGCACATTTTTTCCCATGTCTGTACTACAGTTAACACTACCTCCAACCTCGTTGACATGTGGTTTCTAATCATGTCACAGTGCTGTGTTTCAACCCTATGCAAGAGTAACCATTTATGAGCACAAGGGTCTAAAGGAACAGTTTGATTTACTTGAGGACGGGTGGTTTTGTTAAGACTAATTGGGCTGCACTAGTGAGGAAAAGTTAGGCCCATCTCTGAATTGCCTAAACCCTACCTATACTTAAGATAGTAACTATAAAAGTAAGATGAAACCAGGTGAGGGTTTGCTTCCCTGAGAGTCATTGGTATAGCTGCTGACTGGAAACGTTGGTTATAAACTGCCTGCAAGAAGGCTTGAGCCGGGAGGAGCTTTAGGCTATGTCTACACTGGCAAGTTAGTTCAAATTAACAGGGCCATCCCTAGGGGGGGGAGTGGGGCCCAGGGCCAATCGGCCTTGGTAGGGAATGCAGGGGCCAGCCTGTTCCACCCCCTTAGAGACCCTAGTTGCCCCCGGGGATCCTGCCCCAGAAGCTGCGGAGGCCACAGTCCGGGGCAGCGGGGAGCCGAGGCCACGACTGCAGCCCCAAGCAGGCGAGGTCGCGGCCGTGGTCCCGAGTGGCGTGGAGCCACGGCCCGGGGAGCTGAGGCTGCGACCCCAGCCCTGGGCAGCCGAAGCCCCGGCTCCCGCCCTAAGTGGTGGGGAGCTGTGGCCTGGGGCAGTGGAGAGCCGAGGCCATGACCCCGGACCTGGGCAGCTGAGGCCGTGGCCCAGGGCGGCAGAGAGCCGAGGCCGTGACCCCGGCCCCGGGCGGTGGGAAGCCAGCCCTGGCCAAGGCTACCGCCGCTCCAGCTGCAGCCGGGACTCCAGGCTGCCGTGGCCGGCACCCCAGCCAGGGAACCGAGGTCGCTGCCAGCCTGGGAGCTGGCCCCGGCTGGGGATCCTGCCCGGCCGCATGAGGCCATGGCGAGGGGTTTTGGGCAGGCAGCAGCAGGCTGGCCCAGGGGCCGGGACCCGTGCACCTGCCCCACCCCTGGGCCTGCCTGCTCCACCCTGGGGGCGGGGAGCAGAGCCAGCCCAGGAGCCAGGGGAAATGCTCCTGACCTGCCCTGCTGCCTTCGGCTCACTGCTGAAGGCAGCGGGGTGCAGGGGGGACGCGGCAGGGCCGCAGCGGGGGCCCCACACTGCCCTGCTGGGAGCGGGACAGCATGAGGCCCACGTAACCACAGGGCCTGGGGCAATCGCCCCATTCCCCCCCCTTCCAAAGGATGGCCCTGTGAATTAAGGAAACTTAATTCGAACTAACTTAAGCCTTGGCTACATTAGGATTTCATTAGTTCAAATTAAGGGCTTCCTTAATTCGAACTAATAAATTCGCTTATACTTTTCAAAGTAAGGGTTAATTTGAACTAGTTAGTTTGAATTAACCCAATGTGACCATGTTAGTTCGAACTAAGCGCTTAGTTCGAACTAACCGGCACATTGAGCTCAATGCAATTGACTAATTTGAATGGCACTTGCTTAGTTCGAATTAAAATTTGCTAGTTTAAATTAAGTTAATTCGAACTAACTAAAATTAGTTTGAATTAGTTAGTTCGAATTACCAAAGTTAGTTTGAATTAGTTAAGTGTAGACATAGCCTTAGTGAGGCTAGCTGAGTGGCCTGCATAGGAGCTGGTTCTTCTGGTATTTGAAGGTCTTATTCAAACTCTCAAGGGAGAGGTTTATATGAAACTCAATGAAATGTGACCTTTCTTAATATTTTATGGATAATTTTTAAAGATTGTTCATAGTCCATTAGCGTATCCCTTTTGAGCATGCTTGTGCGGAGAGTGAACACTTCATGCTGAGGAATGGAGTAGTTTTTTGGACTATTTAATCCAAGCGTGCTGCCTCAGGCCTGGCTTGTGAGGCCATAGCACTGCTTTCAGGCTGTAAAGCTCTAATGTGGTGGTTCTGCTGTATGGATTGTACAGTTGGGTTTGCTAGTCCTTCTGCCATTCAGATCCTTGTACAAGGGGACGCTTTGCCCTGTCTAAAAAACCCAATAATCTTAGTTTTACCACCAGAACTTCCAAGAATGCACTGATATAGCTGCCATATATAAGTGAAGACAGCGTTGCAGCCTGCATGGCAACTATGTAATAGCTTGTCCACATCTACCATAGGAATTGCCAAATAGGATCAGATCCATTGTTCATTTACCCCAGTATCCTGTGTCTGACCATAGCCAGCATCAGATGCTTCAGAGGAAGGTGCAACAAACCTCTTAGTCCCTAGTAGTTAGAGATTGTTTAAACTGTTCTCAACCTTTAAGGTTGACAGGATCTAACGATTTTATTTCCAATCGTCAGCCTTCCAGATGTCAAGCTCTTGCTGACAGGCTGTGTCAACAGTGAACAGTTGTTCAAGAATTGCCATTGGTGCTATCTCTGGTTGAGATATTTAGTACAAATATTTACCTAGTTTCTGGCTAGAACTTGTGATGTGCTAGATTAAAGAACAGTTGCTGTTCCAAGGACTTCACAGTCTAAAAACAAAGGTTAAGGGAAAGAGGCCTAGCAAATTAGTGATGGAAGCAAGGTGGTGATTGGCCACAATGTGGCACTAAATTTATATTAACAGAGAGTTATATGTCTGAGTGGGGTGGGGGGTAGATTATATAAATGATATATCAATTTCCCCTAATTACTTCTCCAATTGATCAAAGTAAGGCAAAGTGTATGTCTTCAAACTTTTGCTGATGCATGTTACATCAACATAAAAGCCACTGCAATAAGTGTTTGACTTGTGCATGTGCCTGCCAGGCTCCTTGCTTTGGCACTTCATGTACACACCAGGAGTGCTTGTTTTGGTGTAGAGTGTGGTGCATCATGTGTAGGTCTTCTACTGTGCAACTTGCGACTGTCTGGCATACTGTCTTGAAGTTCTGGCAATGCATGGTGGGGCAGAAATCAGTCAGGGAGCAAGAGGCCTACTTACCAGCAGGGATCTTTCTCCATCCCATCATGTCATCTATAACCCATAATTTCTGTGCCTTTTTAAACAAAAATCCCACAAATCTCCCCACCAACCCTTTTTGCTGTCCGTGATCTCTAGCAGAAGCACATTCTCTACTGATTCAGTTCTTCTTGGAGTTTTGCAGAGAATTGTGCATCTGTTCTTGCAACACTCATGACAATAGTGCAGAAGAAATAAAAATAGAAGCAGAGCACAGAAGGTGGCTGGTGGTATTCAGAGAGGGGCTGCAGATGTGTGAAATTATGCAGCTCAGAGAGGTTTTGAAATGGCACTTTATCAGTGAGTACTGTGTTCTGAGGAGGCTAAGAGGGAAGGTTCCAGTACCAAGGTTCTCATACAATCAGGCATTCCAACCATCCATTCTCTGTGACTTCATCAACAGTGCTAAGATGGGCAGGCCATGTCACCAGCACGTCAGATGAGCGACTGCCAAAGACGATCTTGATCTTTTATGGTGAGCTAAAGGAGGGAAAGTGCTCTCAGGGAGGCCAGAAGAAATGTTTCAAGGACTCCCTCAGGTTAGCCTTGGTGCGTTTCAACATTGACCCAGAGTTTTGGATAGATGTCATTCATGATGGTTCTACCTGGTGAAGCCTCATCAATAGTGGAGATACGGTCCCTGAACGGAGGAGAACTGCTCAGACAAAGCAAAACACCAGCAGTGTAAATCTTGTAACAGCAGCACATCCACTTTCAATCAAGTGACCCATAGCAGCATCCCTTGTTCAGGGGGCCACAGACAGTTCAAAGCTCAAATTGGCCTGATCAGCAACTCATGTGTTCACAGAAACCAAACCGACCAGCGATGTCTTGGTCATCTTTGAACTCAAAGCACAAACAAAAACGGTGCTCTGCATGGCTCTGCTCTTTTGGGGCTTGTTGGAAATTGTGTGGGGCTTGGTGCAGATCTATAAATATAACACTGACAATGCACCTATTTAATTTTGTGGTGCTTGCTATACGTTTAAGATTATTACAGTTTGTCACTGATCCCATGAGTTGTGTCACACTGTTCAATAACAAGTAAGCAGGTACTTTCAGTACCACTAAGCATTCTGAGACATATGTTGGGAACTAATAAAGATGAATTATTGTCCAAATAAATAGCATTTTATTGAGCAACAAAAAACGCTGCAAAAAACATTCTGTGCCTGTTAAAAGCTAATACATTAAAAACTTAATACGTTTATGGATCAGCGCTTAAGGAGAGAGAATATTCATGTTGATTTTAGCTACACATACACCAACTCTGGCTTTCACAAATCAGTGTATGTTAAGACATGATTCTCCTTAATGTCCCTCACGATGGAGTGGAAGGGGTGGGGTGTGGCCTCTGATGCCATGTAGAATGTTAAGAAGGGCTATATGTGCTATGATGGAGTTCTCCAGGGACAGCAGAGAGGCAAGCCAATGATTGCTGAACTGTAGGTCCATGGCAGTCTGCAGCATCCGTTTGCTGTTGAAGATGCCCCTTTACATCTTGCCACATCTCCCTCTCCTTTTCCTGCTGGGATACCTGGGTCTTTCTCCCATCTGCTCTTTCCACCTCCAGGGAGTATGCAATATCCTCCAGGCTCTCTGCTCATGGTACGATGCAGCACTGGCTTGCAGGATCTTGCTGAACACACCATCCCAAATTCTCTTCTTTTTTCCTCCTTATCTGGCTCAGGCACTCCATGGGTGTGGAGGACCCCTCGAGGCCACAATGGCAGCAGCTACAAACAAAAGGCTCCAGTGTCAGTATAAACAGAACAGGAAATGAAAGTAAAGATTCAGAACTCCCTACCTTTGCTCCCTCAATATTTTAAACAAGACATTCTTATTGACACTTCCACTTCAGACAACATGTGCACAGCACCAATCACAGTGGGTATGGCCCACCAGGCATGAGGGGAATTGCTCAGTTGCATGAAACTGAGACTAGGGCAGAGGCAGAGTACAGCACCATTTTCCACAGGTGGCAGTGATTTAGGGGTGATACCTTCAGGAGTGAGTAGATAAAGGCACAGACAACACAGTCGCTGCTGGCCTCCCAAAGCTGCCTGTCCCTATGTTGCTAGCCTGTTTATTGCAATGGTATCTGCCACAGTAATCGCTGACTGGTGGGGAATGTGCCTGCCTTCTGCAGAGGAAGAAATGAAGCTGCCACCCTGAGAACCTTCAGGAGAAGATTGCAGAATACCCCCATGGAAGTTTTATTGAGATCTCTCGGGAGGATTCAAGGGATATCCTATGTACACAAAGAAACCGCTCTGCATGGCCCCTCCAACCAAACTGTACAGGGGAATGAAAAGCAAATAACTCTACCTCT
This sequence comes from Pelusios castaneus, assembly GCA_007922175.1. Lineage (NCBI taxonomy): Eukaryota > Metazoa > Chordata > Testudines > Pelomedusidae > Pelusios > Pelusios castaneus. Next base: position 15,424,081 of record ML685814.1, on the reverse strand, counting down.
CAATGTACCGCTTCCTCTTCTGGTAGGAGTAAATGAATGAAAAGTCGGTAGCTGTGTCCTGATAAGTGGGTGTTTGCCAATCAGTGCAGCATTGTAATGGGAAATATGATTACGCTCTTATCCGATGTTCCTTCCTCCGCATGAGGCTCATGCATGCACAACTGTTGGGACTGACTGGACAGCCATGACATCTCAAACAGGTCCTGGCTTGTGGCATAACTGGACTCAGTGGTCTCATGTCTCCCTTCCTCATCTTTGCTGTTCACAGCAGGGGCCTATTATTCTGTCTTCTCAGAGGTACCCATGATGCTGTGTCGGCGTGGTGGTGGCATCTCTACCAAGTATGACATGCAGTTCTTTATAAAAGTGGCAGGTCTGCAGCTTGACACCAGAGTGACTGTGTGCTTCCATGGCCTGGGGCTATGCCTGCTGTAACTCCATCCCTGTTGTATCCCTTCTCCTGCATCCCCCAGGCAATCTGCTCATAGCTGTCCATATTTTTATAGCTGGTCCCTAATTGTGCCTGTGTAGCCTCTTTTCCCCCCAGTGCCAGGAGATCCAGTACCTCCTGTCTACCCCATTCTGAAGCATGTCTAGAGCACAGGGCCAGCATGGTCAGCTGGGCAGGTGCGCACAACAAAGGAGAGCTGCTAGGTGTACTTTCCAAGCTAGACAATCAGGAAAAGTCATTTAAAAAATCTTTGAGATTTTAAAGTTTGTTGGGGAGGGGAGGGTTTCCAGTCTCCATGACCCCTGGACAGTACAGTTCACAATGTGCGGTGGGAGGCAAATTAAAGTGTAGACATGTGCAACTAGGTTGACACAAAGTGGTTTATATCAATCTAACCAGGGCTGGCCCAACCATATGAGTGAACTAGGCAGTCGCCCAGGGCGCCGGGCTTTAAGGGGAACCAAATTAGATGGAAGAGAATTTTTTACATATGTTATCTCTTATAACATGTAGGGAAGGGGGCGCCAAAATCATGGTTTGCCTAGGGTACCAAAAACCCTTGGGCTGGCCCTGAGTATAACTTTGTAGTATAGACCGGGCCTATGTTCGGTCTTCTCTGAAGTCTGTGCTACTATTTCTTCACTGCTATTTTTAGCTATGCTAGTTCAGTTAAAGCTCGTGTGTATATGCCAACCTGTGCAGCAATCACAGTGTAGATGTACCCTAAGTCAGCCCGTTTCCTCAGTAGTGCGATGGTGGAGGTGTACAAGGAAGTGACCTTGCTGATGAACTGAGGGTTTTCTGACAGACAGAGGGCCACATGAGAGAAAGCACAGCGGGGTCGTGTTTGGGGAAACTGAAAAAACCAGGCAGCTGGGATTGGGAGAAAAGAGCCTGGCCCTTGTGACGGGGGCAGAGCGTGATCCAAGAAGAGGGTGGAGTTGGGAGGGGCAGAGTGATGCAGGGCTTTTTAGATAGTGATGAAAAGTTTCACCTAGATGTGATGGAAGAGAAGTAGAAGGATTTGAAGAGTAAGTCCTTGGGCTGCAAGTCTGCAACCATAGCTGTCGTTAAGAAAAGAAGGTGGCAGAACTGCCTTCTGAGTGAGTTTTGGGAAAACAAAATGAAGTTACTTGAAGGATTCTTATTCTTTGGCTCCCTGACTCTTAAAAGAAGGTATTGGTAAAAAGGCAGTGAAGAACACTTTGGGGTCTGATCCCAGGGCAACTGAAGTCAGAGGAGAAAAATCCAATTGACTTCAAAAGCAGTTGGATTAAGATCCTGCAGTTTGACAAACTCTATTATAGTTGACGACTATTGCCTTGTGAAATCCCTTGCCACCTTGGAGAGGTGTATGGCAAGAGAATTTCCATAGCATCCTTCTCTCAGGTTGTCTATTCTACCTAAATGGTATCCTGAGGCAAGCTCCAACTTTTGATCAAGGACTGAGGCCTCATCAGAGGGTCTCAGATAAGCCTAGGAGTACCAGCTGGAAACCATACACAAAGAAACGTGAGTGCTCTCTCAACTGATGTGTGTGCACACATTGAAGTCAGCGAGGCGCCATGTGGGTGCAAACATCCCCTTCACAGAGCCAGTTGCAGAATCAGAGTCTAGAAGAGGCAAGCTGACTCACCAAGAGACTGCTAGTGAAGGGGGAATGTCATGTGGTAAGCGTAAAAATAAGGCAGTACACGACTGACTGGCTGCCCTATGTCTACACGGGCAGAGGAGCCACCAACTGCGCAGGATCAATTTTTTATTTTTGCCCCACATTCAATTGAGCTTCAGTAAAAAGATGCTCAATCAAAGTCCCCAGAAGTCGATGCATTAAGACTACTCCTTTAAGTGGTGTGGTTGATGGGAACACATTTCCCATTGGCACAGCACAGTGAAGATGTTGCGTAGAAGAAGAGTTATGAAGGCTACTCTGCGTAACTTGTATAACTCCCATTGACTACCACCGATTTTCATGGTAAGTGTAGACCAGGCCTTGAAGGTGCAGAGACCTTTAGTATTCTGACTTTGCTAGAGGAGGCTAATCTGCCAACAGCAGGAAGCACCAGCATATGCTGAGTAGGAAGGGGAAACCATTCCACTGGGTGCCAGAATGTGACGTGGCATTTTCAATTAAAACAGACATTTTGGAGTGACTGATCCAGCCTTAGCCAAACTGTGTTTCAAACCCCTTTGGAACTGGATGCCAATGCTAGACATTGCAGAGTAGGGACAGAATTGGCACAGAACCACAAAGGCTGTGAAAAGCTGATAAGCTATTACAGCAAAAGTCTAAGGTGTGCAGAGAGAAATAGTTACCACCCCTGCTGGGAACTTCTGTCAGTAATTAAGTACATAGATCATTTTCACTGCATCTGAATAGGAGACAAATTGTGATCAGGCCAAATCAACACTGTTTACACTCCAGAGTCCACCCAGTTAACTGGCGACTGCACTCCTCTTTAGACATAGATTTTTGAGATGGGTCTATGCCATTCCAGCAGTGTGCATAGCTTCAGGTAAATCAAGCACAGCTCTATGCTTTTTATGGTAAATTTGTCCCAAACGCTTCCCACCCTGAATAGTTTCCTCTACATCCATAAATGCACAGTCCTTAGTCAGCAATTGTCACAGCGTCACTAACTGTTCTGCAGCTTTGCGAGGGCTTTGTGCTCTGTCATAAAGCTTCTAACATACCAGTGCAAAGCTGTTGGGGTGTCATGTTCACTGCCTCTATTGTACTATGCCTTCAACTCTTTTTTTTCCCCCCTCTCTAGCTGATGTATCACCTCACTCAGATTATTTCCAGGCTTTCTGAGATGTGGGTGGTTTTTAGAATTTTTGTAAAGAAGATGTCATTCTTTATGGGTGGTTCTGAACCCCAGTGAGACGCAATTTTAACCTGAACTCTTTAAGATTTTTTTTGTTTAGGAAGTTCCCTGGGTGGTTTTTTTAATTAGGGCCAAATGTTTAAATTGAATTGCTGCTGCCAGATTCATATGGAGCCCACCAAAGATTCAGGAAATCCTTATAAAGGTTGTGCATGTAAGTGATGGGCTACAACAGTAAGGCTATGTCTATACTAGAAAAGTTAAGTCAACCTTATTAAGTCGACTTTACTTTTCAAGTGTAGACATAGCCCCTTTTCAACCTTATTAAGTCAACTTAACACTTTAAGTCGACTTAATACGGTCGACTTAGGCACTAATCCCCGTCCACACTGGCTTAAGTTGACCTAATAAGGTCAACTTAAGCGTTAAGTCAACCTAAAATGAGGTGTTATTAAGTCAACTTAACTTTTCCTTAAGTCGACTTAAGGAAAGCCCAGTGTGGACGCAGAGTAGTTTAGGTCGACTTAAGCCTCCTTAAGTCAACCTAACTTGTAAGTGTAGACACACCCTAAGTGGGTAATGGGAAGGTGGAGTTGGGTGGATGGACGTGACTTCTGTCCAGACTGAAACATTAAGGTCTAAAAGTCCATGGGAGCTGCAGGTGCTCATTATCTCTGAAAATCAGGTGTTACTCCCAAACGCCTTACTCCAGCCCCTGTACGCTGCTCCAGCCCCTGTACAATCTCCAGAGATTGTAAAGTTGCCATAGGTGGTTGCGGAAAGAAGCGGCCCCTTAACAAGCCCCTTGCAAGCCTCTAGGGGGCTGGGGGCTGAGCTGGGGACAGGAGGCGGGAGCTTCAGTAGTGCCCATTTCTATAAAAATTCAGGCTTTATCTCAGCCTATAGGTAAACCCTGTAAGGCTGCTGTAAATTAGAGCAGCTCCAGAGCCTGCACAAGGACCCAATCACCCCTGGACGCAGGTGGCTTTAATCCCTGTGTCACTCTCTTGCCTTCCCAGTCTGCATGGCCTGTACCATCCCTGTCATTTGGAGATGGGCATAGAATAGGGACCCTAATAAAAGAGAAGAACCACAGGTAAAATAATGGGGAGGGTGAATCCATCATGACAACCTGTGTCAGAGAATGACTGATGTGCTGCTACAGATCGGACTATACAAAAAAAAGAACAGGGTGCTGAGAGTGAGCAAGTGAGAGATCAGAAAATGGGGACATGGTTGTAGGTAATTCTTCCCTTTTGGGGTAGTGCCACAGCACATAGCACTGTAAAGGGGCCTCTTCACTTCTTTGGTATGATGCTCCTAAAGAGCTCTTATAGGTTTTTCTCCTTAGTATGTTTTTTCTCTCTGGCTTTGGAAATCAGTCCAGCTCTGGAGGTAGCAGGATGGAGCTGGAAGTATAGGCCAGGTCAAATTCCACAGGGGAACACAGCTTTCACTCCAAGATAGCAGGGCCCAGACAGAGAGAGAGTCTTATGCTTTAAATATAAAAATGGAACCTTATGGATTTTGGAGAAGGGATGAAAGGAACGTTCTGGGATTTAGGGCATGTACAAAATGAGAGAGCCAACCTGCAAAGTTGGGCAAACTGGAGGAGGTATAACCTGTTAAGGAGGGCAGGTGAGCACTGCTGCCGTCATACGGAGACATGATTTCCTGACGAATGTGGGGCCAGCAGGAGCTTAGCTCAGTTTGAATGAGCTCCATCTATTGAATTCCAGGTGGGTTGAAGCCAAGACATCTGGGCAGCGAACCAGACTACTGAGGTGCCTTCTTTCTGGCCACCCATTGTGCCACCATAGTGAAACGGTCTAAAGATTCTCCCATATCCTCTAGGACTTTAGGAAAGCTCAAGCAGAAAGATGCCCTTTCCCAGGTTTTACATCAGACCCAGAGTGTGCTGGGGGCAGTCCTAGTTCTGCATAAACCTCCATCTAGGTCAAACATACTCAACAAAGTTGCTAGTGCTTTCCATTAACACTGAGTGAATTAGCAAGTGTACCAGCTCTGAGGGCCACCCATCTACTAGGGGTAATGATTAGAAGGGATCAAGCTAAGAAATGGTATCATCACTTCTTCTCCAAAATCCTTTAATTACAGAATCATAGAAACTGGAAGGAACCTTGAGAGGTCATCAAGTCCAGTCCCCTGCACACACGGCAGGACCAAGTACCTACCAAATGTCGTATCTCTCAAAACCCACTTAGTCAGTCATGTTGTAATGGGGCACACAAACACAGCCTTGGGCCAAATGGTTTAGAAAGCAATATTGAGCCCAGGTATCCCCATCCTTCCAGGCCTGCTGAGCATGCTCTGACTTGAGGAGCAAGTTAAAAGGAGCTCAGAAGCCCAGGCAAAGCATGATAACAAGCTACAGGAGAGGGGAATCCTTTTCCAGGAAGCCAGACAGAAGGCTGAAACCTGAGAGGGAGTCAAAGAGTGGTTAAGGCCTCCAGGTAGAGTCTCTTCTCCAACCATCACCCCCCTCTGAGAACCTGCAGGTCTGGCAGAGCCTTGCCCTTTTGGGCTCTTTAACTGATTGACTATTTGGACTATAAGGGTTAAAGCCCTACCCATGTCCCTTCAGTTTGGTAGTGTCCCAGGATAGTGGACTGTCCTCTCTGCAGGGAGGACCCTGACAGTGTTACTTCCCACAAGGCCCTGGGCTGAGACTCGGTGAAGAGGAAGGCCTGGCTCCCCCTACCTGGCCCTCTTGACAGCTGTCAACCAGATGCACATGGAGGCCAGAAGATTTCAGGAACCAAGCATCTCTGCCGCATTGAAAGAGACAAGGGGCTGGAGGTCAGGTGTGCTAACTGTTAGGCGCCCAGTCCTCCAAGCCCCCATCACTCATATCTTAGACCAGGGGTCCTCAAACTTTTTAAACAGGGGACCAGTTCACGGTCCGTCAGACTGTTGGGGGGCCGTATTATAGTTAGAAAAAAACGTGAACGCGTAGCTATCACGTCTGCTGCTGGCCTGTGTTTCTGGGTACTGGGTGGCAGGCAGTAATGCATCCACACACTTTTTGTTGGTGCTGTGGGCTCCGGCCAGGCCCAGAGTGTGGGACTGACCGATATTAACCTGCTGGCTTGCTGTTGTGTACGCAACTAGTAGCCAATGTTCCCTCTAGGTTTGGCGGCTTGTGTGCAAAATTTTCAAGCCGTGTGAAAAACTTTTTCAGAATAAATTTTTGGGGAAAACTCACAAGACAGAAATTATAGGCATTAATTGAAGATAAAGTGATTGTAAATAGAATTAATTAATTGTGTTTAATTAATTTAATTGGAATGAATTTTGAATTGAAATTTAATTTTAAGAAAGGTTTTTATTTAAAATTAATTTTTAAAAAGCTTTTTAAAAAAGAAGGGAGAGAAAGAAAAAAGAAGGAAGGAGGAGAAAAAGAAAAAAAGAAAGAAAGGAAGGAAGCAAAGACAGAAAGAGCAGGAAGGAAGGAAGACAAAGAAGAGAAAAAGAAAAAAAGGAAAGGAAGAGAAAGAAGAGAAAGAAGAGAAAGAAAGGCAGGGAAGAGAAAGGAAGGCAGGGAAGAGGAAGACAAATAAGAGAAAAAGAAAAATGGAAAGGAAGGAAGGAAAGGAAGAAAGAAGAGAAAGGAAGGCAGGGAAGAGGAAGACAAAGAAGAGAAAAAGAAAAAAAGGAAAGGAAGAAAGAAGAGAAAGGAAGGCAGGGAAGAGAAAGGAAGGCAGGGGAGAGGAAGACAAAGAAGAGAAAAAGAAAAAAAGGAAAGGAAGAAAGAAGAGAAAGGAAGGCAGAGAAGAGAAAGGAAGGCAGGGGAGAGGAAGACAAAGAAGAGGAAAAGAAAAAAAGGAAAGGAAGAAAGAAGAGAAAGGAAGAAAAAAGAGAAAGGAAGGCAGAGAAGAGGAAGACAAAGAAGAGAAAAAGAAAAAAAGGAAAGGAAGAAAGAAGAGAAAGGAAGGCAGGGAAGAGAAAGGAAGGCAGGGGAGAGGAAGACAAAGAAGAGGGGAAAAAAGGAAAGGAAGGAAAGGAAGAGGAAGAGAAAGAAGAGAAAGGAAGGCAGGGAAGAGAAAGGAAGCAGCCCCGGAGGTCTGGAGGGGGTGGTGGGGGCTGCCGGCCTGCGCGGGGGTCCCTCAGTGCTGTGTGGGGGTTGTGACGGCCGCTGCACGGCCACGCACCCACACAGCTTAAAGGGAACACTGCCCTCCACCCCTCCCCAGCCCCCACCAGTCTCCTTGTCCCCCCCACCCCTCTAACCCGGCCAGTCTCCTTGTCCCCCCCACCCCTCTCCAGGCCTCCCTCCAGCCCCTTCCCAGCCCCCTTACCTGGCCGGAGGCTCGGAACTACAGGGGTCGCCGGCAGAGCTGCTCCTGGGCCAGGCCGCTCCCACCCTGAGCACGCTCTCTCTGAGCATGCTCAGGGCGGGAGATTTGAATCTCCCCAGCCCGGCTGCAGCAGGAGTCTGCACAGCTGGGAGGGAGCACCGGCGGGGACCCGAACGCGGCCCCGGCAACGGAGACTGATCCTGGCCCCATGCCGGGAGGCCGACACTGTCGGCAGAGCGGGGCGGGGTCGGCTCTGGGCCGGGAAGCCGAGGCGGCCGGCGGGTGGGAGCCCGGGAGCCTGCCCCGGCCGCGGCCACCCCACTGCCCCGGACGCATGGGGCAGGCCGCAGCAGGGGCGGGGGCCGGGTAAATATCCTTGGCGGGCCATATCCGGCCTGCGGGCCGTAGTTTGAGGACCCCTATCTTAGACTTTAACCGCAGCGTTGTCATACCATCAATATGTAAGAACACACTGCATCATAACAGGAAAAGAAAATGGGAAAATAATTGAGATAGCACAGTAAGCAGCTCCCTTGTTTATAAGCTAATTCATCCCCGCTTCATTCTCAGGCGTGGTTTTCCACCATCTTTCAGTTGTATCTGCTTGCACACCTGACAAGTCTCTTTGAACTCTCCATCCAAAATGTTCCAGGTCTTAAAGATGCTGCAACCACATGATGTTGCCACATAAGGAAATGTAAGTTTAATGACTGCCATCAGTCAGCTAGTGAGTGGCATAACAACCAACTTGCCCCTCTGCCAGAGGACTACAACTCCATCTCCTGGAAGAGCATACCATGAAACACAGCATTCCTGAGAAAGGCAAGTGGGGACTGGCATTCCCTCCTCATCTACATTAGGTGAAGGGCATGCTCCATCTTAAGAGTAGCTGACACCTCCATGCATCATCTCCACACCTCCTGGAATATTTATCCAATGTCACTAAACAGAATGTCAGTGGATCTCAGAACAGAGAGGGAAGTAAAGAGAAATTTCTTCAAAGTAAAAGCCTTGGTTATGTTACAGTTTAAGAGGGAGCCTGGGCATTCCTTATATGTAAATGCCTCTTTCATTCCTGGTTGTTTGTAATAACACCGTGGCAGACTAAACCCAAGATCTTTTCTTATTTAAATTGCTCACCAGCTCATAGGCTGGTTTGTTGTTGCAGGGCAAGGCTGAGCTGTACATTCCAACTTGTTTTTTGTAGGGTTGCTCGTGATTGTTGCTTTGTGTTATTCCAGGGTTGCTCAGGAGGGCCAGAGCAGTGTGTGGGGTTTGGCTTACTTTGGGCTCATGAATGCTGGAGTTGCTCCTGCTGGCATATCACAGTAGGGTCATAGAGATGGCAAAAGCCCATTGTGATCTTAGAATCAAGCTTCTTGCCAATGGAGGGTTGTTCCATACAGTATATTTTCTGTGCTTTATTCAGTCTAGTTTTAAAAATCATGTAATGGAGCTTCCACTGCTTCCCTTGGGAGATTATTCCACAGAGGAATAGATGTCACTGTTGGGAAGACTTCCATGATATTCAGCCTATATTTTCTGTTAATTTCATTCCAAACTGTTCCTTTCCTTCCTGGGATTCTGCATTTTACAGATACTTCAGATAGATCCAATTGCGGTTGTAACAATCTGCCCAAGACCTTATTTCCACTGGAAAGTTTTACCAGTTGTATAGATATAATTGCCTAAGCCTTAAACTTAATCTTTAACCCCTTCCCATTAACTAAGCAATATAAACTAAGGCCAGGTCTACCCTGCATATATACTATAGTGGTATGAAGACAAGCCCTAAACAAAAACAAAAAAATGGCACTTTTCCACTGAAATAAAAGCATTCACACAAGGAGCTATGACTGTATAACTGTACTGGTTTAAATTCACACATAATTTATACAGGTATAATTTTCCCATGTAGCTCAGCTTTAAATTTTATACCATGACCTTTTCTATAGTAATGCTAATCATCTGTAGGCATAAAATCCTCTAGCTAAGTTGTTTGGGTGACATCCCAACCCCACTGAGGACAGTGGCAGAACTCTTGACTGCAATGAGCTAGGCTTTCGCCCCAGAGCAGATTGGCAGGGGCTCTGGAGGTTTTCATCTTCCCCAGTAGTTTGGGCATGGGTCGCCTGCTAGTGGCATCTCTGTATCTTGAAGTCTTTAAACCATGTTTTGGGGACTTTAGTGATTCAATCATTAGGTTAAGTTTCTATTATAAGAGTGGGCGGGAGGTTCTGTGGCCTGCATTTTTCAGGAGTACAGACAAGATGATCATATTGGTACCTTCTGACCTGTGATTTCTGACCTGAAATCTGTGATTTCGCCCTATGTCCTCAGCACACTAACAACTCAGTCAACAAAACTAAATCAAAGGGAAGTCTCCTGCTGACTACAGTGGGGTTTGGATCAGTAACTGAAGTGGAGATTTTTACAAGGAACTAAAAGATTTAAGTACCCAATGCGTATTAAATTTTGATGGGGTTAATGGCTTAACTTCCTTGGGCTCCTCTGAAAAGCAGAGCCTTATAAATCAATACTTACAGCACGTCATCACTTCTGTTGCTCATCTCTAAATACCCTCCAGTGTCTTTCTGGTAATGAAGTGACCACAGATTAATTCAATATTGCAAACATAAGTGAGCAAGAACCATGTAATTATCTATTTTGTGATGTAATACCGAAGTGTATTCAGCCAAAATTGAGTTGCCCTTTTTCTTCCTGGCTGTCATATTTGGATTGTAAAGCCAAGACTAACTTGCCATCCACTATTTGTCCTTAGTCTCTATTGCTTTGGGTTTCTCCCTCCTATCCAAGTGATTGTGTTTCAGATTTCTTTCCTGTAGGTTTGTCTTTTCCTACATTTAAACTCATTTTAGTTATCTTTTCTCCAAGTGTCTGATCTGTTTAGGTCTCTCGTCATTTGAGTCTAGATCATGAACTGACATATGCACCTGGTTCACTCAGAACTGAAGATGAGAGTTGGAATGGTGTTTCTTCTGAGTATTGGAGGTGTGCCAAGCTGCCTTTCTCTCTGAGGCTTTGTAATAATATTCACATGTTCTTTAAAAAAGGACCATGGGTTACCGTAGTGCCAATTAGCACATCTTGGGTTTAAAAATATTCTCTGCCCATTTCTGAGGACAGAGAAATCCATTTTTGTTAATGATGTTTTCCTTTTGAAGCCTGGTGGCTGCAGCAGCCAAGTTGGTTAGCAGCAGCACAGCTTACCTACGGAGAAGATGCCAGACTGCAACAAGGGTCAGCTAGAATCACCCCAGAACAGGAGGCAAGAGGGGACTTTAGGCAATGGAGCAGAAGAGCAGGAGATGGGTGAAGAGAAGTAATTCATAGAGCCCTGAATAATCCTACTGGAAGTGAAGTCTATGAAGAATTCTATTCTGTATGCGGGGCAATGGGGCTTCTCAAGTAAGAGCTGTCCCTTTCCCAACATCTGGGGACAGCTGTGGTGGACTTCTTTATTCCTAGGAGCCTATGTATGTATGCCATTCTCTACTACAGCATCTCCTGCTGGGAGGAGCTGAGGTTGGAGTAAATTCCCCCCATACAGTGCTCCCACACCATTCCTTACTGGGCTTCATTCTAGGGGATGTCTAGTCTGGAATGACTATGAACCAACCACTCCCTGCAGCGCCAGATGTAACACACGGGAGCTCACTCATTCCTGCGAATGTTCTCTGCTAATGTACTGTACTGCCCATGACAACTGCAGACAATGGAACACTCCAGAGACATGAGTAGCTCTCCTATCCTCCCACCTGAAGGAGGCGTTCGTAATCAGGAGAAATTAAAGAAAATGACTTGTGTCAAGTGCTTGTAAATCACTGTGTGGATGATGAGATTTCAGGGCATTCTGTGTAGAAGCTGGGAATGATAAAAAGAACATTGATGGTGCCCGTGTAATTCCACAGCCAGGAGCCCAGCTGGAGGACAATTCAGGCAATTCCGAAGTGCATCTAATTATGAAATTTACCCACAGATTTTTTTTTAAAGACTTAACACTTTGATTCTGAGGGAAATGAAAAATGCTTAAGGACAGTTTGAAAAGTCTCACAGAATCCTCCTGCTTTCTGAACACACTCCGTCTGATTTCCATCTCAGGCCCTGCTGCCAGTCTTGGATTCATTACAAATTACTGTGGCTCTTGATTGCCGATAGCTGATGCAGGAATATGGCCGATGAGGAAGATGGCTCGATTCCTCGTGTGAGTATTTGCCAGTGACACTTCCATCACCATATTTACACAAGACAAAATTTCAGTTCCACGGATCTAATGGTTCACAGAAATGGAATCGCTGAAGAGAGGAGTTGTTTGCCCAGTGGAAATAGTTCGAACAGATAGTGGCATATTTCTTGACTGTTTATGATGTAGTGTGATAATGCGGTAGCCACTTGTAACATATTACAAATAGCCACCGTGATACTGCGTCATCCCTCTGTGACAGCCACTATCCAGATGATGAAATAGCCCTTCGTGAGACTTCATTTAAGTCTTGTGGCTACTCTTGTGAGGTGGTGTAGGTCCCTTACCGAATGGGGCAGGCATCCTCGTGGTGGATGATGCGGAAAACGCTGAAGTACTCGATGCTTTTTTTCCTTCAGTCTTCACAGGGAGGGCAAGCTACCAGGCTACTACACAGGGTAATGCAGAATGGAGAGAAGAGCAGCCCTCAGTGATGGAAAGTCAGGTTAGGGACTACTTAAAGAAATTGGATGTGCACAAGTCCATGGGACCGGATGAACTGCATCCGAGGGTGCTGAGGGAGTTGGCTGAAGTGATTGCAGAGCCGCTGGCCATTATCTTTGAGAACTCGTGGCAAACAGGGGAAGTCCCAGCGGATTGGAAAAAGACAAATATAGTACCTCTCTTCAAGAAAGGGAAAAAGGAGGATCCGGGGAACTACAGACTGGTCAGCCTCACCACAATCCCTGGGAAAATCATGGAGCAGGTCCTCAAAGAATCCATCCTGAAACACTTGGAGGAAAATAGAGTGATCAGGAACAGTCAACATGGATTCACCAAGGGCAAATCATACCTGACCAACCTGATTTCCTTCTATGATGAGATGACTGGATTTATGGATGCAGGAAGAGCCATTGACATGATATACCTCGACTTTAGCAAGGCTTTCGTTACAGTTTCCCACAGCATTCTCGTCGGCAAGTTAAGGAAGTAGGGGTTGGATGAGTGGACTGTAAGGTGGACAGAAAACTGGCTAGATCAATGGGCTCAGCGGGTAGGAATCAATGGCTTGATGTCTAGTTGGCAACTGGCAACGAGTGGAGTTCCCCAGGGGTCGGTCCTGGGGCTGGTTCTGTTCAACATCTTCATTAATGATCTTGATGATGGGATACACTGTGTGCTTAGTAAGTTCGCGGATGACACCAAGCTGGGGGGAATGGTAAATACTCTGGAGGACAGGGACAGGATCCAGGGAGACTTAGACAAATTGGAACACTGGGCCAAAAGAAACCTCATGAGGTTCAACAAAGACAAGTGCAAAGTCCTGCACTTAAGATGGAAAAATCCCATGCACAGCTACAGGCTGGGGACCGATCAGCTAAGTAGCAGCACTGTAGAAAAGGACCCGGAGGTTATGGTGGACGGGAAGATGAATATGAGCCAACAGTGTTCCCTTGTTGCCAAAAAGGCCAATGGCATATTAGGTTGCATCAATAGGAGTATTGCCAGCAGATCGGGGGATGTGATAATTCCCCTCTATTCGGCACTGGTCAGGCTGCATCTGGAGTACTGTGTCCAGTTTTGGGCTCCCCACTACCTAAAGGATGTGGACAAATTAAAAGAGTCCAGCAGAAGGCAATGAAAATGATTAGGGGCCTGGGGCACATGACTTACGAGGAGAGACTGAAGGAACTAGGCTTATTTAGTCTGCAGAAGAGAAGACTGAAGGGGGATTTGATAGCAACCTTCAACTACTTGAAGGGGTGCTCCAAAGAGGCGGGAGCTAGGCTGTTCTCGATGGTAACAGAGGACAGAAGAAGGAGTAATGGTTTCAAATTACAGCTGGGGAGGTCAAGGTTGGATATTAGGAAAATATTCCTCACTAGGAGGGTGGTGAAACATTGGAATGGGCTACCTAGGGAGGTGGTAGAATCTCCATCTTTGGAGATTTTTAAGGCCCAGTTAGACAAAACCCTGGCTGGGGTGATTTAGTGGGAGTGGTCCTGCTTTTTAGCAGGGGGTTGGACTAGATGACCTCATGAAGTACCTTCCAGCCCTATGATTCTATAATTCTGTGATTCTACTCATCGTTTTCCCAGTAGTGTCACAATGCAATACTGATCACCAATGCTCTCTCAAGGAGAATGGATAGCACAGGAGGCACTGAGCCAGAGATCACCTTAGGGTAAGTTGGAGTGAGTTGGCACAGCTGCTGTCAAAAAAAACTGCAACATGCTTTCACCCTCTGTGCAGCAGTAAGCAATATTTAGCCTTTCCAGCTCCAGAAATGGCTGTGTTCAACAATGAAAACCTCCCATCTGTAAGTGATTAGAGGCTCAGCAGCTGTCAAAGGCAAAGGCTGAACTGTCTGTCTTTTTGCCTATTGAGGGCAAAAAATGAAGAGGCCTCGATTGTGCCTTTAATCTGCAACTGCAACCTTGAATAAAGGGTTGTTCAGAGCACCCCACCCTATGGGAAACTCTAGGAAGGGTTGTACAAACCCTTCCCAAGCTGCTTGGCACACAAGAAGAGGATAGAGCAGTTTGCTCTCCCCAGTAACTTTGATATGCAGAGGAGGGTCAGGCCCTGGTTTTCACCCCTCTTTGTCCAAAGGATGATGTATTCCAATTGGAAAGTAGGATCTACAGAAGACCGGTCTCCTTGCATAAGGTCTGCGATATCTCCTTGAATCCCTCCCTCACCTGGCCCAGAGACAGGAATCAAACAAGGAAATGAGGAATTTAGAAACAGCTGTTCTTTTTTTTGCATTCCTACCTCTCCCCCATCAAGTGTGCTCTTGCCTTTCCTTTCTTCCTGTCAGCTTCTCCTCAGGCCATTGCTGCTAGGTCAGGTGGTGGTGTTGCATGCATTTCAATTCATTTCAGTTCCCTCTTTCACTTGACATTTCTGATGGGCTTGGAGGGGTTTTGCTAGCTGTTTTTGGACACCCTTGACAGTTTGTTTAACTCTGCCCTGTTTAGATGAACATGTGGATTTACACCTTCAGAGCAGCCGTATGTCAACATGCCAAGTCCTCTCTGTCAGCGCTTTCCCAGTAGAATATAACCAATGCCTGGAAATACCCCACAATCCTTTGCAGTGTGCAGCATTGCTCTAGAGTTTAGCTACAGAGATGGATAAATGCCCCGACAGTGCCATTCCTAGGGTTACCAGATACCAAAGCATGGAAAGGAGGACAGGGAAGTAGGAAAAGGAGGAGATGGAGAAAATGTAGTATTAATATAACTGTCTTTACCATATTATGTCATGAAAAATGAGTCACGATTAATGAATACAAGGCAGCATGAAAAAAAATGGAGAACAAGTTGAACAACAGAAATATTCTTAGGCACATTAACTGTAAAAAAGATGTATAATACAAAACTGGATAACACAGTAAAACCGAGTATTGTTATGAATATGCACTTTCTCTTAAGTTTAACTGAATTTACTGAAGCCATTTGCTAATTAATTTACATTATTTTTGACCACCAAAATAACAAAATACATGTAAAACACAAATTAAATAATTATTTCTATGTACACCGCAGAGGCAGGAAAAGCAAAACGCCGCAAAGTAAAATGCCAAATGGGAAACTACTAAAGACCAAAGGAAATGAAACAGACCACGTAAATGTGACATAATTGAAGTTGTTTGATTATTAACAAGGCCGGTAGAGGGAACCAGCGTACTGCAGAGGTTCAATAGGTCTTGTCACTGAGTGGTCAATGCGGAATACCATACAATTAATAATAGCTTCATATAAAAAACTGAAATTTTAATCATAAGTAAAAAGCTGGACAAAATCACATATTTTTAAAATGCCTGCCGGACGGAGGATGTGAAGGTAAAAAGGAGGACATGTTCTCCTTTTGCGGGACATCTGGTAACCCTAGTCATGCCTGAATACTCACAAAGGTTCTAGCCCAGGAGTTAGTGATTATTTTTGTAATGGAAGCTAGCAGGTAGTGACTGACCTTGGTATGGAATCCTCACCTACACTGGAGAGACCAGAAAGCTTTCCCCATGCAAATACAGGATATTGCTCTCAGACTGACCCTTGCCCAAAGAATTGATGGCTTAGCCAGTCAGCAAATGGGCCATATTCACTGAATATAGAACCAAAACAGGGTGCCTTTGACGGGACTTTTTACAGAGGGATGTTACAACATTATCATAAGGAGAGAGAAGGCTTTATATATATGTCATGCCTGTGTGGAAAGTCCTACACTTCCACTTCCCATGTCGGCTGATGGGATGGCCAAACCCAAGCAGTCACAATCATGAGTCAGGTGCTCCAAAATCAGATTGACTGACTTAAAAATAATGAGTTTTTATTTGTTTTTAAATAGGGTTCTTCCTATTCATTATTGGTTGCCTGAGCTTATAGAATGAACTTGGGTCACATCTCTAAGCTTTTCCCTGGAACTATTTGGCCGTGAATCATTGTTTTTTAAATAGAAGCTGAGAGTTTCCCCTAATGACATGACTCTAGAGCAGTGGCTCTCAACCTTTCCAGACTACTGCACCCCTTTCAGGAGTCCGATTGGTCTGGCATGTCCCCAGGTTTCATCTCAATTAAAAACTACTTGCTTATATAATCAGACATAAAAATAGAAAACACTTACTGAGAAACTGCTTATTTTCTCATTTTTACCATATAATTATAAAATCAATTGGAATATAAATATTGTACTACATTTCAGTATTGTAGTTTGTACTGACTTCGCTAGTACTCTTTTTTGTAGTCTGTTCTAAAACTAGGCAAATCTCTAGGTGAGTTGATGTACTGTAAGACCTCTGCATGTATCCTGGATTGAGAACCACTGATCTACAAGTTGGGACTTTATGAAAAGCACCAAATATTGCAAGACTTCCAGTAAGACTGAAAGAGTTTGCAACACTGTTTCTGTGTATGGTTCCTTTAAATCTCTAAAAAGGCAGCTTGCTGTCCATTTTAAGGCTATATATAGTACTGCTGTGAGATTCTAAATACATTTCACAGACCTAAAGAAGATCTTTGTGTAGCTTGAAAACTTGTCTCTCTGACCAACAGAAACTGATTAAATAAAAGATATTACCTCACCTACTTGTCTTTCATTTTGAGGCTGTCCTTATTGGAGATGAGTTTTAGCTTAGCTCAGAAGCAAGATGTTAGAGTGAGTCAGTGTACTCTCTTTGTCACAGTGACTTTGGAATTCTTCTCCATTTGTTTTCTTTAATCTGAAATAAAATTCATCTAGAGACTCAGTCTGAGACTCCCAAGTCATAGGCAGCTCTTTAAAATGTCTCCTGTGACTCTTTGCAGCACATGATATTAAAACACTGTGTAATTTACTTATTAACTGATCAGGATGCTTTTACTGTTAGTCACAAATTGCAGTTAATACTTGCACAGCCATTTTGCTGTGAGAATTATATAAAAACTAAATATTTCCCCTGTCATACCATTTACATATGTATATCTGGTACTGAAGTAAATAAAACAATGAATTCATACAACTGTGGCTCTTTTGGGTAATGTTGATCACTAACTTGGCTCCTGATCCACTAAGGTCTGAGTATCACTGATCTAGAACAAAAGATGCAGGTTGGTTTTTGTGTCTGCAAATACAGAGCAGACACCCCCAAGGTTGCAGTGAACAAATGTGGTCAAAGAAAGCAAAACCTGATCACTAGAGTCCTGCATGGATAAAAACATGTGGATCCGTATCCGATCTGCATCTGCAAGAAATGGTTTGTGGATATCCATGTTGTATCTGCAGATGTGGATATCCGCGGATTTTCAGGGCTCTACTGATCACACCCCAGACACCACCACTCTTCAGCATGCCAACTCTATGATTATGTCTACACCAGAAAAGTTAAGTCGATTAACTTTTCTAGTGTAGACATAGCCCCTTTTCGACCTTATTAAGTCGACTTAACGCTTTAAGTCAACGTAATATGGTCGATTTAGGCACTAATCCCCGTCCACACTGGCTTAAGTTGACCTAATAATGTTGACTTAAGCATTAAGTCGACCTAAAACATGCTGTTGTTAAGTTGACTTAACTTTTCCTTAAGTAGACTTAAGGAAAGCCCAGTGTAGAATAGTTTAGGTCGACTTAAGCCTTGTTAAGTAGACCTAACTTGTAAGTGTAGACACACCCTAAGATTCAGCCTGCTGATAGACAAATGTCTGGCCTCTCTCTGCTTTTCTCCTTTGTGTGGGGAGGGGAGAGAACAGCTTCTAAGCTGTTTGGCATCTAAATTGCCGACCTTCCAACTGGCAATGAGAGCAAAAAGCAGTCACGTTTCTTCTTAGACCTTGTGCCTGTCTCTTGAGAGCTGCATTTCAATGAAGCAGAGAGAGTGCAGAGACTGGTGGCTGTAGGTGCACAATACACCATGGTCTGCCAGCATTTTATTTCAGTCTCACCATAGTGATGTGAGGGGTTTTCTGTCTGTCTGATTGTTTGTTTGGGGGAATTTTGGTGTGCACCTATTTAGTAATGTGACACTTGGCTATGGATGTTCATATTTGGCTGATGGTGTGGCTAGAAACGGCTTCCACTGACGCCTTTCCAAGAATGGGACTGGTAAGGGTATGTTGAGAGCGGGTAGCAACTTTATGGAGTGTCCTTTCTTGTGAACGCACACAAGCCTGCAATCCTGCCATGCAAGTGGCAGTGAGATGTGAGTGAAAAGGGTGAGGGCTAGGCCAGGAAGAAATTGTCATAGCTCTACCAACTAGTTTGCTTCAGTTTAATACCACAGCACTCAGCTTAGCTGTAATGGACTAAAGCATTTCTTCTCTCATAAGGGAAGTGCCCCACTGCATCTTCCAAACCTGCTTATGGTTACATAAGACTGGAACTGCAGAGTCTGAGGTTGCTATGACACTGTCCATCCCCGAGTCTCCATCTCCTACTTGCTAGATAACTTTGTGTGTGTTTGTGAAGGAGAGAGAGCACATTCTGTAGTGATGGACAAATAACTCCCTTGTTTGAGGAGGTGGGGGTGTGTACCCAAAGTTGTGATGCACTTTACCACTCCTTGCCCTTTGGGTGAAGCAGTTTTTTCTGTGCTTGCTGTGGATCAGCTGCCTGAAACCAACAGCCTCTGGGAGCACAAGCACTCCCTGCCTTCCAGGCCGCTGCAGACCTGCCCCCACCATCCCACTAACAAGAGGCAGACGCCTACCCCCAAATACTCAAGGTTCCCTGCAGTGTCCAGCCCTTTATCCACTGAAAACTCTCAGAGTTACTGGGCCTGCTGTCTCCAGATGAACTGTACACGTTAGCTTGTAAAGATTCAACTCAGGGCCAGCCCTTTGCTTACCAGCACAGCACTTAGATATATTTCTAGTGAAAAGAATGAGTTTATTATCAAAGAGCAGAGTCAAGTAAGAATGTTGGTGACACATGGTCACCTGTAAAACAAAATCATAACACGCTTTCTAGAGACTATGCTTTCCTATCCAAAGACATTTTTTCATGTTTCCAAGCTTTTCTTTGCAATTATAAGGGCTAGAAACTTACCTCTTAAAATTAAATCTGAGGCTTTCACATCAGATTAATAAAGTTTTAAAAATTAGGGTCTTGGGTGTCAAGAAAAACACCAAATATACTGCGGCTCACAAGAAAATGGCAGGAGTTGGCAATCCTGTTGGTGGCAGAGGCAGCTTTTGGGGTAGGTGAAGCAAGCGCACATCTAGGGCCCTGAGCAATAAGGGGCCCCATCGCCTGCTTCACTTACCTCAAAAGCTGCATCACCTCAGTCAGCAGCAGAAGGAGCTGCATCTGGGGCCAGGGACTTGTTGCAGAGAACCACACCACAGAGGAGTGTCAGAGATGGTTGGGACTGCGGGGGAGAAGGGGAGTTGTGAGGGCCTATAATGGGCCCCACAATGGGCCTTCACCAAGGGCCCCTGATTGCCTAAGGCCGCCTCTGGTTGGTGGCTGTGCAAAATTGGACTGAGATTCTTTGGCAGGGCTGCATTTGTGAACTAGAAAATTCTGGGAGGTGGATTAGCAGGGGGTGAAACTGATCAGGATTGAAATGAACTGGCAGTGCTGTGTATCTGTGTTTTCAGGGGTGGCTCAGGGCTGGAATAGCAGGGAAGCTGTAGTTCATGGTTTAGGAGCATTGGTAGAGCAGGAAAGGGAGCCCAGGACTGAATTGACAAGAGGCACTGTAGGTGGGGACTGAAATGCATGGGCACAGTGAATGGGAAATTTATATAGTTTTTTTCCACTTGGGCTATTTATTACCTCCCTTCTGTGAGCATCGGTTTCACCTCCACATTTCAGGTATCATGCTCTTTGCAGATGACTTTGGTGTTCAGGCCTCATTGAGCAGGTATTGTCACCAGCCAGGGGGAACTGAAATACAGTCTGTATCTCAGTATATCTTTTTCTCTTTCTCTGGGATTAAAATAGAATAAAGTGCTTTTAAAAAAAAAACAAAAAAAAACAAAAAGCAAACAAAAAAAACTAGCAATGAAGGCGAGTTCTTTTTCCACGTTGTTATATAAGCTTTTTAGAGACAACCTCCCCCTACCCCCTGCAAAAAATCAATATTAACTTCATTAATTTATTTCCTTCTATATTCTTTTCTTCAGGCAGGGACATGGAACTAAACTGCAAATGACCAAATGGAGAAATAGGATAAGGCAGTGGGACCCTTGAAGCCGAGAGAGAATTCAAAGATAGATAAACAATGTGTTATGTGGAGCAGGGGTGAATACACATAGTCTATGGCCTAACTAGCTGTAAAATGGTATCCTGCACTGCACAAATGTTCATTGTTTCCCTCTTTCCTCTTCTCTCCTTGTTTTGCCTGAGTGTTCTAATCATCATATAAATTGTAGTTCACTTTCCATGTGCTCTGATACTGCACCAACTGGGATTCTTTTGGTTAATTTGACACTAATTACATTTGTTTCCACTATTCATTTCACAGAACCGGTCGTCTTCCACTTTTAAGGAAAGTGGAAGTCACTCAGTGGGAGCCCTTATTAATCGAGTAGCCTCTGGCACTGAAGGCAGGAAGTTCTGTGGCTAATTGGATTATTGTGGGATTATTTGGAGAGGAGAGACGTTTCTCAAAGCAGAGGAAGGTCAGGAGAATATGAAAGCAGAAAGAAGGCAACACTAACTTTGTAGGGGTCCTTCACCTTTTACTTAACAACATAATGCTTTGCTTCAGCACTACCAGCTCTGATTTTGTTGCACATCTTGTAATATTTGATGTTACATTTAAAATACTAGCTTTTTAAAACTAGATTTAGCCCTTTTAGTTTAAAAGAAAAGCTTGAAAATGTGACCCCAATGTATCCTAAAGGCTAAAAAAAAAAAAATCAAACAATAAAAATAACTCAATATTTTGACTTAAAAAATCACAGGGTGTTGACTCAATTTTTTAATGTTTGTGGTTGGCATTGTGTTTGACAATGCTGCATTTATAACAACTGGACAAAAATTACTTTGTTCCATATGAGTCCCCAATTTCCCCCTCCTCTCAACTTTCATACCATGTGGACTATCTTATTCACTCATGCAACAACTAACCTCCCATGATGTGTTCAGACTTCCCAAGTAGTTTTCCTTGTATCATCTCGCTCTTCTGATTATGCCTGGTCTTATGTTTTAGACCCAAGACTGTGTGTATTTGGGAAACAAGGTTTCTATTCCCATTTCTGCTGCTTGATTCTCTGTGTGATCTTGAACAAATTATTTTGCCTCTCTGTGCCTCAGTTTGCCCATATGTCAAAAGAGACAAATATTTGTTTAGTTGTCTCATAGGAGGGTCTAAGGCTAAACTCATGGTCATTTGTAAAGCATTTTAAGGTATTAATGAAAGGTGCTGGAACGTCTGTTCTCAAACTGTGGGTCATGACCCTAAAGTTGGTCACAACTCTGTTTTGGTGGGATCACCAGGGCAGAAAGCCACAGTGGGAGCACTGTGGCTGGCAGGGGCTGAAGCCCCAGTTGGGACCCCTGCACTCCACATTTTTCATGTATTTCAACTTGTTTCTATGCTGTTTGTTTTGTCTCTGTTCTCCCCCCCCCCCCCCCATATCTTATCAGGATTTATTATGATTTTGTTTAGATGCTTTCAGGCGATAGATACCCACTGTTCACTTCTTCACCCTACTTCTCCATCAGCTCCTCACACTCCCATTGTGACTGTTTTATGGAAGGTTACAAGCCTGACCCTCAGATTCAGGCTTGAGTCCCAAGGAGAGCTGAAACCTGGAGTCCTGAGGGGAGCTGACACCTGAACTTTGAGTCCTGCACCCACAGCTGGGATGAAGCCCAGCGCCTCGCAAGACTGAAGGTTGAGGTGGGGGATCACAATTTTTACTAGGAGGAGGATCACAATTTTTTTAAAGTCCAAATGGGATTGCCAGCACAAAAAGTGTGAGAAATATAGCACTAGAAGTTCAAGCATTACTATTATTTATTAGCTCGTCTTTTATTTTGCATCTTGAGTACATTATTGCTATGCTTGCAGAAAACAAGAACAAAAAAGGGACAAATAGTAATTTTGAGCTGTCCTTTTTCCAGAAATTATTCTGAGGTCCCAGATTTTAATTTAAAAAATCAGAGGTATTTAATATTGTGTGTCAAATTAACAAGGTATTTATTTATCCCAAAGGCCTCCTTATTTTCATAATAAAAAGGGAAATTGGTAGGTAAAGAGTTATTGTAATTACATAGAAATGGCATAGTTGTGAGATAGTCCAACAAGGGGTGGGGGAAGGTAATTGACCTAAATTCCTAAAATATTGGGCCTGATCATGGAATCATAGAAGATTAGAGTTGGAAGGGACCTTAGGAGGTCATCTAGTCCAACCCCTACTAAATCATCCCAGCCAGGGCTTTGTCAAGCCAGGCCTTAAAAACCTCAAAGATGCAGATTCCACCGTCTCTAACACGCTCCTAGTGAAAAAGGAGGTTCACTTCATTCACTGATTCACTACCGTATTTATCTCTTTTTATTCTGGTGTAACGCCATTGAAACCAAGTGCCAAGGTGAAATCCATGAATCTGCAATAGTATCATACTAGAATAAGATGGTGGGGAAGCAAGCCTCAGGGAGGAGGCCAAGGAGGATAACAAAGAGATTAATTATCCTTAATAAAGTGAAAATCTGATCCTGAAACACTAACTTCAGGGAGAAAGACTAAGGAAAATGCCAAGAGGTCAGCCCTCAGATGCACCATTCACCAGAGATATTGGCTCTAGGAAGCAGAGAAGCAGGGTTTGGAATAGTTCAACTCTCAGTCAGAAAGCTCACAGCTTTGGCAGAGTTTCTGCTAAAAAAAAACATCTGCAAAGATATTTCTAGAAATATTTCTCCCACCATTTCCTGAAGGCATGTGGAGGGGATGTCTGAATAGATTTTAAAAACCAAGATTTTAAAAATAAGCTGCTTCCCCAGCCAGTACAGCCCCATGCAGTTTGCAAGGCAGATGGTGCCTCACAATATGAGTGTTTACAGTGTCCCAGCTGATGCAGCAGCCAGCAGCCAGAACTGCCAGGGCTATAGAAGGCACTTCTTATTGGAGACCAAAATAGAACTACCTACCAGAGAGAGGGTCACGTGCTGCAGAAGGCTGTGGTGTTTTAATCAATGCTTCATGTATTTTTCATATATTTCAGCTTGTTTCTATGCTATTTGTTTTGTCTCTGTTCTGCTCCCCCACCCTAATCTTATCAAGCTTTATTATGCTTTTGTTTGGAAACTTTCAAGTGATACTCAGCGTGCATCTCTTCATCCTACCTCCCTGTCAGTTCCTCATGTTCCCACTGTAACTAAACGTTTTCTGGAGAGTTACAATCCTGGCAGGAGATGATTGGGAAAGCAGGATCACAAGATGGGGTGCTATGCAGAAATAGCCAGGTAACCCAGTACTGTGGACCCAGAACTGTAGAAGAGGCCAGATAACTGCCATTTCCCCTCTCTATGTGCAGCGTCTGGATGGAAGAAGCCAAAGGGAGGTCTGGGGAATGGAGTCTGTGGAATCCATCATATCTTGCTTCATGACCACAGTCACTGATTGACCTGCAGGACTCAGAAGGGAGAGGTGTGCGCCACTCCTTGATCCCATATACACAACTGTCCACCTGAAGAAATGGGTGTTGAAAAGAGACTGAAATGCAAGATTTGTGCCTGCTCCTAAACTTTCATGAAGAGTTTCTGTACAATACTCTGTACTCAGTCTCAGAGGAAAACATGACTTCTCCTTCAGCAGACCCCTCCATTTCCTTTCATCAGGGCAAGGGAGATTAGAAATCAATGAACTTAATCCACCAATGGGAATATAGACACTGACAACTTTACCCTTAGCTGTGCAGCCCTCCCTAGAATGAGGGTGAACAGTGCTTTTTTAGTTAAAAAAAGGAGGGGGCGGGGTGCCAGTACTCTGCCAGAGACCAGGGGTCCCTGCCAGCGGCAGGAGCTGGGGCCGCACTGCTGTGAAAAAAAGGTGCTGGTACTCAGTACCCCTGAGTACCATCACAAAAAAAGCACTGGAAGTGAATAATACTTTGTATTTTTCTGGCACCTTCTATTCTAGACCCTTGAAGAGCTTTATAAACATAAATGAATTTAGACTTCCAGCTAAAGATGGCTGAAAACTTTCATTCAGAACTTTTTTATTTAAAAAATGGCTTGTTTCAAAACTGAAAACGTTTGCAAGATGTTTTAGCGTTTTCCAGTTTCTTTTGCCAAGAACAAATATTTAGAATTTGTTTTTCTCCTTTCGCCCTCTTCTATTTTCCTACTGCTGTTGAGACTTTCTGGTTTGGTCTGAATTTTACTTTTTACATTTTCCTTCCCGTTTTCAACTCTGTAACTTAGCAGAATACTTAAAATGCTAATTCTGCTACTCGTTAACTTTTCAATGACAGGCAACGTTTTTTGAAAAGCTAGAGACGCGAAGGGGGGGAAAGGCTGTATTTTGCAGTGGAGATGAAATTTGGGCATCCTTCATTTCATGCACTTCGTTAGCTAAATGAGAGAAACAGGAGAAAATGAAAATTCTTTTGTTGTTGTTTTAATGAAAAATTATTCAACTTCAAACCTTGTGAATCGGAAACATCAGTATTTTTCACAAAATTATTCCTCCATTTTTCAATCATCTTTATTCATTCTGTGCAATAGGTAATAGGTTGGTGTCAAGGTCATAACTTGCCAGCTCCTGCATAATATCTGTTTTACACAGAAGGACAATAAGGCACTGAGAAGTCAAATGACTTATCGAAGGTCATACACAAAGTCTGTGGCAGGGCCAAAAAATAGAACCCTGGCTGTGTCCCAGGTTTGCATGTTATTCTTCCTCCTGTTCCAGGTTAACACTATTAGTATCTGCTTTTCTACCCATATCCGTGAATGACTGTAACCTCCCCTGCCACCCCAAGTGTCCTTCACCACGTTTAAATAGCTTGGAGCGGAGGGGACTGTCATCTCTATGGCTACCCAACTTTGTGCTGCTTATAGTGTGATGTAGGGTTTGGGAAAAGAGAGAGAGCTTGCTGTCTCCCGCATAATAACGTTTCAGGGTCAATAGCAGGGAGGGGCCACAAGCCAGTGAAGCGAATGCCAGAGGCATGGAAGAAAGGCAAAAATGCGGGACTGGGAGAATGAGTCTGGCACACTGAATACTGAACATGCTCTGAATGAATGGGAGAAGAGAGAAAAGCTGGTTTAAATATTTAATCTTGTTTGCGTTTGCATTGAAAAGGAGACAAAAACCTAAGGATATCCTTTGTCTTGAACTAATTGTCACCAGAGGTGAGTGGGGCTTGATTGTCATTTTCCTTGTTTCCCTGGTTGAGACACAATAGATGGGACTCACTTCATCAGACCACTACAGCAGCCTCCAGTCTCCAGCAGTGGCTACAACCTGGTGCTTCAGCAGAAGTAAAACAGTAACACGTATTGCACTTTGTCTGTTGTGCAGCGCTGTGCGTTGTAGGGGGAGGGGGACCCACTGTGATCCCGTAGCATCTGTGTGAAAAGTGGTGCTGCCATCCTGTTTTGAGAGCACTGCATCTTTTAAAAAGGAAGGCTTCCGCAGAGCAGCTGCCATTTGGTGCTTTGGTTCTGACGCAAAATGTAACAGAACAAGTCGCTTTGCTTTCCATCTTCATTTAGATCAGTCAGTTTGCACTGCACTCTTCTATGGTTTTTCTCTTCTCCGCGTCCTCTCCTCTTTTATTAATAAAAGCTCTGGCAAAGTTGGAGCATGGAGTGTCTCCCACATTTGTTCTCCTTCCCTTCACCAATACAGCCTGGGTAAATTTTCTGTCTCTACTCTGCTGACCCCCCCTTTTTTTTTTAGGGAGAGCAGAAATGAGCATGGCACTTTTGCCTGTCAGCAACCATGTCTCTGCAGCAGAATGTGCTAACTTCATTTATTCATCAGCATCAGTGAAAGATCTTAGTCTCATGGGATAGCATGTATATATGTTCACTGCTGCAGGGCCAGTAGACAGAGAAAGAAACATTATTTTTGTGGGACCCAACATCATGGCTATTGGTTTTGTTCAACTGTGTTAAGAATCAGAGGGACTGTCCCTTTTCCAGAATTTGGTTTTGCTCATATCATCTTAGCCAGTTCATTGGGCTCCACACTGCTATGTGGATCTGTACCATAGAGAGTGTGCCTGCATTCAGAACCATGCAATGGGATTTTCTTACACACTTTAGCTGGCTTCACGTTCTGGCTCAGCCAACTAATGTACTTTATGGCCTTCACTACCAAAGTATCTGAGCACCTCACGATCTATGATATGTTTATCCTCATAGTTCATCTGGGAGGAAAAGCGATGCTACTATCCCTATGCTACAGATGGGACCTGAGGCACAAAGGGAAAAATCCACAACAGTC
Organism: Pelusios castaneus; assembly: GCA_007922175.1. Taxonomy (NCBI): domain Eukaryota; kingdom Metazoa; phylum Chordata; order Testudines; family Pelomedusidae; genus Pelusios; species Pelusios castaneus. Next base: position 15,397,394 of record ML685814.1, on the reverse strand, counting down.
TGTAATGCTGAGCATTACAGCACCTAACTTCTAGGCCAGCAGTTCTCAACCACTGTGTCAGGACACAAAAGTGTGTTGCAAAGAACCGGGAGGCGTGTTACAGAAAATTGACAGCTCAGCTTGAAGCCAACTTGGGGTTCCTGCCACCTGCCGCTCTCTGCTGCCCTCAACAGTCCGCTTCTGCTACACAACACAGACAGCAGCCAGGGCCAGATGAGTAAAGGGGCTTAAGGGCTGCAATCCAGAGATCCTGGACTGGGGGAGTCAGGGGAGGCACCACTTGCCCCACAAAAATAAACCTGGCCCATCGAGCCAGACCACAGGGCACCAGCCTGCGCTGGCTTGACTCTGCCCCTACCCAGGTCCTGAAGTGCCACATCCTCCAGAGTGCCGCAGTCTCACAAGTGCTCCCAGCCCAAGTGCCACCACCACCAGCAGATTGTAGTATGTCATGCAAGGGAACATCATCTGACAGGTGTGTCACGATGGAAAAAAAAGATCGAGAACCACTGTTCTAGGCACCTAAAACAAACACATTCACTAAAAAGTCCCAGGAACATCACAGCAATCCACAAAGCCTCAGCTGGTGAGCTGGAATTCCCATACAATGAATGGGGAAAGAAGTTCCAGAGGGGTAGCCGTGTTAGTCTAGTTCAGCAAAACAAACAAGGAGTCTTGTGGCACTTTTAAAGACTAACAAATTTATTTATCGCATGAGCTTTCGTGGGAGACGAAGTGAAAGCTCATCCCACAAACTGTTGGGATGTTCCATGACCCAGGTCTGCTCTTTGGGAAAGTTCTTCACAGCTCTACAGAGTTACCTCCTGCACAGACCTAGGTTTTTCCTCCCTTCTGAGACTTCTTGGACTGTCTTTGTCAACCTTGGAATCTCACAGGGATTTCAAACAGGTCAGACTGAGTGATGGGAAATAGGTCCCAGGCATAATCAAAGGGGTTCTTTTCTTGCCTGTCTGGGCAGGAGGGACTTGAGTCTCCACCCAGGAGGGTCTGAGGATGCTTCCTGTTATATCCCAGGATCATAGGCCAAAGTAGGCAATCTGCCATTCCTTCTCACAGGTGCCCGATTTGACCTGCTACTTGCAAAATGAAGGAGACTGTTGGGTATGTACAGATTTCCCCATGGAAGCAAGAAATCTGAACCAGTGACTCTGAACCCTAGGCTGTGGGTGAGACTATGCCTTGCTGAAGTAGCATTTTCCCACACTGTATCTATTAATCCCTCTACCATGTTTGGTCCTATCTTTATTGGGCCCACAAATAGGTCAGTTCTACGGATTGGATTATCCCACATTGGCCACAACAGTAACATACCATGATCCTTTCACAGGGAGAAGGGGATAGTGGTGGCCCAAGGGATGTCTGGAACTTTTAGGCCCTTGTTCTGGGAGTGTGGGGACCATGATAAGAGTAGCTGATTTCATGAGTAGCCTGTGAATTGGATTTATGTGAGAGAAAGTTGCACAGAGTCTGCTTTACTCTCTCATCAGGTCCTGCTGCATGTGAACTGATGCCTGACTGTCAACACAGTTCTTACCATCCACCTTCCAGCTGGGGAGATAAACATGCCTGCTTGATCTTTTGATCCCCCAAAGAAGACTTTCTGGCAGGACCCAGGTGCAGTTGTCCACTCCGGTCAACAGTCTCAGGTAGTATCACCTACTGTTGCGTAGGATAGCAGATGGAGTTTGACCTGTGTTGCTATCTGCTGTGGTAGCAACACACTCAGACATGGTCAGGTAGGCCTTGGGGTCATCACTGTAACTCCAGAGCAGGCCTCTTCTCTGTGGCTGTTCCCTTCTCCACCAGCCACTGTGAGAGCAACTGAGCCATTTCTCCCTGGAACTGTCTGCTCTGCTCATTCCTGCAGGTGCTACTGGGAGGCCAGGGGAGCCTCCTGGAACTGGCAGATCCTTTCATTCTCCACATGCTTTTGATTCACCATCAGTCTGAGTATCTTCTCCATGCCCCTCTTTGATGGAAAAGGTTCAGATTTAAAAGTTCCTGCTTAGATGCCACATGTGACAGATTGGGTCTACCGTTTGCATCCTCTTTCAGCTCCCTCCCTGGCAAAATCATAGAATTTCTCATAGAATGTAAGCAGGGTATGCTCCACTCTGATTTTGTTTTCATTATGAAGGCTTGAAATAATATCCACAGCAATTAATCAAAGTTTCTCAGCCTTTCCTCACAGAACCTATACAGGTTAAGTCCCTTTTCCCCAAATCTGTCCCTTACCCCACCAACTCAAAGATCCTGGCTTTTACCTCAGAACCCTTTGTGCTAACAGGATTTTCCTCAGTCTCCCCGCTGTCCCTAAGCAACAACCTCCCAGCAGTTCTTCCAGCCTCTGGCAGCCCCCTCAGCCATTTCCTGAGCTTCCCTTTATGAGGAGTAGACAGTTGAGTTGCAGGTCTTTGCCCCCCAGGGTAAGCAGGTGGTGCTAATTACACACCAGCAAGCAAACTACAGGCTTCTAACCCCAGAGGAATGGCATCCCTCACTTTACAAGGAGATCAGGCAGGGATCTGAATTGATGCAATGACTTATCCCTCATTATTTCATGGAACCATCATACAGGAATTACAAGGGACTACTGAAACCCAAGCCCCTGGGCCAGGGACTAAGGAGCTGACACAGTGAGGCTACATGCACATCTGGCAGTGCGTGGGTGGGTCTGACCAGAGGACCAGAGGTCCACTTCCTAAGAAGCGATTAGTCATTCATGGAGCTAAGGTGTGTGGTTTAGGAGGTGGGGGTGGTGCAAGTGCTGGGCAGGCTACGTAGAGAGTGCGCTTGCTGCAGCAAGAGGAGGTTTGGCACATTAAGGATCCAACCCTGAGAAAGGAGACTGGACCACAGCTTTTAGATGGGAAATTAGCACTGTCCTTGGATTGATCCAGGTCAAAATGAAGTGGCAACCCATTTAATATTAGTAGCCTAATTCTTAGTTCTAGAGCAAAACCAATGAGCATTGCTAACAACTACAAAGTGTCTCAGGACAGGGGATGCTATATCTCAAAAGAATTGTAGAAATTAGGGACAGGAAGGGCCTATTTCATTAACCACTCAGTCCATCTCTATCTAGCAAGAAACAATTAAAAGGGGGAAATAGTGCTTTTGAAAAGTTTGCAGAGTGTAAAATATAATAGGAGTCATAATCTCTCACACATGATCTCACTCATACACCACGCACACGCACACGCACACGCACACGCACACGCACACGCACACGCACACGCACACGCACACACACACACACACACACACACACAAGAGAGAGAGAGAGAGGTCTCTTGTGGAAAGGAAAAGAATTTGCATCTGGAATGTGCAAGAGGTTTGTGTTTAAAAAAAAAAACCCTTCAATAAACATAAGATCCCACCCCCTTGGCAACCATCCTTATGCTGTCTCTGACACTGACTTCAGGGGAGTAGTTAACCAATTATCTGTGAGTTCTGCAGAAGGAAAACCTGCAACTTCCCAGCTGCTGGGAGAGACAGGCTGGGAGAAAGGCAGGGAAGAAGAATCAATAGACAAATTTAAAGAAAAAGCGAAGATTCTCCTGTCTGTACTAAAAAGCGGGCATTTTTCAACAAATCTCAGATGAGGAAAGAATCTGTTTTATCTGTCCGGATCTGTTGCAATGCAAGAGTGAAGGTGTACTTTCAAACCTGTTGTTTTAAGAAACTCTCAGTCCACCTTCCCCTTTATCTCACTGAGACTACCTAAATGCAAGGTGGGTCACCTCAATTCACACGCAAGCCTTGACAGCTAGGTGTTGCACCAGAACCCTTTTCCACCCAAATGAGTCTGATGAATTACAAGTTGCAAGAAGAGCAAGTGTGAGTGGCAGGAGACGTCCAGGAGAAGAGCAAACCTCTTCATAGGGGGAAAACTACCTCTGGTACAGAGAACCTACTTTGGACCATGTCAGTCTTCAGACCCAATAGAGATCATCCATGGAGAGCCAGCCCCTAGAGCACGCCGCTCTTTCCCAGTCCAGCTAGGATCCAAAGTGGTGGAGTGGAGCCCAGCCCAGTGACTTAGGATCCAGACAGGAGCTGCAGCAGCTTCTGATTAAAACCATCGCGACAGCTTCATCCAGGGCACTAAGATTCAGGACTTCTCCTCCAAACGAAGGTAAGAGAGAGTCACTGAATCTGGAGTTAAAGCAATAGGGAGAACAACACCTTTCAGAAATAATGTCAGTGTGCATGAAAATGAAAGGGACTCGGATTTTCTAATCAATGATGGGTCTGTAATGCACAGTTTGGTTTGCTTATGCCTATGTCTCTTTTAGCCAGATGTAATAAATCATTTAGGATTAGCAAACAGAAAGAAATACTGTAACTGGGGGCTGTAAATAGTGGCATCTCAGAATGATTTTATGTACGTTCAGTTGTAGGGAGCATACTGTATACAGAGATATTCATAATTTGGGTACTGAAAGCTAACATGTAAGTGCTCCGGGCAGCAGGTTTTCTATCTTCATCATACTTTTCTGTAACTGGTACATATGATCAGAGTTTTCAACACTTCACTGGAATTTTGGTATGATCCCTACAGTACAAGCATGGATTTGCAAAGGCAGGTGCATTATAATGCAGTCTTAAATTTGCAAAAACAGCATTGTGTAATGGTTAGAGCAAGGGGCTGGCATCAAGAGACCTGGATTTTAATGCTTGATTGTCACTGGCTCATGGTGTGACCTTAGACAAGTCACTTTATCTCTCCGTGTTCTGGTTTTCCCTGTTTCTGTGAAATGTGACTAGTAATAAATAGCTACCTTTTGTGCAACATTAAAAATCATTGGGCAGAAGGTGCTCTAAAAATGCAAAATAGTATAAATTAGGTGTTTTGTTATCCTAAGGTCCCTGCATGAAGCTAAAGATACAGCTGGGAACTAATCTATTTTTAAACCTTTAATAAACTTGAAGGAAGACACATAGATTCAAACCAGCTGGTGGTGTTTGTTTATCTTCTTCTGATTGATTTTTTACTTTATTTAGTAAATAACTGTGTTGTCTCTTTCTGTTTCTTCTGTACTGCCTTTAATTTTTCCCATGTAGGGCTCCCCTGCTCCACCCCATGGGACTTGAACTTAGTCTCTTTCTATGAGTAAGAGAGGAGAAAGGCTTGAGTCAGAGAGAAGCTATTGTGATGTGAAGAGTGTGAAAGACAAACGAAGGTTCCAGGTTGTGCTGCACCCTGCAAGTCAGGTGCAAAGCGGAGGCAATTAAATGAATAACAGCTACTGGAATCAAAGTGCTGAAATAATCTTTTTACTGGGTGCTAGAGGAAAGGGAGGCTGCAAAGCCTGGAAGCTTCTTGCAATGAATAATCCAACAAACAGAACCAAACTCTCAAGGACACCATAAAGGAACATTTTAAATTAATAAAATCTGGATGTGGTGGGGAAGATCTGCTTTGAGCTGTCACTTCCTCTAACCTCTCCTGTGCACAAACATCCATCAATCAAAGCCTCAGTCAGGTTTTGCCCTGATCAGAATGGCAGGCAGTGAGCCTAGTGCCTAGAGTTTAGAGCACGTTGGGAGTTTGGGTTCTGTTCCCTACTCTGCCACTGAATTATCTGACCTTGGTCACTGAGCTGCTGTGTGCCTCATTTTCCCCCCTCTGTGAAATGGGGATGACAATACTTTTCTCTCACTGAAGGTGTACCAAAAAGTGCTTTGAAATCTCTGGATTGAAGGTGCTGTGGAGATGCAAAGATGTTATTTATTTCTTGTATCTTTCAGGCCCGGTGCCTCTTTGAGAGGAAGGAGTGAAGGTGAAAAGTTGGAATTGCTGAGCCTATGTGTATAGAATTTAGAGATGGACAATAAGTGTTAGGATTGCTCCCAACTTTACACTCCTGTGCTTCATCAAGCATTTTAATTAGATCAAGCCATAAGGTCCCCCCCTCAGTTCCCAAGGGAGGCTATTTTGCACACTTCAGCCCTGAATGTTAGGGTGAAGCCTATGAAAGAAAAATTTCTGAAAGTCCATTGCATACAGCTGCATTAGAAACAATCCTGTGCTAGGCAGGATGGACAGAGAGTGGATTATTTTTATTTTCAGTGGAAGCACTTGTCTGTCCCATTTTGGGACAGAAAGAAGAGAGGTCTGTAGGAGATGTGTTATTGATAAAGTGGCATGTCACCACCAAAACATGGTGAAAAACATGCCCGTGTAAAATGAAACTGGGCGTACACGCCCAACCAGACCCCAAACTGAAAAATATCCTCTTCTTCCCCAGTTCAGTTGTTTGCTTCTTGTTTTCAGTATGTTCTGAAGGACCGAGATTAGTTTTCAGGATTTATAAAGTGGTCATTATGGACTCGTCGCCAGATTTTCAGCTCTGCATCATCCACAACTGGGGCCGGATATTGAATGCTCAATGCCCGACAGACAGCTCTGCTGAAAATCTGTCCCTCTGTTCTAACATTTCCTTCAGTACTCACTTGAGGAGTGCCTGTTTCATCCCCATTCCCTGTGTACCCCTGTTGTGGGCCACCTTTCAGGGCTGCTTTATACTGTGATCCAGTAGGCTTGGATGGTACCTACTCTGACCACTTCAAAGCAATTAGCAAAAATTAATAGTTGCTTCATGCACTCAAATATAGAAGAGATGATGCACACTTGGGATGTGTGCATTATAGATGCAGAAGTCAGTGAAGCTACGCCAGCTGAGGATTTGGCCCTACATATAGCATTGGACCACTGGGGTAGAATCATGTCAATCTTTTTTAATATGGATTGTCTTGCAAAATGCATTCTGTCTTTTAAAATACTCCACCTTACTAAACAAAGCTCAGAGAGCACAATGGGAAAAACTTCTGCCTAGTCCCAGAGCAGCTTGATCCGCATTCATCTGGCAGATAGATGCTAGCGAGAGCCTGCACATAGTAGATTGTGAGGGCCCGGGAGCATGACTGGATCTAGGTGTTTCTGAGGAAAACTGGTGACTTTGCACTGAGCAAATACAATGTGTTCCAAATTAGACACAAAGTCCAATCCAAATATAGAGCCAGATCCTGCCAGACTACCCCAGTGCAGCAGAATGGGACCTTTACTACATAGTATTATGTCCTGACTTTACTGCCTGATCGTACTTTAGGCTGTAATCCCCTTTGAGTCTAATGTAGATTATAAACTGCCTTTCAGGCAAGCATTGCGTTGTCTTTTATGCTGCCTGTAGGGCTGAGAATACTGTCAATGCTCAGAAAACAACCATATTAATGGGTAGTAATGTTTCACTTTTGCCTTAAGCCACAGCACAAAGCCAGTTGGGATACTGGCTCAGACTTGCTGCAGGCTTCTTTATTTAGCAGTGAATATTTCTTTACCTCTGCTTGGTACTTAATAGATGTAAAACCAAATAAAATGTTCTAAATGATTTTATTGGCATAAATACCGCTTACATAAAGATTTGGGGAAAGGATAGGAATCCAGATTTGGACACAGAAATAATTTCTCATTGTGTGTAGCTAGGTAGGTAGATAGATAGATACAGTACTCAAAACCTATTATTCAGTAAGTAACACCTACATTAAATAAACAGCACAGTGGGAACAGGATACTTCTTTCATAAGAACCTAACAACCAAAATAAACTCTGTCCAAATGTGTCTGTTCTGCTATGACAGCTAGTTTTCTACAGCGTGCCTGTATTTTTCTTTTCAATATGTGTGCAATATATTTGATCTGAAAGATGAAAAATGTCCATGGAATCCATGTTTTTCTATTAGCGTCTTTGTGCTGTGTCAAAATGTATCTTCAGGATCTATTGACCCACTTGAGTATTCATCTTGCCCCTTGGTTATATCAGAAACTGGTCCTCTTCACTCCCTTCCTTCCCCCCAGTCAAGTCCCTCCTTTCTCTTCAGTTCAGTCAAATATCCAAAGATTGCCAGAACAGAGGACTAATGTCCGTATGTAAAGAGTGAAACATCCATGAAAAATAAAAATAGTATTTCTACAGCTCTGTCCACTACTAGCCATCTTGCTGCAAAGTAGCAGTATTTGAGATGCTTAACAGTTTGGGGATGAGGAATCCTGGCATTAGAGATTTGTTGGATAAAAATGTGGTTTCAAGTTCTGAAAAAGAATATTCAGAGCTCAAGTCTTTGAAGCTAGCTTCTGATAATGCAATTCTGTGCCTGCAATTACCTGTACCAGCACTTTAGATCACTTGGATTCTAAGTATCTGATTGATCCTAGAAAGCAGGTACCCTGGGCAGCTCTCATTTAAAGGGACTGGCTATATCTTAATGGGAGCTGCTCAGTGCTTCTGGAAACCTGTCTAAATGAGAACTGAGCTCTTTTGAAAATCAGGCCTAAAATGTCTAAGTGACTTAAACTGTGGGCATGAAACTGGAGTCATGGCTAAAGCCAAGCTAATAAGTTTGCCCTTGATGTTTAAACAAGATGGCAAATTGCAATTCAAAACTTTATATTCAAATATAAATTTCTTATTTTGACGTGACTTAAAAAAAAAACAAAAAAAAACCCAGACCCTCCTTAAATCAGCTAAAACCAAGGCAGTTTCCACTCATGTATTTCCCTTATCGACCCCAATCTGCTAACCAGAGTCAAATGCTCTATCTCGCATCGTGGAGCAATCCAAAGTGCTCTTTGAGTTGGTTGTAAGAAAACAAAGGAGTCTCTCACCTCCAACCTCACTCTTCTTTTCTTTCTCTCCACTCCTTTCTGTTTTTATTTTGACCCTTTTAGCACCAAGCAATGATGAAGACTGTGTCCAGTGGGAAGTGCACCCTGAGCGTGCCAGCCAAGAACTCCTACCGCATGGTGGTGCTGGGAGCCTCCAGAGTAGGCAAGAGCTCCATCGTCTCACGCTTTCTCACTGGCCGCTTTGAAGACCAGTACACTCCCACCATTGAGGATTTTCACCGCAAGGTCTACAACATCCGGGGAGACATGTACCAGCTGGACATCCTGGATACATCTGGGAATCACCCTTTCCCTGCAATGAGAAGGCTTTCCATATTGACAGGTGAAAGGGGTGGGGAGTGATTGGTCAAGGATCACAGCTGTGAATCTCTGCTTCATAATAATAACCTGGGTACAACTCTTTCCTAAGAGATCACTAGTTTATATAGTAAATGAGGGGGGAAATGGGAGTTAAATATAGCGGAAAAATGGATAATGGGATGGACCTTGTTGTAAAGATCCATCTTTTCCCCAGTGTCATTCCCTGACTTGAGCACTCCCATGTCATCAGGGAGCATATCACTCACCCAGGACTCAACCTGGAGAAGTTCCAGAGTTTCCTTGCCTAATTTATTCGCCTCCCCTCACTCCCCACATATAATATATGCATTTTTTTTTTACTGCAGTGACAAGTGAATGGTAAAATCAAAATCTCACAAATTATTAAAGAAAGACAAATTTTTTTACTACCATGCACAAGCAATGAAATACAAGTGTAAAATATATACTGAGGAATTAAAAGTAACTTGACAAAGTTTTCTGAAAAAATGTAAACTGGTTTCCTGCTTTTGGACAATTAAAAATTCCTGTGGAATGCATCTCCCTCAAGTCATGCCCACTTTTATTATTTCTGCCTTCTCCTATAGTCACCCAGAATGAAGAAAATCTCATATTAAAAGAATGGTGTCCTCATATTAAAACCATTCATCATCTAGCAGTTCCTATTGATTTCGGTGGATGGTGCTGTGCTTGCATCACTTCTGAAATTTAGACTGTGGATGTGTACCTTGATAGGTATAGAGCCAAAGATCATATCCCATCCGATACCGGTCTGACTTGACCTACTAGTTATCCATTGACACTGTATATTAGGTAGCACTAGATATCAGGATTTGGTCCTACAAGACGCAAATGCCATACTCCAGGATGTGGCTGGGTATAAGCTTCGGTCCATGAAAAATCTCTTTAGATAGTTCGATTTAAGCAGCACTTGACAGGTTGTTGGTATATTTGTACAGGAAAGATTCCCCCAACATTGTAAATAATATCAAGGAGCCTATGTCATTTGCACTTTCTTTTGTAGTCTGTTTCTCTGGAGAAAGTGAAATGGTAGCAGAATGCTTGTTTCTGGGAAGCCTCAAATATATTTCTCAGGGCTGGTCTATACTGCTGTGCAATTTCCACGGCAATTGAAGGGAGATATGCATGGTACTTAAAATTCCTTGCGTATCTTCCTCTGATTGCCTACCTTCTTCTTACTGTGCTGTCTTCAGTAGCCTGAGCTGGAGATAAATCCTTTCTGCGGAGGTGGTCTTGCAGCATCGACTTCCTGGTCGGCTGAGTGGGTCTTCAGAGTTGATCGAGGAGATAGATCTGTTGGTGGCAAATTCGCTGCCATCAGTGAAGACAAGCCCTCATGCATTTTGAGCAGACTAGCTTGTGTGGGTCTTGGGTCAAGTGCTGCTTCTGTTCTTGTATATTGAAACGGTACAGGCAAAATGGCTACTGTTTTCTGCTCTTAGGCGTTGCTACATAAGTGGTATTTTTTCAGGACAAATGATCTAGTGGAGAGGAGGGAGAATAAGTGACCCAGAAGAATTAAGTCAGAAGGTGGTTGAAAAAACATGGTGCAAATTGGCAACATCAATGAGTCAAATGCAGCGCAGGATCAGACAACAGGATATGACTGAGTAAATACCGTGACCATAAGACATTTCTACATCTGTGAGAACAAGGGGGAAGGTCAATCAGAAAGTGTCCAGGAACTAATGTCCTTAAAGAATGTATAGTATCAAAGGAAAAACAAGCAAAGAGGATAGCTGTTGGGTGCAGGCAAACTAAATCGACTACTTTCTAAATATAGAAAGACAAGATAGGTGAGATAATATCTTTCATTGGATCAACTTCTTTGATGGAAGGGAAATAGACTGTTCTGATGTGGATTCTAATGAATAAGTCTTCTGGATTTCTTTTTAATTGCAGGGGATGTTTTCATCCTGGTGTTCAGTTTGGACAATAGAGAATCCTTTGATGAGGTCAAGAGGCTCCAGAAACAGATCCTTGAAGTAAAATCCTGCCTGAAGAACAAGACCAAGGAGACAGCTGACCTACCTATGGTGATTTGTGGCAACAAGAACGATCATGGTGAAATCTACCGCAAAGTGCGCTCGGACGAAGCAGAGAAACTCGTCTCCAGCGATGAGAACTGTGCCTACTTTGAAATTTCTGCCAAGAAGAACACCAATGTGGATGAGATGTTTTATGTCCTCTTCAGCATGGCCAAGCTTCCTCATGAAATGAGCCCTGCCCTCCACAGGAAAATCTCTGTCCAGTATGGTGACACATTCCACCAAAAATCCTTCAGGATGCGCCGGGTCAAAGAAACGGATGCCTATGGCATGATCTCCCCCTTCGCTCGCCGACCTAGTGTCAACAGCGACCTGAAATACATCAAATCCAAAGTTCTCAGGGAAGGCCAAGCAAGGGAGAGGGAGAAATGTACTGTCCAGTGAAAGGTTAACTGGCATTTTGAATGAAGTCATTGTGTTGGTGCAGTGCCTTAAAGAAAACCATTTGAGAATGGGTTCCTAGCGCCCACCTGATGGAGGATATCCTCTGTGGCCATAAGAATGGTTCTTCCTGAGACCTCCACAGCATCACTAATGTAAATAGAAAACTTCCAAGCTACCCTTGTAAGCAGTTGAGGAAAACATATGTCTGAAAGATTGGAGACTAGTTTCTTCATTTTTATAATCAAGTTCCTCTTTATCCTTCTCCTGTCTGAAGAACTTGGACTTGTAAAGAAGGATTTACCTAATGCCTGCCCAGGGAATACATCAGTAACACAGAGAAGGTATTGGGTATATGTAACTAACAGTAACTGGTCATTCAGCCTCTGAGAAAAATAAACATGTCTTTTTTCCAGCACACTTCAAAAATGCTCCAGTTTGCCTATCTTCATTCAAAGGACTAGGGCATTAACCCAGGTTCCCCAGACTGAGGGTGGACTCTATACATGGACATGTGATTCTGACCTACCAGTGAGAGGACCTCCGGTTTGGGGTAGCCTAGAAAGTCTAGGAGCAATGAAATTTTGTTTCACCAGTGGCGATTTATAACAGCCATTGACGTAAATGTCACTTTTGTATTATAGCTTTAATCTTGTTTTTGTTTTTTTTCTAGTGAAACCAGATGACAATTGTGTATTTGAAATGAAAACTGTGTTTGTGTTCTAGAATTGCCAAGAATTTTCAGTTTGAAGGTTCCATAACATGTACAGTAATTGAAAGTGAAATTGTTGTACTGTAAAGCCAACACATCTGGCTGCCATGCTCTCCTCATGTGTGTGATGGTGTCTCAAAACAACACATATCTGTCACAGGTACTCTGAATGCTTTATCATAACTACTCACCCCGCCCGGCCTTGCTACCATAGCATTGGTTCCTTCTGCCTGTCTTTGACAAGAGATGGACCCAATTTGAATTTTGGCTTGGACTATTATGAGAGAGGTTTGGACCTTCTCCCAACATTCAGGGTTCCTCTGCTTGGAATCATCTCTTCAGTTCGGCCTTCTCCTTACTATTGGGGTTTGACCCTGAACAGAGGAAGGATATAGGCACCACTAAACTCCCTGAGGCATAGTCACTGCTAACTAGCTGCATGGGGGTGAATATTACCACCATGATTAATTTAGGGTTGAGTCATCTTTTCCCATTCCTCTCTTGCCCTGATTCAGGGCTGTTCTCTCCCTACCTTTTCTGTTTCAGCATTTCCTGCTTGGTGTGCTGGGTCCCCATGTGCACTCAGATATCCAAATGTATTCCCTCAGATACAAAATCCCACTGATTTTAATGGGAGCTGTGCATATGTAGCTGTGGGCAGAATCTGGTTTTAAAATTGTAAGTAACAACACTGCATATATTCTTCCAATGAGTGTGCTATATATACCTCATACCAGCCCTCGCCTATTCCACCCCACCCCATCCCTCATATACTGCCTCTGTACGTGTCTGTCTTGCTGTGACCTGGCTGAAGCTGCAAGCTGAATGCTAGCTCATTCTGTAACTTGACAGGCAAAGAAGAATGATGGATATTTACTAAAAATAGCCTTTGAGAGACACAATCCCAGCTCCACTTGTCCGTCATCCCATCCTTGCCTTGTATCATACACAGGTAAAACGCATAAATGTTTAACTCCTGGTGCCATGGTAACACCCTCCATTAACAAGTTGCTCTCATGCTTTATGAATATGTGTAATGTTTATGATTAAACCTGGTTTATTTATTAGACGTGTCCTGCCTGATTTTGCTTTTCAGAGGAGTAATTCAGAAGGCTATAAGGTTTTTATCTAAGATGTTAGGTGATTTTGAATAGGGGGCTTTAGCTGAAGTAAAGGATTCTGGTTCCAGATGGGAGAGTAAGTTGAGAGGAATTTTCATATCACTTTCAGACTTCATGTGTTTGAAATTGAATTGCTTGGAACAGAACATTTTATTTTCTCCAGAAGAATCCCTGTTCTAGGAGGTTGCAAATTGATAGCTTATATATATATATATATATGGCATGTTATTTGCCCTTTTCCAATCATCTGTGTCTGGAATCTCTCTTGTCTTCCATGACTTTTCAAAGCTAAAGACTACTGGTTCAGATATTTCCTCTATCAGCTCCTTGAGTATTTTAGGATGTATTTCATCAGGCTTTGGGGACTTGAACACTTCTAACTTATCTAAGTATTTTTTTAATTTGTTCTTTCTCTATTTTAGCCTGACATACTACCTCATTTTCAGTGGTGTTCACTGTGTTAGACACCTATTCACTAGTAACCTTTGTGGTAAAAATTGAAATAAAAAAGTCCTATTTCCACATTTTCTGTTTTTGTTTTCCCCCTTCATTGATTAACAGGCTTATAAAATGTTCCATTCAGCTTGAAACAAAAAACGTCAGGGTTTGGTGGGAGTGGGGGTTGGAAGGTGTGTATTTTTAGCCTTTTGTTTTAATATAAACAAAAGAAATGGAGGAGGCAGTGTCTTGCTTTAACCAATAGCCGACTTATTGGGATGGAAAAGCTTGAAATCCAGAGCAGTGGGACTTGAACCTAGGTTTTCCCTTTCTTAGGGGACGAGCCTAACTCTCAGGCTATTGGCAGGACGTGAGCACATTCCTCATCACTATAACCTGTTCCTTCTTTGCCTCAGTTTTGAGACTAGTACTTAAATGTCTGTGTGAATCTAGCCTGAAAAATCAAAATGGTTTGTTTTGATAATTTTCAACACGTCTGTTACAGCGTTTAGATTGGGGGCCAGCTGCCCAGGCTTGGCCTCTCAGTAGCTTTTTTTTTTTTTTTGGCGTGGGGAGTTTAAGCCTGTGCTGCTGCTTTGATATTCCAAGGAACATCACTGATGTCTGTGGAATTGTTCGCCATTGGTTTGATTGACACCTGGAAGGCAGAAGTCAGTGGATGGTGATAAACAGTGAATCCGATCACCAACTGTTGTTATGATTTTACATTTGTCCTGTGTCTGGAGCATATAAGGCATTTTACAGGCCAGTAACTGTGAGCACCTCTGTTCTGGTAACTTTCCAGCCTTAGATACAGTGATGCAATGTAGGAAAAGATGGCCAGACAGTAAGGAACATAGGACGATCCAGGTGACAGCAATTAGATGAAGTGACTGCAGTGGTGGGCTCTGCATACTTGATGAAGCCTCCTAATGTTTTTAATTGTCTATATTTGTTGCTGATGTTGTTAGTCCAAGTAGGTGTGGAAGGTTTGTTTGGGGAGGTGGGGAAAGGAAGCTGAGGCAGCATTCAGTGTGAGACAGGAGAAGTGAAAGGGCATGGGTGGGGAGAAGTCACACAAGCAAAAGCCCATCAGACTGATTCCTAGCTGCTCTGTCTGGCTCTGGTAAAGAGCTGCAGGCCCTGCCTCTTCCAGATGGGCATCGACAAAAGTGATTATGGACTAGAGCAGAGGTGCCCAAACTGTGGGGTGTGCCCCCCCCCCCCCAGGAACCTTTGGGAAGCGTGGTGGGGCCTGGGCCTGCCATTACAGGGGCAGGGAGGAAGAGCCATCCAGCCCTGTTCTGCCCCTATGTCCACTGGGGGGAGGGGGCAGGGGGGAGCTGAATGACAGAAGAGGTTATTTTCATCTCTCGGTATCTGTGTGATGGAACATGAGACATTCCAAAGTCTGCATCAAAGAGGTCAGACTAGATGACCACCATGGTCCCTTCTTGACTTTAAATCTGGTATCTGTGAAAAATTTCCCCTTTACTTCCAACCCTCCCCCCCGCCTTCCTTTCATATACTCATTATGGCTATGTCTACACTTGTAAATTGAGGTTGACAAGCTTAAGTCAACTTAATTTACAAGTGTAGACGCACCCTATGTCATCTGGACGTGGAGTAGATCTTTGCTCACCCCCAGGCAGATCAATATTACAATATGGCTGTGATGGCCTATAGTAGACCACATTTTGAGAGCATCTCCAGAGGAAATAAGTGAACTATTTGCAGCAAGCAAGCAATGAATTATCCATGAACAGACACTGGCGCTTACATATTTGTTCATTATTCAGAAGTATTTGATTAATGATTTATGCAAATGTATTCCAGGCGATGGATAACTGGATGATTTAAATCAGGTGAGACAAAGAGAGAGGGAGGGCTAAGATCACCATGTTTTTCAAAATAAAAGGTTATGAAAATTTCCTGCAACAAAGGGCATTAGGTGTCTAAATGCCTTTGAGGAGCTGGGCCCCTAGTCTTTCTGTGCCTAAGTTCCGCAGCTGTAAAATGGGACAAAAACACTGCCCCACTTTCTAGGGATGTTGTGAAAAGAACTAAGATCTAGATTGTGGGGTGCTCCAATATTATGCTCCATAGAAGTACTGAAACTAATTTATCTCCTCATCTAGTAGTTGAGTGATTGCAACAGCACTGGAGGGGAAACAATAACATTTTCTAGATGCTATAAACCAGTTCTCCACTGAGATACACAGACTATGCATGGCCTCCTCGCAGCCTAGGAAAATCCCAACAGTTTGTGTTAAAATTAAACTGAAATAAAAGTAGAAATCCCCCCGTACCCTCATATTTGGGTGGGAGTGGATTGCAGGCAGGTTGGAGACCAAGAGGAAGTTGCTCTGGTATGGAGTACAAATTCCTTATCCGTCCCCTAGTTGCTTTGGAACCTAAATCCTTAATGAAAACAGAAGTTGATTACAAAATAGTGTGTGTTTTGATAAAGAGGTGCTGGCAAGGGAGTGGTAGCAGGGCAGGTGCCTCTATGGCTGGCTGCTCCAGGAGAGTGCCCCACATGCAAAGGGACAGTTTGTACCAGTCCTAGTGGCAGGATGCCAACCAAATAAATTCAAGTTTCTCAAAAGAAATAAAATAAAAGGGGAAATATCCTCAGATTGGAAAAGTGTTCTGCAAAGTGACAGAAGGTTTGCCTGGGGAATTGCATGATGAGAATGAATGGCTCTCTCTTGAAGCTTCGTTGAAAGAGCTCTGCAGTTCTCAGACACCTTTTATGAGATGCGGCCAGCTGGGGAAAAAGCTAGATTTTGGCAATTATAGAAGAGAACAATTCTAGCTAAGCATACCACTGGCAAAATAAACATCATCCCCCATAACAAACACAATGACTAATATGCAGTGCAGTTCCCTGGACTTCAGTAGAGTTACACAAGATCCAATATGGTAGTTATTTTTACTAGGAATAGAAAGCCATGGTGCCATAAAGGACGGGCAGTTGGAGCAAGTAATCTATCATCTGTCCACATTCTCTCCTACAACCAATTAAATTGTTGCATGCAAATTAGCTGTAAAGTAAAGGTGGTGATTGATTGAGTTATCATAGTGATCCAGGATTCTTGGTATGGCATAGTGGCTACGTCTACACTGGCAATTTAAGTTGACTTAAGGAGGCTTAAGTCGACTTAAATTAAGCCATGTCCACACTAAGCGTTCATTAAGTCGATTTAAGAAATTCCTTAAGCTAACTTAATGAAAGCTTAAGTCAACTTTATAACTACCACTCATTAGGTCGACTTAACCCTTAAGTCGACTCCTAAAGTTGATTTAAGGACAGTGTGGAAGTGGAATAACCCTTAAGTCAACTTTATTAAGTTTATTTAAGGGTGGTTAGGTCGATTTAAAGCTAAGTCAACTTAGTCCACTTTGTTAAGTCAACTTTAATAAGGTCGACCTTATTAAGTCGACTTAACAAAGTCAACCTAACTTTTTCTAGGGTAGACATAGCCAGTAAGAGGCCTTACAGTAAGTGTTCACTGCATGGCTATAATTCATAAGTCAAAATGGCTGAGAACTTAGACCGAATAGTAACAGACTAAGAAGCCTGGTAAGGCTTGAACCTGGTATTATTCTGAACAAAAAGCTCACAGCCATGTTTGTAGCAGTGTCCTTCATGTCACACTGACTCAACAGACATTCTATGCTTCAGAGTAGCAATCCTGGAATCTTAATTAATACATAATAATAATTTATATATTTGTGTGTCAGTAGTGCCTAGCAGCCCCAATCATGGGCTAGACTCCCATTCTGCTAGTTATTATATAAACACAGAGATGATCCATGCCCAAAAGAGTTTACAATCTAAATAAAGGCCAGGGCAGAATTTGGCTCACAATAGCCAACTGGACTATATATATATATATATATATATATATATATATATATATATATATATAGTGTGTGTGTGTCATGCCCATCATCATAATGTCTATCCTATGCCTTATTCGTGTTGTCTAGTCATCTACACAACGCTTGTCTGTAATGCATTCTTCCTGTATAATCAGTTGAAATGGGTATGGTTGTATATAAGTCATTTATAATCTTAACTGGGGCAATGGCTAAGTAATTATTTCTGTGAAGACCCATTCAATGTTATATTCTAAATGGGTAGCAGCTCTGATAATTCATGTAATTTTAGGGACAATGTTTCTCTAGCTGCACTTGCTAAGACACAACTGGAGTGGGTTTGAGGATTGGGCTCCCATACAGTCCTATCTACTAGTTGTAGCGCCGTAGTTGATTCGAGGGCAAGATAGTAACACCAAAATTAGTAATATTGTCCCTCAAGTTCTAAGCGCCTCATGTTTTTGATGCCCAGTGTGAACCATCCGTGCTTAGCTTAGCCACCTGAAAATGCCCAAGTCAGGGCAAGCTGCAAAATGAAAACAGAATCTCCCAAACTGCTGGCTAACACAGCAGTTAGATTCACCAACCTGTCATAAACAGTGTTTCTGATACCCCCACACTGGTAAAGAAGAAGCTACACAGCTCCTTTACTGCTTTTCAGTCTCAGTCTCCCGATCAGCCACTAGGTTCCAATAAAGGGACAAGTTATTAAAACACTATTCCCTTTATCAAAATGTTCTCCTGATCCCAAAGGGTCAGCCACATTACCGGATCAATATGAGTTTGGATCTTACCCAAAATACCATGCTGCCAGCCAATCCTTTAATAACTAAAACTAAAGCTTTATTATAAAAGGAAAGAAATAAAGTGATCAGTGTTATATGATTAAAGCAATCAGATACATACAAATGATTTGAAAGTCCATATATGTCAAGTTTTCAGTAGAACTGTGGAGTCTACAGGCTTATATAGTCCCTCTGGTTTACATTCACTATCAGGATAAGTCTCAATCCTTTGATTCACAGCTTCAGTTGCAGATGAATTGGTCCAGAGGTAGGAATAAAGAATGACGACTGAAGACAACATGGCTGTGGTGCAGCTGCCTTTTATGTCCCTTTGCCATGCTCCTTGTGGAAAGTTACAGAAACATGATGGAGTTCAGGGCTCCAAGGTCACCACTTGCCCTGGTGACATGAAGGTATAGCTCTGTCTTCTCTTCCTGGGCTTATTGTACCTGTGAGTTCCCTTAAGGGGACATTAAGCAGATTTAGTGCTGCTACCATCCTGTCTGGGGTGTCTTCTAGGAACACAGCACTAGTTCAGCTACAGCTATATCAAACAATAATTTCCAATATAGATATGATACATACACATAAACAATATCATAATTAGCAAATTACAACCTTTCTAATGGTATCTGACATTGCATAGCTCACGTGAATTATTGTTATTTTGAAATACTGATGTTAAATAATATCATAAATGATCCCTGTAGTACAGACAGCCTCACACACAGCTAGAGATGTCCATTGATTTTTAAAGGTATGGAGTGCCTACAACTTCAGCTGAAATCAAAGAGAGATGCAGGTGCTTGGCAGCTCCAAAAATCAACAGGTGTCTCAAGATGTGCCTCCAAAAATTAAGGCATCAAAAAATCGGTAGCCATTTTAGAAAATATTGGCCATAATAGCTCTCTGCAGTACTCCTGTGGAGGGCCGTTCTAGGGATTGCTCCTTAGCTGACTCTTGGGTAGTTCTTGTAGCTAGTTGTATCCTAAGTGTTGGCACTGGAAAAGAAGATATTTCTAGCCCATCGCTGAAGGCGAAGCAGTAAGGAGCGCAAAGTGAGATGGGCAGGAGGGAGGGTGTTCTCTTCTGTATGGCTCTTTTGTACTGCTGCAGATTGTAATAAAGCTGGTAGAATCTTGCATCCAGACAGCAGAGAATTCCTCACCCCTCACACAGGCTTGGGCAAGGCAGTTTACATTGTCCTAAAAGATCCTGCTGCAACCAGCTCTGTAGATTGAATAGGGGGGCAGGAAAGGTTGCAGTGGCTTCTATAGTAGCCTGGCTTAATGTCCTCTTAGCTCCTTCACCCTGGGCTGGGCGAATTCTCATCCTGAGTCATTCCTCAGCATTCTGCCAAAGAAAGGGTGAAATTTTCAAAAGCAGCCTCGCTGACGGAGGAGCCTTCAACTGACTTTCCATGAGACTTAGGCTCCTGAGACATGTATCTGCTTTTGACAATGTTCCTCAAATTGTCCAGCTGGAGAGAGAGAATATGAAGTCTTATGTTTATTAAAGAGAATCATTCTTTTGGACAACGTTCCTGCTCAGAGGAAGGCTGAAATAATAAGTGGTTTTGCAGGAAAGGTGTTTAAGATGAGATCTGGCTGGGCGAGCTCTTTATTTTCACCTGATTGAATTTAGAAAATAGGGACTTTTGATTTCTGTTCAAACCATAGGGCAAAGGAATGTACTCCCGGGGACTGAACTCACACAAAGACAAAGGCTGTTTACTGTTTTCCCAGTTAACATCTTTTCATTAATCATGGATTAAAGTTAGAAGGACCTCCAGGGCTCACAGGTAGGGCATGGAGAGCTCAGCTATCCAGCTCTCCACCTCCCCCACACTCTTCATTAGCTGGTGAAAAGAGAATCTAAAGGAGGGGCAGCAGGAGGAGCTGGTTGGTGTCTTGCTGGGAACATACTCCAAGCTTTGCTGTCATTAGGTGGAACAGTTCTAGCACCGGATGGGTGATTTATCCGAACGGGAAGTCTCCAACAAGCCTCCTTTCTTCTACAGGAAGATATGTCCCCCTGCTGGTTCTCCCCTGCCTTATGGAGGGACAGACAGAGAAAGAGATGTTCCAAAGAGGTAGCCATGTCGGTCTAGTTCAGCAAAACAAAAAAGGAGACTAGTGGAACTTTAAAGGTGCCACTACTCCTTGTTTCTTTTGGAAAGAGGAGAGTTTTCCACTTCTAGACCTCCCTTCTCTGCTGAAGAAAAACCTGCCCCTTCCCCTCATCAGAATCAAGGGAAAATAAAATGGTTGTCAATACCCTGTCCTCTCTTGACACTCCATCATGAGGTAGTTAGTTAGTTCCCCTGCACCACTGCCCACTCAGCATGCACACTTATACTTATTCCCCTTATTTGCTCTGTTTTCTTCAACATGTCTCATCTGACAAGATAATGAGGCATCACTTCACTATATGATGCCACCATCCACACTAATGTACATCTACCAGAATGTAGGAGGTTCTCCTCCTACTTTGATCATCTTTAATCACTGAAGGGCCAGTAGTTTGAATCAGTAGTCTCAGAGGTTGCGTCTACACTGGCAAATTAAGTCGACTTAAGGAGGCTTAAGTCGACTCAAACTACTCCGCATTCACACTGGGCTTTCCTTAAGTCGACTTAAGCAGTTACTTAAGTCAACGTAAGGAAAAGTTAAGGCAACGTAATAACACCTCCTTTTAGAGTGACCTAAAGCTTAAGTCAACCTTATTAAGTCGACTTAAGCCAGTGTAGACGCAGAGTAGCCCTAAGTCAACCTCCATGGCCTCCAGACCTTCCTCCCTGACCTCCCTCCCAGAGTTCCTGGCACAGGAAGAGCCTGCCCTGGCCAACCATAGGGCAGAACTCACCCCTGACCACCCTGCTGCTTGGGAGCAGGGCAGAGCAGAGCAGAGCCAGCACCACGGGCGGGCCCCATCCTGGAGCCACCAGGAAATCCTCGACCTGCTGGCCATTTGGGGAGGATGAGGCAGTCAGCTCTCAATTGCAAGGCAGTCATTACTATCGGGAGGTGTATGCCTCCATCTCCCAGGCCCTGGCTGCCAAGGGCCACACCCGGGACACCCAGCATGTCCGGGTCAAGATCAAGGACCTCTGCCAGGACTACCAAAAGGCCCGGGAGGAGAAGCTCCAGACAGGGGCAGCCCCCACCAGCGGTTGGTTTTACCAGCAGCTGGATGCCTGTCTGGGCCAGGAAAGTGGCAGCCTGCCAGCCCACACCATCGACTCTGCTGAGCCCCCCCTCCCACGACAAAGACCAGGAGGAGGGCTTGGGGGACGAGACTGTGGTGCTGGAGCAGGGGGAGACCAGCGTCCGGCAGGAGGATGCCCACTGGAGGGTCGAGCAGGGGCTGCAGAGGAGCAATCAGAGGCTGCTCGAGCACATGCTCAACCTCATGGAGTGGCAGACCCAGTCCCTGGAGCACATGGAAGAGCGCCTGTTCTCTCGGGGCAGACATCTGCAAGCCTGGGACCTGCCTTCCAGAGGCCACTAACACTGGCCTCTCCACATGACCCCCGTCACTCCCACTGACCCCTCTCACTCCCCCCAACCCTCTTCACTCCCCCCAACCATCCCGATTCCCCTCACTATCCGTGACCCTCTTCACTCCCCCCCGACCCCCCTGATTGCCCTCCCCCCCCCTGACCCTCTTCACCCCCCCCAAAGCTCCCAACCCCCACAGCTCCCAACCCCTATTTCCCCCTCTGAATAAACACCCTGACCACTTTTATACAGTGTAAACAACAAGAGCCCTGTGGCACCTTATAGACTGACAGATTTTCTTCGGCATAAGCTTTCGTGGGCTATAACCCACTTCGTCAGATGTACAGTGTGTCATGCTTTTTCTTGGTGTGGGGACAGGGGGGAGGCAGGTGCGTGGGGCGAGGCAGGCATGGGTGGCTGGTGGAGGTGATGGGGCCTGGTAGCAGGCCCACCCCTCAGTGCTCCTCACTGTCGAAGTGGGCCCTCAGCGCATCCCGGATGAGCAGGGTGTCGTCAGGCTGCTCGTACTGCACAGCGAGCCACTCAGCCTCGGCTTCCCAGATGCAGGGAAATGTTTCCCCCCGCAGCTCGCAGAGGTTGTGCAGGCAACAGCATGCACTGACGACCTCCGGGAGGTTGCTCTCACCGAGCTGCGGGTGGGTCAGGAGGGTCCTCCAGCAGGCCTTGAGATGGTTGAGGCGCCAATTGAAGAGATCCCTGCTGGCATCCATGCGGCACGTGTATGGCATCATCAGACAGGGGGGCAAGGGGTAGGCAGCAACCCCGAGGATCAGGACTGGCACCTGCATGTCCCTGATGGTGATGGTGTGGTCGGGGAAGAAGGTGCCCACCTGCATACGCCTGTACAGGACAGAGTTGCACAGGATCTATGCATTGTGCGTCTTCCCCAGCCAGCCCACATAGATGTTCTGGAAGTTTCTGTGGTGGTCCATGAGGGCCTGCAGGACCACGGAGTACTACCCCTGGCGGTTCACATAGTCCCTGGCTCGGTGTTCCGGGGCTTGGTTGGGGTTGTGGGTTGCATCCACAATGCCCCCACAGTTGGGGAAGCCGAGTCGGGCAAGGCCGTCGAGGAGTTCATGTAGGTTGCCTGGGGTGACGAGGTGGGCTAGCCAGACCCAGTTGATTGCCCTGCAGACCTGCATGAGGGTGGTCCCCACAGTGGCCTTTCCACTGCCAAATTGCTGGGCCACAGAGCGATCAGAGTCTGGGGTTGCCAGCTTCCACATGGAGACTGCCACTCACTTGTCTATGGGCAGGGTGGGTTGGAGTCAGGTGTCCATGCGCTGCAAAACTGGGGTGAGCTCGTGGACGAGCTCAAGGAAGGTCCACTAGCTCATCCTAAAGCTCTGCAGCCACAGGTCGTCACCCAGGTGGGGAGGACCATCCACTCCCACCAGTCGCTGAGGGCCTCCCGTGCCCAGAGGCAAAGAGGCACGGAGCGTGGTGCAGGGACCACGGCAGGTTGCTGGGGCAGCAAGGCAGGGGGCAGGCTGTTGTCTTCCTCCATGCTGGCAAGTCGCCGGACAGGCCTGCTCCACAGCTGAAGAAGCCTTACCACTAGCTGGCAGGTGTCGCTCAGCTGCCTGACAAAGCACAGGAGAAAAGGCAGCTCCATGATCTGCTCAGGCTCCAAGTTGCCAGGCACAATGGGAAGGGGCTGAGCCCACTTCTTGTTTTGAAGACATGGCTTGGGGGAGGGGAGACCTTCTCTGCTGCCACGCTGCCACACTTCCCACGATGCACCCCTCCGACCCCTGCCTCCCCCCCCCCCCCCCAAGTCGAATGATTTGGGGCTTTTTGCCTGGGACTCTCCATCTTGTAACAACTTCAAGCAAGATCGGAGCCCTGCCTGGTCTCAGGCAGAGACTGGCTGTACAAACATCTGACAGCCAAACACCTTGAGCACAAACTTCTACTATGAGGTCAGTTTAGGTAGAGAAGAGAAGGAAAAGAGGCAGAACCATGACCTGTTCAGGCGATGAGTTGCCATGCTCAGTGGGAAAGGGCTGAGCTCACTTCCTGTTTTGAAGGCATGGCTAGGGGAGGGGAGACCTTCTCTGCTGCCATCTTCCACTTCCCACAATGCATCCCTCCAACCGCCTCCCCTTCCCCCAAATCGACTTAGGAGTCTAGTGTAGACTCTCTATGTCGACTTAATAAGGTTGACTTAAAGTAGACTTAATAAAGGCGACTTAAAGTCACCTTAACTTTCTAAGTGTAGACATAGCCAGAGAGACCTGTGAGTTGGCATCATCCAAACAAGGTAGAGAGTTGCTAAATAGGTAACCTCACAGCCTCTTCAGTTTAGACATCAGCACAACTGACTAGGTGAGTGAAGCCAGTGACCTCATAGAGGCCATGACATCACACAACAGGTTAAAGCTGCTGAGTTAGGGACCAGCCAACCAGAAGTGTTTGGTCAGTGAGTCATAGGGACCTGTTTCTTCATACCAGATCGCAAGCTTGAGATGTTGAGACAGGGACTAAAAAGAGGACTATACCTATAATTCCAGCATGGTAGAGGTAACCTTGCTGTGATGGGTATTTTACTTATCTGGGTCCCAAGAGGGGCAGGGAATGGCCATTTAGAAAGCTTCAGAGCTCCAGTCAGAAAAGCAAGGGTTAACCAGCCCACTCACAAAATAGCTAAAGTCCATTTGCCTCTCAGGAAGCCAGCCAGCCTGAGACACTAAGAGGAAGTGCAAGTTAGCATTAAGGAGCTGGGACAAGTGGAGCAATCACTGGAGACTGGCCTGGAGATTGTCTGTTCATCACAGAGGCACCACCGTTGAGTAAGTCTGTTTTGCTTTAAAATGCTGTTTCTGTGAGTCTGTTTCAAAAGCTTCACTTTCTCTCTCTCTCTGCTCTGAAGGGGACCAAGTTCCAAAGTCTGTTTGTTTTCAGGCCATCTGAAGGCTTTACCCTCCTTCAGTCCCACGGGGACAGGAAGGAAGACCAAAGATGTGACTGGAAGTAGTCTTAGGAAAGTGGGGGAGATTGGGTAGCAAACCCAGAACAAAGCCTTGAGTCTGGAGCCTGGTCCCTGAATTCCAGAGGACAGGGTGGGTTAAATTCCTCTTTCCATCAGCAGTGACAGACAGCTAGGAGGCTACTTTGTGCCACTCCCAAGGACCCTCCCACCATCTCAGACCTCTGGCTCAGCAGCTGACAAAAGCCTGGGCCTTCACTGTGAATCAGCTATAAGTGATAAGCCAGTGAACTCACAGAAGAGATGCAGAGCAGTGGTTAAAGTAGGAGGAAGTATGTCTCTCCTCTTCTCTTCCTGGCTGGGGGAGAATGGAGGGCAGCTCTCCCACCACCTGCCTTTTCACAGGCAGGTGCAATAGAGACTCTTCAGCCAGAAGACTCAGAAGTGGGAGTAACAGCAGGAATTTTACCTGTATGGAATTTCTGAGCTTCCAGGTATTTTTGCCAGTGTATGGAGCAGCACCATGCTCAAATAAGCAGAAAAGAATTGTCCAGAATTAGCCATCTCCTCTTGGGAGTAACAGGAAAGAACCAGAGCCTGCTCCTTCCCAGTTTCCCTCCTCTTCAGGGCTAAGGAAGACTCTCACTGGCTTCCCTTCCTCTAGCCAGAATCCAGGGGGAAAGGTGCATGTGAGGGGGAATGCAATTTGATTTGGTGACATTTTAAAGGGAGAGATGTTCTCAAAAAGAATTTCACTAAGGCTTTCTCCTCTGTCCAGCCTGGTATTTTGGGTAGATCTTAGGAGAAAACTGACACTGCTGCCACACAGGGACATAGGATGGGAAGGGACCCCATGGGTCATCCATTCCTCTATCCCCTGCTACGTTAGTCAATGCCATCATATATTCTGGTTCATAAATGGATCAAGCTCCATCTTCAAACTAGGTAGGTTGTTTGCCCCCACTCTTCCCACTGGAAGGCTGTTCCAGAACCTCACTCCTCTGAGAAGGAAAGGAAATTCTACATTATCTTTATGTCTCTGATCCAACCAGCCGTTGGCTGCTCCTCTTCCATGCTGTGATGGAATTAGAGGAAGCAAATGTTTCTGATAGTCAGATTGTGCTCTTGCTTCTTTCCATGGCAACATCTCCAGCTACAATGTGACAGGCACTTACTTGAGATGAACAGAATGGTCTTCAGTGCTCTTCTGAAGTGGCACCAGCGCTTCAGGGATGAAGGAAGTAGAGGGGAGTCCTATCTAGCCAAGACTTAGTCCTATCCAGCCTGTATCAAGTTGACAGTGGGAAATTAGAAAAGAAAAGTGAGACAGCAATTTTAACAGCACCAGCTTTCTGACCTTAGCCATGCTAAAAGACCAAGGGCCTGAGTCCCACTTACATGACTCAGCCAGCTGGATGTAAAGGACCTTTGGATAAATGAGGATCTAGGTCCAAAACATTAGCTTCATTCATCTACTGCATCAAAAAGACTTGGTGCACAATAGCAATAAATTAGTGCCTCTCCCTTGCTGAGATAATTAAAGGGAATCTTTCATTCCACAGCACAGACCAATTTTTCTGTTGATTACATATTGTGATTAATATAGGGAAATTCCTTCATTAAAAATGTCATTGAGTTAGGCCTTTCTTGTGATAGCTTGCCCTGTTTTTTCTGTCCATGGAGTGAGCCATTTGTTTCAGTGAAGAGTGTGATATCAGTAGGGTAAATCTATCCAGCAGATCTTCAGGTATCCACTTCTAAACGGAGTGAAGCTTGTCAATCATAGCAAAGCAAATCTCCTCCTTACCTCCCACACCACTGATTAGTGTCACTCACCAGCGAGCAGGGAGAGAGAGCGGAGGCAGGTTCTGCCAACAATAAGTGACTTGCTGAAAATCAAATCCATACAATGCAGCCTGAACATCATACCTCGTAGGTGTTAGAGAGAGGAGGGTGGGGGAAGTATTTTCCACTTCATGGCTGCGTGGCTTCTTTTTATTGCTTGTAACAGGTGTAGCATACCAAGCTGGGGGAGAAAGATCGTTGACTTTTTGGAAATGTTGTATAATGTCTTAGTGATTGTGCTGAGGTTGTACTGGACAACTGTGCACCTTGGCAGCATTTATGAGGCAGAAGGCCAAAGGCTAAGTACCTGCAAAAGCCCTTTGCCCTGTAAGTGAATGTATCCTGTGGCCCCACATGGCAAGAGGTGGAAGAGGTATTACAGTACAATGTAAAGGCAAGAGAGATGTCTTGTCATGGGTGCATGTTGACAGCAGCATCTTCTGCACATGTCTCTTATAGGCAATTATTCCTGGCCAGGGCTGGTCCCAGGGATAGGGGACATCTGGTAACTAGCAGTGATTCTGGGCTGGAAACCTCAGACCTGAGCCTCTCCGAAGTTTGGGAGTAACTGAATCCAGAGTTTTGGTCTGAGCCATCTCTTCTAGGTTGTCAGTTGAAATCTGGCAGAAGATGAAAACTCTGAGTGGGAAGATCTGATGTATCCAGTTCAGATGTGGGTGACACAGAATTGGCACAGTTGGTTGCAGCACTGTCCAGTGGGGGGAGCGGGGCCCAGGGCCAACTGCCCTAGGCGGGGCCCCGCCTCCCCTCCCCCATGCTGGAGGGGAGTCGGGCCGCTCCACCCCCCCAGGGAGCCAGCCTGGGCAGGGAGGCTGAGGCTGCCGGCTCTGGCCCCAGCCCTGGCCCTGGAAAGGGGGGCCGCCAGTGCGGGGAGCCGGCCACAGCCAGGACCCCAGGCTGCTGCGGCTGGTGCCCCAGCCGGGGACCCGAGGCCACCGCCGGGAGCCGGTTCCAGGCAAGGGCAGCCCGCCGGCGAGGGCTGGCCCTGGCCGCATGGAGCAGGCCAGCCCAGAGGTGGGTCCTGGCCACCTACCCCGCCCCTGGCCCTGCCTGCTCCACCCCGGAGGCAGGGAGGGCTAGCCCAGGGGCCGGGCTTAGTGCTCCCTGCCCACCCCGCTGCCTTCAGCTCCCTGCCGAAGGCAGCGGGGAGCAGGGAAGAGTGTGGCCGTGGGGG